>CM053561.1:31423606-31509830 GCA_028646485.1 Cryptoprocta ferox | reverse complement strand
AAAAAAAAAAAAAAAAAAGCACAGTATATGCACACAAGCTCATGAAACAAGGTTCTGGCCCTCATGAGTTTACCTAGTTGACAAGATTAAAAAGGAAGAAATAATTTTAAAAACTACAAAATACTAAGCAAATTCTAAACTATACTGTTTCTCAGAAGAGATAAAAGTTATAATGAAAGTGTGAGAAAATCCACAAGTCAGTTCATAATTTAAGTCTTTTTTTGCACTCTTAAAATAAATATCACTATATGTTCTTAAGTCAATAATAAGCATGATAACTAACATTTGTTGAGTGATTATTAATGTGCCAGGCACATTATCTCATTTTATCTTCATAACATTCTGCTCTTCAGCTGGTCCTGGTGCCTCAATTTTAAAGACGAGAAAATTTAAGCTAAAAAAATGAAGGCGGTTGCTAAAGATCACAGAGCTAGTAAATGGCAGATTAGGGATTGGAGTTGGAAATATACGTGATTGGAAAAACCTATGCAAGATTCCTTTCTTTTGCAGGGAGGGTACCTCGAGATTGGGGTGGGGCAGAGATTGAAGGTAGAATTGGCCAGAAGATCAGAATTCAACCTCTGTGTCTTTGTTCATATATTTTCTCCCTCAAATGTTTACACTACAAATGGGAACTAATTTGAATTATTAACATGATGCTAAATATGAGTTTGTGTTGTTGTACAGAGAATTGAGTAAATTGCCATATTCATGTTGTATATAATTGTATAGGGAGCTATGCTTGGGAAAATAGTCGTAACACGCAATTGTTAACATTTTGCAATCTTCTAGAAAGTGATCATTTTAATAACAGAAATGATTATCTATATTCGTGTGCAGTATAGAGCAAATGTTATTACAACAGACTTTAAGAGATTTAAACATTTTTATACTGTTTTTTTTGTATTGAGAAAAATATGTACATGTCACATGTATTATTTATATATTTGCATTCAGACTCTTTTTTAAAGTTTATTTTTAGAGAGCGCGCGTGTGCACACAAGGGGAGGGGAGGGGCAGAGAGAGCGGGGAGAGAGAGAGAATTCCAAGCAGGCTCCACACTGTGAGTGCAGAGCCTGACGTAGGGCTCGATCTCACAAACTGCAAGATCATGATCTGAGCTGAAATCTAAAATCAAGAGTTAAATGCTTAACCCACTAAGCCATCCAGATGCCCCCAAGGCTAGAGGAACTTTTAAATGACTTGTCAAAGTCACATAGCTGCAATGTCCCAGGTGTCTGGATTTCTAATTAAATGTTTCTTTACTGTACCACATCGCCAAATTATATTAATAATTGCTATGCATTGAGTTATAGATGCTCTCAGTTAATTTCAGGAAACCAGTGTTGTCAGGAGGCTATTGATAGATAAGAGTACAAAGTGATGACTTATTTCCCTTCTACTGTACTTATACTTCCTACTTATACTTAGGATAAATGCATAGTTTATTCAGAGGCTTCTTACATTTGGTTTATTTTATTACTATTTCATTTTTTTTGTGTGTGTAGCTGCATTATTGACCCATTTTAATAAATGTTTATGTGCCTTAAAAAAAGTGGAGGGGGGTGCCTGGGTGGCTCAGGTGGTTAAGCGTCCGAGTTTGGCTCACATCATGATTTCAGGGCTCGTGAAGTTGAGCCCTGCATTGGGCTGTCTAATGTTAGCGAGCCCTCTTTAGATCCTCCATCTCCCTCTCTCTGCCCCTGCTCAACTAGTGCATGCACGTTCCCTCTCTCTCAAAAATAAATAAACATTAAGAAAAAAGTGGAGGGATACAACTATGTTGTAATACCTAATATTCTTAATACATATAGATTTGAAGGTGAGTCAGGTGAGGTTTTTCATTGAGTTGACTTTCTGCAGCAGTCCTTCATCTATAGGCTCTACTAGCATATGGGTGTGAATGAGATTCTGTTTTCTAACACCTTTTAACTAAGGGGGCTGGGTGCCCATGTTTCCTATGTGAATTATTTTTAGGCATTGAGACATTTTTCTAAGAGGTTTAGAGTAAGAGTGAGGTGAGAGGAAGAGCTTTGAGGGCAGAGCTTGGAACTTCTGCCCCAGAGGGTTGAAAACTGAAAGTATTATTGCTTATGTGTAAAGAGGATAATGGTCGAAAAGTATTCTTTAACTCTGAATCTCCACAGGAGAGCCTGAAGATTTTTTCCTCTCCTTTTATACACATACCCTTTGGAAAGGTTCTAAGCATTTACACTCCTCCAGGGATGCGTGGGAAAAAGTATTAATTTCCCAGCACTTATATCAGCAATAGTAAATAGACATTGAACAAGCTAAAAACAGTTTACATGATAGGTAAAAAGTGATATCCCACTTTAAATTTCCATTTCTTTGCCTGTGAAGTTGAACATTTTTCCATATTTATTTTTCTTTCTTGACTTCAATGTTTATGTCTTCTTTAAAAGACTTAAAATTAAAAAAAATTTTTTAACATTTATTTATTTTTGAGAAACAGAGAGAGACAGATCATGAGCAGGGGAGGGGCAGAGAGAGAGGGACACACAGACTTGGAAGCAGGCTCCAGGCTCTGAGCTGCCAGCACAGAGCCCGACGTGGGGCTCAAACCCACGAACTGTGAGATCATGACCTGAGCTGAAGTCAGACGCTTAACTAACTGAGCCACCCCAGTGCCCCCCCCCATTTTTTTTAACATTTATTTATTTTTGAGAGACAGAGAGAGACAGAGCATGAGCAGGGGAGGGGCAAAGAGAGAGGGAAACACAGAATCTGAAGCAGGCTTCAGGCTCCCAGCTGTCAGCACAGAGCCCGACATGGGGCTTGAACTCACAAGCTGCAGTATCATGACTTGAGCCGAAATCAGATGCTTAACTGACTGAGCCACCCAGGCGCCCCTTAAAATTTTTAAAAAATATTTTATTTTTTAAGTAATCACTACACCCAGCGTGAGGCTTGAACTGACAACCCCAAGATCATGAATAGCATGCTCTAATGACTGAGCCAGCCAGATGCTCCAAGATTTTATTTATTTATTTATTTAAAAAAATTTAAGAATGTTTATTTTTGAGAGAGAAAGACACAGTGTGAGCAGGGGAGTGGCAGAAAGAGGGAGACACAGAATCTGAAGCAGGCTTCAGGCTGTGAGCTGCCAGCACAGAGCCTGACTTGGGGCTCCAACTCACAAACTGTGAGATCATGACCTGAGCTGAAGTCAGATGCTTAACTGACTAAACCGCCCAGGAGCCCCTATTTATTTTTAAATTAAAAACACCTTTTTAAAAAAGTTTATTTATTATGAGAGAGAGCAAGTGGGAGTAGGGGAGGAGCAGAGAGAGAGGGTGAGAGAGAATCCCAGGCAGGATCCTTGCTGTCAATACAGAGCCCCACATGAGCGAGGCTCAGTCTCCTCAACTTTTGAGATCATGACCTGAACTGAAACCAAGAGTCAGAGGCTTAACTGACTGAGCCACCCAGGCACCCCTGCAGCGCTCTCTCTCTCTTTTTTTTTTTAAACTTAGCTATGTGTGTAGAAGATCTCATTCTGTCAATACACGCTTTTTAACAGCTGATTGTATTTCATTTTGAGTTCCTGTAATTTAACCTTTTTTTTTTTATTGATGGGCATTTAAGTTGTCCAAGATTTTTGTATTTACTAACCAAAATGAACATCCCTTATTCTTTCTCTTGTATTAATGTTCTAGAATACCTGTAGAGAGTGGCTAGAATTATTGTTTAAAAGGTGTGTGTATTTTCAAAGCTACTGCCAATCTGCCCTTCATATAGTCTGTGTACTATTATGTATTCTACTAGCATTTTATGGAAGTGCCTATATCCTTACATACTTGCCAACACTTGGTATTATCAATCTTTTACTAATATGATGGGCAGAAAATTTGCAGTTTTCAGATTAATTGTGAGTTTCAGTATCTTTTAATTTTTTTATTGACTATTTACATTTCTTTCTGTGAAACTGTTTATTCTATCCTTTGACTTTTTAAATTTTGTCATTTTGTTATTTATTTTTTTAAGTTTATTTATTTTGAGAGAGAGAGAGAGAGTGTGTGTGTGTGTGTGTGTGTAAGTGGGGTAGGGGCATAGAGAGAGGGAGAGAGAGAATCCCAAGCAGGTTCCATGCTGTCAGTGTAGAGCCTAATGCAGGGCATGATCCCACAACTGTGAGATCATGAACAGAGGCAAAATTGAGAGTCGGAGGCTTAACCCACTGGAACCACCCAGGTGCCCCTGACTTTTTTTTAAAACTTTTTCTTTTACCTTTTGATTAACAAGAACTCTTTATATGTATATGGATGCAAATCTGTGTGTGTGTGTGTGTGTGTATGTATTTATATATATATATAGAGAGAGAGAACACATATTTTGTCTAATGTGTTGCATTATTTATGGTATCTATTAATATACTAAAAGATTTTTTTAATGTTTATTTTTAACGTTTATTTAGACTTGTGAGAGAGACAAAGACACACACAGAATGTAAGTGGGGGAGGGGCAGAGAGAAAGGGAGACACAGAATCTGAAGCAGGCTCCAGGCTCTGAGCTGTCAGCACAGAGCCGGACGCGGGGCTCAAACTCACAAACTGCAAGATCATGACCTGAGCTGAAGTGGGAGGCTTAACTGATTGAGCCACCCAGGCACCCCTATTTATTTATTTTGAGAGGGAGAGAGCACGCATGTGTGTAAGTGGGGGTAGGGGCAGAGATAGAGGGAGAGAGAGAATCCCAAGCAGGCTTCATGCTGTCAGCACAGAGTCTGACACAGGGCTTGATCTCATAACTGTGAGATTATGATCCGAGACAAGATCAAGAGTTGGATGCTTAACTGACTAAGCCACCCAGGCTCCCTAAGACACTAAAATTTTTATGCTCACAGGGCGCCTGGGTGTCTATCTTTTTCTCTTTTTTAAAAGATTTTATTTTTCTTAATTTTAAAAATATTTCATTATTTAAATTCAAGTTAGTTAACATACAGTGTAGTATTGGTTTCAGGAGTAAAACCCAATGATTCAGCATAATCAGTGCTCATCCCAACAAGTGCTCTCCTTAATACCCATCAATCATTTAGCTCATCCTCTTACCTCCCTTCCTGCAACGCTCAGTTTGTTCTCTGTCCTTAAGAGTCTCTTATGGTTTTCCTCCTTTCCTGTTTTTATTTTATTTTTCCTTCCCTTCCCCTATGTTCATCTTTTGTGTTTCTTAAATTACACATATGAGTGAAATCATATGATATTTGTCTTTCTCTAAGGACTGACTTATTTCTCTTAGCATAATACACTTTGGTTCCATCCACATTGTTGCACATGGCATGATTTCATTCTTTTGATTGCCAAGTCAAGTAGTGCTCCATTGTGTGTGTGTGTATATATATATATATATACATATATCACATCTTTTTTTAGTGTTTATTTATTAAAAAAATTTTTTTTTACATTTCTTTATTTTTGAGAGACAGAGAGAGACAGAGCGTGAACAGGGGAGGGGCAGAGAGAGAAACACAGAATCTGAAGCAGGCTCCAGGCTCTGAGCTAGTGGTTAGTACAGAGCCTGATGCGGGGCTTGAACCCAGGAACCATGAGATCATAACCTGAGCCAAAGTCGGACGCTCAACTGACTGACCCACCCAGGCACCCCTATTTATTTATTTTGAGAGAGAGAAAGAACGAGCAGGGGAGGGGCAGAGAGAGAGAGAGAGAGAGAGAGAGAATTCCAAGTAGGCTCTGTACTGCCAGTGCAGAGGCTGATGGGGGGCTTGAACCACAAAACTGTGAGCTCATGACCTGAGCCGAAATTGAGAATCAGACACTCAGTCAGATGACTGAGCCATCCAGGTGCCCCTGACTGAGCCACTCAGGCACCCCATACCACATATCTTCTGTATCCATTCATTAGTTGATGGACCTTTGTGCTCTTTCCATAATTTGGCTATTGTTGATAGCACTGCTATAAACATTGGGGTACATGTGTCCCTTTGAATCAGCATTTTTGTATCCTTTGGATAAATACCTAGTAGTGAGATTGCTGGGTTGTAGGGTAATTCTATTTTTAATTTTTTGAGCAACCTCCATACTGTTTTCCAGAGTGGCTGCGCCAGTTTGCATTCCCACCAACAGTGCAAAAGGGTTTCTCTTTCTCCATATCCTCGCCAAATTCTGTTGTATCCTGAGTTGCTAATTTTAGCCATTCTAATAGGTGTGAGGTGGTATCTCATCATAGTTTTGATTTGTATTTTTCTGATGGTCAGTGATGTTGAACATCTTTTCATGTGTCTATCAGCCATCTGGATGTCTTTGGAAAAGTGTCTATTTATGTCTTCTGCCCTTTTCTTAACTGGATTATTTGTTTTTTGGATGTTGAATTTGAGAAGTTCTTTATAGATTTTTGGATACTTACCCTTTATCCAATATATCATTTGCAAATATCTTCTCCCATTCCATTGGTTGCCTTTAGTTTTGTTGGTTGTTTCCTTTGTTGTGCAGAAGCTTTATATCTTCATGAAGTCCCTATAGTTCATTTTTGTTTTTATTTCCCTTGCCGGAGACATGGCTAGGAAGAAGCTGCTGTGGCCAAGGTAAAAAAGTTGCTTCCTGTTTTCTTCTGTAGGATTTTGATGGTTCCCTGTCTCACATTTGTGTCTTTCATCCATTTTGAATTTATTTTTGTGTATGGCATAAGAAAGTGGTCCCAGGTTCATTCTTCCACATGTCACCGTCCAGTTTTCCCAGCACCATTTGCTGAAAAGACTGTCTTTTTTCCATTGGATACTCTTTCCTGCTTTGTCGAAGATTAGTTGGCCATACATTTGTGGGTCTGATTCTGGCTTCTCTCCTCTGTTCCATTGATCTATGTTTCTGTTTTAGTGCCCAGTGCCATAGTGTCTTGGTGATTATTGAAAGATATGAATTCAGTGCCATTGTGTTACCTGTAGAGTTGGTGTCTGTAGTGATGTTCTCTGGTCCTTTGTAATCTTTGTTGCTTTGGTCTTCTTTTGTTTTTTCTTTCTCTCCACTCTTAAAATTTCTCACATGGCTAGCTTAGTGGTCGTGAACTCCTTTAGTTTTTGTTTGTCTGAGAAACTCTTTATCTCCCCTTTTATTCTGAATGACTGCCTTGCTGGATAAAGAATTAAAAATATGGAACACTTCACGAATTTGCATGTTATCCTTGCACAGGGACAATGCTAATTTTCTCTGAAATATTCCAATTAGTGCTGTCAAAACAAGCACTAAAAGATTTTATTTTTATTTTTAAGTAATCTCTAAGCCCACGTGGGGCTTGAACATAGCCCTGAGATCAAGAGTCACACACTCTTTTTTTTTGAGAGAGAGAAAGAGAGACAACATGAGCAGGGGAGGGTCAGAGAGAGAGGGAGACACAGAATCTGAAGACAGTCTCTAGGCTCTGAGCTAGCTGTCAGCACAGAGCCTGACACGGGGCTCGAACCCACGAACCCTGAGATCATGACGTGAGCCAAAGCCAACCGACTGAGCCACCCAGGTGCCCTAATACCATCTAGTTTTAATTATTGCTGATTTATAGTATGTTTAAAGGTAAGCTCCCCTCTCAGTCTTAGAATATATATGAGAAGAGACTTTTCCTTCAGAATTAGCCTTTCAGGTTTCATTACAAACAAAGTTCTGTTGGGATTGTAATTGTGATTGATAGAAACAGATTATTTACTTCATGCGAGGATTTATATCTTTGCAATGTTGGGACTTCCCATTTAGAAATAGGATATTTACTTTATTCAAGTTAAAAAAGTCCTTCAGAAAAGTTTATACTTCTCCATATTGATCTTGTACATCTATTTTCTAGGTAGTTTACAGTTATTTAAAGTTGTTATGACAGTTGGGATCTTTTACCTCATGACATTAAAAAAAATTGGTTATTGCTGACATATAGGTAAGCTATTGATTCTTCTATGTTGATCTTGAATTGGATTACCTTATTAAATCCTTTAATTGAATATAATGATTTTTCATTTGATTCTTTTGAATTTTCAAGATAGTCATATTTTCCAGCTGCTCATGTCTTAGCTAGTTTTCATTTTGGCATATACGATTTTTTCTTATTTTGACAAGTTTTAAAAATCTTTATCAGAAAAATATTAGTCCTTTATCATATAGCTTGCAGTGTTTAAAAAAAGTTAATTTATTTATGTTTTAAGTGTTTATTTAAAAACTTTTTTTTAACATTTATTCATTTTTGAGAGACAGAGTGTGAGAGAAAGGGGCAGAGAGAGAGTGAGACACAAAATCTGGAGCAGGCTCCAGGCTCTGTGCAGGCTCTGAGCTGTCAGCACAGAGCCTGAGGCGGGGGTCAAACTCATGGACCGTGAGATCATGACCTGAGCTAAAGTCAGACACTCAATGGACTGAGCCACCCAGGCGCCCCAGTTTGCTTTTTTTCTGAGGGAGAGACAGAGCATGAGTGGAGGAGGGGCAGAGAGAGAGGGAGACACAGAATTGGAAGCAGGTCCCAGGTTCTGGGCTGTCAGCACGGAGCCTGATGCGGGGCTTGAAATCGCGAACCGTGAGATCTTGACCTGAGCTGAAATCAGACGCTTAACTGGCTGAGCCACCCAAGTGCCACAAATATTTGTTTGTTTATTTATTTATTTATTATTTTTTAAAATGTTTTATTTTATTTTTGAGAGAGAGAGAGAGAGAGAGAGAGAGACAGCATGAGCAGGGGAGGGTCAGAGAGAGAGGGAGACACAGAATCTGAAGACACGCTCCAGGTCTGAGCTGTCAGCACAGAGCCCGACATGGGGCTCAAGCCCACGAACCATGAGATCATGACCTGAGCCGAAGCCAGACACTTAACCCACTGAGCCACCCAGGTGCCCCAATGTTTTTTTATTTTTGAGAGGGTGTACAGAGAGGATTTGAAGTGGGCTGTGCGCTGAGAGTGGAGAGTCCAATGCAGGGCTTGAACTCACGAGCTTTGAGATCATGACCTGAGCTGAAGTCAGACACAACCAACTGAGCCACCCAGGTGCCCCTTGGTATTTGTTTTTATGGGAAGCCTCTTGATCTTCGGTAGATAAAACACTAGAATGGGCTATTGCAATGGTTTGACATTATCTTTACGCTAGGGAAATTCTAAGAGGGTTAGAATTCTTTAAGCCAAGTCTGGTGAATAAAACTATGAATTAATGGGGTGTCTGGGTGGCTCGGTTGGTTGAGCACCCGACTCTTGATTTCTGTTCAGGCATTGATCCCAGGGTTGTGGGACTGAGCCCCGCATTGTGCTCCATGCTGGGCATGGAGCCTACTTGGGATTCTTTCTCTCTCTCTCTCTCTCTGTCTCTCTCTTTCCCCCCTCCCCTGCACATTCTCTCTCTCTTTCAAATAATAAAAAACCCCCAACACATTAAAAAAAAAGAATGTGTGTTAACAAGATCCCCAGGTGATTCATAAACACCTTAAAGTCTGAGAAGCAGTGATCTAATTGGCAATATCTAAAGGAAAGTGCTAACTAACTTGAAGCTCAAAAAAAGGCAGTTTACTAGTGACAGAGCAGCAGGAATTGGGATGATAGGAACTATAGAAAGTTAGTTACACTGTGGTTCCAAATGATTCATTTATTCACTGTACGACCCTCTCAACAAGCTGGGGCATACAAGAAACATCTTCTAGGAGGGAGGGTTGGTAAGATCCTAGTTGGGTATCTGGTCACTAGCGGGGTCACTAGCGGGGGTGGGGGTGGGTTGGCAGTCCAGAGCAACAGCTTTAGTTTCTGTAGGAATTAGCTTTGCTGTTCAATATGGACGTCACTAGCTATATGTGGGTATTAAAAATTAAATAAGGGTAGGGGCGCCTGGGTGGCTTAGTTGGTTAAGCGTCCAACTTCAGCTCAGGTCATGATCTCATGGTTCATGAGTTCCAGCCCCACATCTGGAGCTGTGCTGGCATGCAGAGCCTGGAGCCTGCTTTTGATTCTGTGTCTCCCCCTCTCTCCCTCCCCCTCCCCTGCTTGTGCTCTCTCTCTCTCTCTCCCTCTTTTTCAAAAATAAATTAACATTTAAAAAACATTAAAAAAGTAAATAAGGGTAAAAATTCATTTCCTCAGTTGTACTAGCCATGTAGTCACATATGGCTATTATATTGGACAGTGCAGATAATGGAACATTTCCATTGGTGCATAAAATGCCATTGGTTAGCACTGAAAAGAATACCAAGATAGGATGTCTGCCTTAAAGGTTATGTCCAAATGGCTAATATAGCAGGTAGGGAATCCATGAACTACTGGTCACACATGAAACTCCCCACCCCATTCCAGACCCTTTCCATTGTTGATAGCTGCTGATAAATTCACTGTCCTGTTGAGGTTTGGATGTATCTATAAGTGAAAGGCATCAACTAAAGGTATGGGAAGGCAGAGGCTGACAAGGATAACATTTTGGGAGCTGTGAGTGTTAAAGGGTTTTCCAGACATAGAAGAGATTGCTAAGCATTGGGATGAGTAGGGATGGTACGGGTATGGAGTTGGGAAAATAATATGAAGTGCTAAAAGGAACATTTATCTGGTAGAAAAACAATATTGCTCCCAGAAAAAATAATATTGAAGATAAATTCTAATGTTCAGGTTAATGTTGAGCCAGTAATCTGCTTGATCACATCTTCACTAAAATTTTAGGTTTGTCTATTGACATTAAAAATATGAACACATTTTTTTATGTTTAATGAGAATTAGTGAGAAAGTAGAATTCACTTTGAGGTTCACTTTTAAAAAATGTTTATTTTGAGAGAGACAGAGTGAGGGTCAGGGAGAGATGGAAAGAGAATCCCAAGCAGGCTCCACACTGTCAGCACAGAGCACTATGTGGGGCGCAGTCTCATGAACTGTGAGATTGTGACCTGAGTGGAAATCAAGAGTCAGATGTTTAACTGACTGAGGCACCCAGCACCTCTGACGTTTATTTTTTAGTCTTTTTCTTCTAGAGAGTACATCTGTAGAAAAGGCTATCCAAATTTTTTATTTTTGTTTTGGGGATAGTGCCATATACTAAATTTGTGAGTTCTCTCTCTTTCTCTCTCTCTCTCTTGTTTATATCAGACACATATATCAATATTTATATGATTGTAGTATATACAAAAATCAAAAATGTTTTTAATCTTCTGTTACTATTTTAGAGTTTTTCTTATTTCTTTCATTTTGGCTATATAAATTTTCTCTATCGACAAGTGGCTTTTGAGAATAAAAAGGTATTATATTCATTACTTAGCTTTTAGCAAATAGGAAATATAACCTTGTTGTTTGTGTGCAACGAATGAACTTTTCTGAAATCTATGTTTCAGTATTTAAGCACTTTCTCTTAGCAAAGTACCTTCCTGTACCATGTTGAAAGCAAGAAGCATTTTCTACAAAGCATATTTTTCAGATAGCATTTAAATTTTGAAATGATAACAGAACCTGAGGATAAGACTATATTGGACTCTTGTGGAATATTTTTGTTGGTCTTATTTTGACCTGTGTGTAGGTTCATTTTTTCCTGTAACATGAAATGTAGGTTTTTAATATAAAGCCAGCAGGAATTCAATGACTTATTTGAAATTGCCAGAAGAAAAAATTTACCTTTCTCCTGAGAAGAAATTTCTGAATAGATATCTTTTAGACAATACAATAGTTTCATAATCAGGTTTGTAGAAAAATCTATTATCTGTAGGAACAGAACTTTCTCTATTTGTGTGCCATTATCTCATTTCTGACCTGGGCTCAGCTGTTGTTTCTGTTCAGATCCACTTCCTTTGGTGGTGCATCCTGTCCCAAATGTTGACCCCCCAATCAAAACTGTATGGTGCCAGAAGAAAATAAGTTCCTTGATCCTCTTTGCCATTACTTTCAGCCTTTATTTATCTTTATTCATGGTCAGTGAAGACCAGAAAAGAGTTTGTGGCCAATTGGAAATTCCCATATGTGTTCCTTCAGTGTTGGGGAACCCCAAAGAGAGACAGTATCTCATTTATTTATTTATTTAATGTTTATTTATTTTGAGAGAGAGAGAGAGAGAGAGGGAGAGAACAAGCTGGGGAGGGACAGAGGCAGAGAGAGAGAGAATCCCAAGCAGGTCCCGTGCTCAGTGTGGAGCCTGATGTGGGGCTTGATCTCACTACCATGAGATCATGACCTGAGGTGAAATTGAGAGTGGGACATTTAACCAACTGAGCCCCCCAGACCCCCAAAGCAGTATCATTTTAGGTGGGGCCTACCAGGTTTAAGGAAACCTCTAGTTATTTCACAGAATTGATATAAAAACTTTGTAATTACAAAGGTAAGTTTTAGACACCTCTGACTAGAGTATTTACTGATATTGAGAATACACATTTATATTATTCATGGTTTGACCAATGTTTAAACCACAAATTGCCACATCACAAGTTATTTTGAGTAGGAAATCTGTATGAATGAAATTCTGGCCATGATTTTAACTGGGCAGAGTATAGAAGTCTGATTTACAATTGTCTTTCCTATGCCTACTCTACAAACTCATGAAAAGACATAATAACTCCTTTTTAAAATTCACTTTGAAGTTCTTATTTCATGGTGACTTTCATCTTGTTTATTTTTTCTTTCAATAGTTACCTAAATATCTGTTTTTAAAATAATAGTTTTAGGGGCCACCTGGGTGGCTCAGTTGGTTGTGTCTGACTCTTGATTTCAGCTCAGGTCATGATCTCATTGTTTGTGAGTTCGAGCCTTTAATTGGACTCTGCCCTGACAGTGTAGAGCCTGCTTGGGATTCTCTATCTCTCCCTCTCTCTACTCCTCCCCTGCTTGCGCTTGCTCTCTCTCTCTCTCAAAATAAATAAACTTAAAAAAAAATAACATTTTTATTGGGATATAATTCACATACTATATAATTCACCCATTTAACATATATAATTTAAAAGTTTTTAGTACATTTTAGTTGTACAACTGTCAGTACAATCAGTTTTATTACATTTTTATCACCCCCAAAAGAAACTACATATCTATTAGCAATCACTCTCCATTTCTACCCACAACCCCAGCCCTTGGCAACTCCTAATTTATTTCTGTTCCTATAGATTTACCCATTCTGAACATTACATACAAATGGAATCATACGTTATCATTATGTGGTCTTCTGTGACTAGCTTTTTTCACTCAGCATGTTTTCAAGGTTTATCCATATTGTGGCATGTATCAGTATTTCATTCCTTTTTGCGGCTGAAAAATATTCCTTATTCTACTGTATGAATATAATACATTTTATTTGTTCATCAGCTGATATACATTTGGGTTTTTTCTACTTTTTGGCTATTATAATTGAGGCAAATGTGGTACTTTGCCCACAAAATAAGGATGCTAAGTGTTGTGCAAGTGGAAAATTTAAGGAGGCACTCAAGGTTTTGTAAGTGCATGGGCACTTGATTGATCCTGAGAATGAGTACCTCCTTACATTTTCTACCTGAGAGCCTCAAGTGTCCCACCACAGTTCTAGATGTGGATTGGTTCTGATAATACTTTCCTTGAGCATCACTGAATACCAACCACTTTTGAAAACCTGAGTAAAAAAGTATACATTGCTCTTTGTCACTTTGCTGTTCAACAGCGTTCAGTGGTCTTCCACTGTCAAATACTGACCTGTGATTTTTACTTTATTTCTAGTTAGATTCCCACCATCTTATGCTTTCAGCCAGTCTAAGCTACTTTCTATTCCCTAAACAAGTCAGATTTTTTCTTGTCATCCTGACTTTGCCCATGCCACTTTTCACCCAGAACTAATACATTGAACAGAATTTATTTGTGGTGGCATTGATCAACGTAGACCAACTGTTTGAGCCTGTGGCACTTACCGTGTTCAGACTCTAGTTCTAAGTGTTAGAAGCAGTCTCCTTCCTCTCTAGGTCACAGATATTTTCCAGGAAATTAGTTAGGAATTTTCTAACTAGGTTTTTTGCTCAGAGTGCTGAAAGACATAAGTCAGGACAAATTCCATAGTTATTGGTTCAAATTGTTCTTTTTCCTACAGTTTCCTCAACGTGCTTTGCTCAGCTATTGCTGAGCAGTGCCCAAGGGTATTACTAATATTATGCAGCTGATTTGGTGGAGATAAAGCCATGCAAATTGGAAGCCATTAAAAAATAAAATCAAGTCATAGTAATCCATGTACATTTTAAAGTGAAATACTACTGTAAGGCTTATAAGGAAAAATATCTTTCTTCTGCCCTCTGTTCCATACCTACCCCTGATTCTTTGTTGTTGTTGTTTGTTTATTTTGAGAGAGAATGCAATTGGAGGAGGGACAGCGAGAGGGAGAAGGAGAGAATCTCAAGCAGGCTCCACATTGTTTAGCTCAGAGCCTGACATGGGGCTTAAACTCACGAACTGTGAGATCATGACCTGAGCCGGAATCAAGAGTCAGACACTTAACTGACTCAGCCACCCCAGCCTACCCCTGATTCTTTTCCCTAACTACTCCTGATTCTTGTTCTTTAGTTCTTTAAATGTTGGCCTTTTTTTTTTCATTTTTTACCTTTATATATATTTCTAAATGATATGCTTAAATTGCTAAATTGCTATTTTCTATTACACCTTCCCCTGCTCTGCACGTATACACACACATACACTTTTTCTCCCAATGCAGGTATAATATAGTTTTTGGTTAAATCAGTTGTGGTAAGCAAAATAATACCCCCTACCCCCGCCCCAAATGTCTCATCCTAATCATCAAGACCTGTGAGTATATTCCCTTACATGGCAAAAGAGAATTAGGTTGCATATGGAATTAAGGTTGCTAATCAGCTGATTTTAAAATAGGGAGATTACCCTGGATTATTGAGTTGGGTTCAATGTAATTAATAGGTTGTTAAAAGTGGACGAGAAAGGCAGAAGAGAGAGGGATAATCCCAAACAGGCTCTATACTCAGTGCAGAGCCCAACTACAGGGCTCGATTCCATGACCCTAGGATCATGACTTGAGCTGAAATCCAGAGTTGGACACTCAACTGACTGAGCCACCCTGGTGCCCCACTTAGCTGTAAGGTTTTTGTTTTACGTATTTAATGATACTAATTATAGTAGATGTTGTATCAAGTTGTAACTACGTATTTTAAAAATTCAGCTGAAATGGTATTCCTTTTGCATTGCTTTTCCACATTCCCCAAACCCTCCATGTTTCAATTGCATTCAGCTTATACTACTGTAATTGATCTCTTAGTCATTTGTATTGTGGTTGATTTGTGTTCATTTATCCCTCCCTGTCCTTGTCAGACACATATACTCTCTAGTCTATGAGGGCATAGGCTGTTTTATTCATCTTCATATCATGAGCTTAGTACAGTTTGCCTGGCACCATTGAATTATTTTTATTGAATAAGGGAATAAATGAATGAATAATTGAACGAGAGAAGAATAAATTATTTCTCGCGGGGCTTAAGATCATTTTAGTTGATAGGAGTATGAGCTTTGGAGCCAGAAAGATTTCAAATCTCAGCCCTTCTATTTAATACTACTCTAGGAAGTTGGGGCAAATTGCCAAATTTTTCTGAATTTCAGTTCCCTCATCTGTGAAATTAGGGTAACAATAATCTACCTGAACAAATTGATGTAATAGATGTCCATTCTTAGCATAGTACCTATCATTTTGTAGGCACTCAGATTTTCATTTCTTTCTTCCTTGAACTGTTTTACGTATTTAATGATACTGATTATAGAATTACTTTGTGAGCTTTATAAAGTTATTTCAGATATTGTTCATATTTGTGTTAAAGACAGTCAAACTAATTTTGATTATGTTGGTTTAAAGGGAAAAAATAGAGACATGAGAAAATAGAGAAAGTTTGAATAACTTTGGTTGAGCAATACCATGTGCCAATCCCTATGCTCAACACTTTACATGCCATAACCCATTTAATCACTGATAACAACCCCATAAAGCACATTTCTCCCTATAAAGAATTATATCTTAGTTTTTTAATTATAGTTTTCTTCTCTCCATCCTTTGTAAATAAGCCCCAGGAATGAAGCTAATATAATTTAATGCAGATTTCAAACTTCGTATTGAATATGACAAATAATTACTATTTTATTTCTAAGCTATCATCCTTAGTGTTTGGGGACTGTGTTCTTTAGGCCATGTGTTCTTTTTCTTCAGCAAACTTAGTGATATTTACTTTCTACTTCCATCTCTAGAAATATATTGGCTGCCACAAATACATTAGGTTTTTCAGTTATATGAAAACAATAAGAGTAATTAATTTGTCTATTGCCTAGGGCACATTAGTTTTTTACAACAAATATCACTGATAAAGCTTGAATCAATTTTTCAAAGAGGACAAAAGCAGCAGACTGTTTGAATTTGTATTTAGGTTGTTTCTCACTCAGTACTTTGTATTGTTCAGGATAAGATCTGTTTTTTTAAAATGTTTATTTAATTTGAGAAAGAGAGAGAGCAAGCACAAGTGGGGGAGGGCAGAGTGATCAGGAGAGAGAAAATCCCAAGCAGAATCCCAATCCCTATAAAGGTTTGATCCCACGACCCTGGAATCATGACCTGAACTGAAATCAAGAGCTGGATGCTTAATCCACTTGAACCACTCAGGTGCCCGTACCACCTTAACCATTTTTAATTATGCAATTTGGTATTTTTAAATACATTCATATTTTTGTGCAACCAATTTCTAGAACTCTTTTCATCTTGCAAAATTGAAACTCTGTACCTGTTAAACAATTCCCCATCCCCTCACTTCTCCCTCTCCTCAGTTCTTGGCAATCACCATTCTACTTTCTGTCTCTGAATTTTACTATTCTAGCTACCTGCTATAAATGGAATCATAAAGTATTTGTCCTTTTGTGCATGCCTTATTTCACTTAGCATAATGTCCTCAAGGTTCATCTGTGTCAGAATTTCCTTCCTTTTTAAGGCTAAATAACATTACATTGTATGTTCATATACTACATTTTGCTTATCCATTCTCTTGGATTGTTTCCATCTTTTGGCTATTATGAATAATGCTGCTATGAACATGGGTGTACAATGACCTCTTTGAGACTCGATTTTCAATTCTTATGGATATATATCCAGAAGTGGAATTGCTGGATCATATGATAATTCTGTTTTTAATTTTTTGCGGAATTGCCTCACCATTTTCCATAGTGTTTTCACCATTTTATATTCCCACCAGCAGTGCACAAGAGTTCCCATTTCTTCACATCATCATCAGTTTTTTTTTTTTTCTATTGTTTTGATAGTTGCCATCCTAATGGGTGTGAGATAGTATCTCATTGTGGGCATTGAGCATCTTTTCATGGGCTTATTGACCTTTTGTATATCTTCTTGGAAAAGTTCTGTTCCTGTCCTTTGTTCACTTTTAAATCAGTTTTTGTAAAGTTGTAGGAGTTCTTCATATATTCTGGATATTAATGCCTTATCAGATGAATTATTTGCAAATACTTTTTCCCATTTGTGGTTTGCCTTTTCACTTTGTTCGTTGTGTCCTTTGATGAATAGAAGTTCTCTTTTTGTTTTTAAAATGTTATTATTTAAGATTATTTATTTGTATTTCTTTAATTATTATTTAAAAGTTTTATTTATTTATTTATTTTGAGAGAGTGGTGGGGAGGTTCAGAGAGAGAAGAAGAAAGAAGCCCATACGGGCTCCAGAGCCTGACAGGGGGCTTGAACCCATGAACCGTGAGATTAATGACCTGAGCTGAAATCAAGAGTTTGATGCTTAACTGACTGAGTCACCCAGCTGCCCCTATTTAAGATATTTTTAAAAGAATAATATAGTAAATATCCTTGTATCCACCGTCCAGCAAATTAAACATTGCTAAAATATTGGAAGGCCCCTGGCTTTCCCCTTCTTGATTGTAAGTCCCTTGCTATCTTTCATAGGTAACCACTAATTAATTTGATATTTCTCTGACTAGTTTAAACTCCTTGGTCAGCCTATTAGAATTAGAAGCTTATCATGGAAGAAGTAAAAATACTGCAGAAGTCCTGTGGAAGGCTAGGGTGGGAAGGGATATTTCTTAGATTTTTTTTTTTTAAGTTGAAAGCCCAGTTCAGCACCATATCAGAGATGGTTGTACATAAAGGTGCACAGAAATATTTTGTCGAATGACTGCTTGGTACCCAGGCACTTCTGGTTGAAGATATTTAGTACCAATATATTATTTTGAAACGATATCTACATATCTTTTGGGTAGGATTGTTATGCACTTTACCAATAAATAGACTGCTGTGGTAGAGTAAATGTTTTCTTAAAAGTAGTGAAACTAAGCAGACTTTCAGCGTTTAGCTTTAACTGCATATAGTGCATTTAGCTGTTTTGGTTAATTGAGACTTGTAGACAGGACAAATGATGAGAGGTGAAGAAGCATTACAATTCCTGGTTCTGGAAAATGAGTTGTAAATTCTGAAAAAAAACAAAGAAAGAGGTGATTCCGGTAAGGTCTGATTCTGGGCAAGGACCTGTTGAAACAAATAGCTCAATATTCACAGAGTAGCAGTGAAGGACCTAACCTCCATTGTAGCTGAAAATGAAATACTTCTCTGGTGAGGCCATAATACGAACAGCAGGTAGTAGCTGCTGCTGCCACTGCTGCCTGAACTTTGTAGCTGTGTGAAGTGGGTAGAGCAGGAAATGATTCCATGGCACCAGGCGTGTGTAAGGAAGGACTTGTTCTGGCTCTGGCCAAGTGGTTATTCAGGTTGTGGGTGTCACTTTAAACATACAAAGACCTGTTTGCTGGAGGAGGAGCAGCTTCCTGAGGATCAGGTGCGCATCAAGGGATGAGCTCATCCTTCTAACCAGACCTGCTCTAGACGCTGAGTGAATGTTTTCCTGATTGCAAGTCCTGCAGCTGTGAGAAGCAGGAAGTGGTTGACGCTTCAGGCACTTTGTGAGTAGCAAAAAAATAGAAGTGATTTTGGGACTCTTTTGAAACATGTGGCTGTGAATATTAGGTTGAAGGTGACACACATGGACACTCAGTCTTTCTCTTAAGTTGAGGATTGCAGTAAAGTGTATGGTGGGTTGCGGAAAGCTTTGGTGGTTCTAACTTTAATGATTCTTTTTGAAGTTACTTAATAATTTGTTTTTTTATACTGTCTTTGATTTTGTTGCTCTGAGACTTCAGACTTCTGAGGGCTCCTTTTTGCGGGTTTTTTTTTTTTTTAAGCTTTGGTTGATGGGACTTACCCTACTTTTGAAGTCCATTGTGCTGGCTTTCAGAGCCTTATGCATGATTCTATTCTATTTTGTTTGTTTTAATTTACCTAAACTATTCACTTTAAGTAAGGCTCTTTAAAATAAAATTCGTTTTAAAAAGAAATATCCATTATTTATTATTTTTATTAAAATTTTAATTTTGAGATAATTCTAGATCATGTAGAGTTGAGAGATCTGATATACTCTTTACCCAGTTTCTGGAAATGGTAACATCTCGCAAAATTATAGTGCAACAATCACAACCAGAATATTGACATTGATATAATCAGCACAGTATCCACCATGGTCCTTTTATAGCTGCATCCACTTCCTTTGCACCACCTCTTCTTTAATCCCTCTCAAACACTAGTCAAAAAATCAATTTTTAAGCAAGAAATATTATGTGAATCTTAAGTAGTTTTGTATTAGAAATCCACATAGCCTTAATGAAAAGAGCCCTGGACTGTGATAGGAGGTTTTGGTTCATTGTAGTAGCTCTTTGACCTTGGGTAAATAATCTCTCTGTGCTTCAGTTTCCTTATACATAAAACAGGATAATGGTATGCTAATTTCTATCTAACCTATTTATAGGATTTTGAGATATTTTAAAGTTCTTTCAAAAAATAAGTTCTATATAGATTATTATAGGCAGCAAGAATGATAGTTTTCAAACTACAAAATGTAAAGCAAGTTGTAAACTGAAACTGAAGCCCAGAATGTTGAGAGTGAACATTTTATTTATTTTAATTAAAAAATTTTTTATTTATTTTGAGAGAGAGAGAGCGAGCAGGGGAGGGGCAGAGAGAGAGAGGGAGAAAGAGAAAATCCTAAACAGACTAGCGCAGAGCCCCATGTGGGGCTCAAATGCACCAACTGTGAGATCGTGACCTGAGCTGAAATCAAGAGTAGGACACTTAACAGACTGGGCCACCCAGTTGCCCCAAGAGTGAACATTTTATTTTTTTTATTTAAAAAAATTTTAATGTTTTATTTATTTTTGAGAGAGAGAGAGAGACACAGACAGAGAGAGAGAGACAGCGTGAGCAGGGGAGGGTCAGAGAGAGAGACACACACAGAATCTGAAGCAGGCTCCGGGTTCTGAGCTAGCTGTCAGCACAGAGCCCGACGCGGGGCTCGTACCCACCAACCTCAAGATCATGACCTGAGCCGAAGTTGGATGCGTAACTTATTGAGACACCCAGGCGCCCCGAGTGAACATTTTAAAATGAATTTAAATCTTAAGGCTCAATTGAATTTCAGAGTGCTGAAATTAACTGACTGATGATGTCAGAGCCACTGTTGTTAATTTTAAGAAATTCTAAAAATCATAGAGAGACCAACGTTCTGATATCCATAAAGAGGAAAGTAGTTGGAAAACTGTAAAATGGATGTGAAATCCTGGAAAAATTCAATTATGAATGATTAAACAGATGATATGGGGTATTAAAAAGATCTCTCTCTCAAAAATAAAATAAACTTAAAAAATTTTTTTCAATGTTTATTTATTTTTGAGAGACAGAGACAGAATGAGCATGGGGGAGGGTCAGAGAGAGAGAGGGGAGACACAGAATCCAAGGTAGGCCCCAGGGCTGTCAGCACAGAGGCTGATGTGGGGCTCAAACTCATGAACCATGAGATCATGAACTGAGCCGAAGTCAGATGCTTAACCGACAAGCCACCCAGGTGCCCCAAAAATAAAATAAACTTAAAAAAAAGGGGTACCTGGGTGCCTCAGTCACTTAGGCATTCGACATATAGTTTCACAGTTTTTCGTGGTACATTCGTTACTGATAATGTGGTAAAATATGGTTTGGTTGATTAATGGAATGTGTAGAAGATGGAATTACTGTACCCACTTAGATTCTTGGCTTCACCAGGAAAGTCTCTGGTGGATTATTTTTGGGCCTTATAAAAATTAAAACAAACAAACATGTTAATCAGATATGTTAAGTATTGCAAAGCTATGGTTAAAATATGACAGATGATGAATAAAGCCTTAAAAATTATATCTATAGGATGAAATCATGGGCCCACACAGAAGTTAAATTTAGCAGAGATAATCCCTATGTTTAAATTCAGAACCTCAAATGCACAAGAACAGGATAAGGAAGAGCTGATTGTAGCAGTTAATATGAAAGATATCTGGGAATTTTGGTTAATCACTAGTATAGCAGGAGCTGGCTCTGCAATGTTGCTGCTAAAGACACCTCCAGCTGTATTACCAGAAGTTTATCCAGGTCACAAAAGTATTGGTTCCAGTATATTTTTGTGCTATTTGTATATCTAAGTGGACACTGACAAAGTTGAGAGTATTCCAAGGAGGGCAGACAGAACCATAAATGGTATAGGAAACTGTTGAGACTTGGGAATGGAAGTGTTGATAAGTTTTAAAACTGCAAAAAATAATAAAACACCTATAATCCCATCAGAATTAATCACTCTTAACCATCTCTTAGAAGTAAAACATTTCAGATAAAGCCAAAGCCCCTTTCCTTCTCCTCCCTACAAGGAACTCTATTAATACATGTGCATAGTTTCAAAAATTCAGATAGTATTATATGCTTAGAAGGAAATATCCCACCCCTAGAGGTAACCACACCCATCTGTCTTAAATATATATCCATAAATTTTTAAGCAGGCTCCACACCCAGCATGGAGCCCAGTGCGGTGCTTGAACTCATGACCCTCAGATCAAGACCTGAGCTGAGATATGACCTGAGCTTAACCAACTGAGCCACTCAGGCACCCCTGTCTTAAATATTTCTAATAGTGTAGTTATATCACTTGCTTTTAAAGAATGTTTAACGTATATGAAGTGAAGTGCTATAGAAGATGAGCTTTTGATTCTTTTAAATGCATATATATCTTTTCCCTTATATTCTCAATCTGGTTATGTAATTTGGGGGGGAGTTAAGTCATTAGTTTTTACTAACTAAAACACAAATATTAAACCTGAGCTACATAATGTACAATGATTATAATCATCTTGTACAACTTTTAATTTTCCTTAGACATAATAACTGCCTTGCTTTATTTGCTCAGTTTTTAAAATTTAGATTACTAAATCATTCCTGGATTCTCAGTACCATAAAACTCTGCCCCATGCAGACAAATCCAATATATAATTTATCAATTTTTTCAGACTCTTAGAGACCTACTTTCTATATTCTGTATATTCTTCTATATTTCACTCCAGCATGGGTTGGTTGGTAGGTGGGCCTGCTCTACAGTTCTTACCCTGGGATTTCCTTTCACAGTCATCCTGGGAATTCTGTTTCCTGAATTACATGTCATTTTCTTTCTTGGTTTACACCCTCATTTTGGTGAAGCATATCCTTTAGAAGCTTTCTGAGAGTTAACATTTATAGGAATTAAATTTTTTGAAATCTTGCATATATGAAAATGTTTTTATTCTACCTTTAGTATTATTATATAATACTCAATTTGGGAGTAGAATTTTCTGTTGGAAATCATTTTCTCATTATTTTATTTTATTATTTAAAAATTTTTTGGGGGCACCTGGGTGGCTCAGTCGGTTGAGCATCCGACTTCAGTTCAGGTCATGATCTCACGGTTCGTGGGTTCGAGCCCCGTGTCAGGCTCTGTGCTAACAGCTCAGAGCCTGGGCCTGCTTCGGATTCTGTGTCTCCCTCTCTCTCTGCCCCTTACCTGCTCATGCTCCGTCTCTCTGTGTCTCAAAATAAATAAACAAATAAATAAATAAAACAAAAAAAATGTTTAATGTTTATTTATTTTTGAGAGAGAGAGAGAGACAGAGTGCGAGCTGGAGAGGGACAGACAGAGAGGGAGACATAGAATCCGAAGCAGGTTCCAGGTTCTGAGCTGTCAGCACAGAGCCTGACACGGGGCTCAAACCCAGGAGCAGTGAGATCATGACCTGAGCTGAAGTCGGACAGTTAACTGACTGAGCCACCCAGGTGCCCTCACCCCCAAAATGTAGTGTTTTTATATGCCCTAATTCTTACCAAGGAATTGGGATCTGACCACTGAAGTGCTCCATCAGTCTTTTTAAAGAAAACCTTTTATGGGGATTCCCGTATGACTCAGTTGGTTAAGGGTTCGGCTTTGGCTCAGGTCATGATCTCATGGTTTGTGGGTTCAAACCCCATGTCAGGCTCTCTGTTGATAGTGCAGAGCCTACTTGAGATTTTCTCTCTATACCTCTTTTTCTGACCCTCTCCTCCTCATGCTTTCTCTCTCAAAAATAAATAAACTAAAAAAACCCCACCTTTTTGGGGGTTGAATATACGTAGCATAAAGCTTACCATTTTAACCATGTTTTAAAATGTTTATTTTTTTTATTTTTGAGAGAGAGAGAGAGAGTGAGAGAGTGAGTGTGAGTGGGGGAGAGGCAGAGAGAGAGGGAGACACAGAATCTGAAGCAGTCTCCAGGCTCTGAGACTCGGGGCTAGAACCCACAAGCCATGAGATCATGACCTGAGCTGAAGTCAGATGAGCCACCAAGGCACACCTCATTTTAATCATTTTTAAGTGTATAGTTCTGTAGCATTAAGTTCATTTACATTGCTGTGCAACCTGATGCCATTCTGATTTCATTCCTTTGTATTACCTTTTTTCCCCTTTCTCTTGAGAAACAGAATTTTCTCTTTATTTCTAGTGTTTTACAATTCATTGCCTTAGTGTGGATTTTTAAAATCATTGTGCTAGGGGCTTTAACTTATGATCTTAAAATCTGGCCATTTTTTTTGTACTTTTTATTAGATACTTTTCTCTTTTTCTGGAAAGCCTGAATTGATTCTCTGATTTTTATTTTATTATCTTTTCTATTTCTCTGTATTTGTATTTTTGGGAGATTTCTTTAAATTTCCAAATCCTTTTATTTTCAAATCTTTCATTGATCTTTGTCTTTCTTGTAATGCAAAATCTTGACTCTCTGAGAAATACATTTTAGATTTTTAAATTTTCTTGTATTCCCTGGATTGTTTGTTTCCTTTAAGCACCCCCCCCCACCCCCTTTGAGATACCATCACCTGTATGTATTTATAGGCATTCTTTGGGGCTGGTCAGTTTTCCTCCAGTTTCCTGCCTGAGGAGTTTGGAGTCTGACTACCAGTGGTTTGGTGCTGAAAGGCAGAAGGTGGCTGGGGATCCTTTTAGTATATAGACTTTCACTTAATCTCCTCAGGCTTTTTAAAGATTTAGCTTTTTATTAAGTTTAAATTTTCCCTAGTTTTAATAAGGTATCTCACCCAGATTAGCTGTGCCTGATGTCCCACAATCACACCCTCTCTGGTTTATACTTCAGAAAGTAAGCCTTAAGTCTTCAGATGTAGGGGAGGAGCATTTGCCTGGCTGTATTGGTTTGAAAGAGAGAATTTGAAGCATCTGACTGCTTCTTAAACAGATTTTTAAATTGCCTTTCCATTTTTAAGTTCCACCCCACATTCCCTCCTGCAAAGATCCAATTTCTGAGCATTTCCTGGGTTCTGTAGTAGGAGTATGTATACTTCTGTTTGCCAACATTTACCCTCTGGTTTTTTCTCTGGTATGTTAGTCAATTACCACACATTTATCTGCTTTCCAGCTTCTAATATTTTGTTTAAATTCTACTCCTTCAGTCATTTACTTTCCCAGTTTCTTTGTTCTTGTGGATTTTTACCTTTTGTCTTCCTTTACTCTTATTTTTAATGGAGACTTAATTTAGGAGGGAGTAGAGGTAAATGTGTTTGTTTAATTCACATATTTCCATTTCTTATAATTTTGTATATGTATAAAATGTATCCACAACTAATACATAGTAGTGCTCTGTGTGTTTAAAAAATTTTACATACAGGGTGCCTGGCTGGCTCAGTCAGTAGAGCATGCAGCATGTGACTCTTGATCTTGGGTCAAGCCCCATGTTGGGTGTAGATATTATTTATTTTTAAGTGATAAATATAAATAAAAATAAAATCTTTAATAAATAAGTAATTAAAGGGGCACCTGGGTGGCTCAGTCGGTTAAATGTCAACTCTTGATTTCAGCTCAGGTTATGATCTCATGGTTCGTGGGTTCAAGCTGTGAATCAGGCTCTGCCCTGGCAGCACGTAGTCTGCTTGGCATTCTCTCTCCCTGCCTCTCCCCTATTCTCTCTCTGTCTCTCAAAAATAACTAAATAAACTTTAAAAATAAACAAATGAAAAAAAATGAATGAATGAGTGAATGAATGAATGAATGAATAAAAATTTTACTTACATGGGGGTGCCTGGCTGGCTCAGTTGGTAGAGCATGCAACTCTTGATCTCGGGGTTGTGAATTCAAGCCCCACGTTGAGTGTAAACATTACTTAAAAATACTAAAATCTCACTGGGTGTTATATGTAGATGATGAATCACTGGGTTCTAGTCTGAAGCCCAGATTACACTGTATGTTAACTAACCTGAAAATTAAAAAATAAAAAAATAAAATCTGTCTCAAAAATAAACATTAAAAATTTGTTTTAAGTTTATTCATTTTTGAGAGAGAGAGAAAGAGAGAGAGAGAGAGAGAAAGACAGAGAGAGAGAGAGAGAGAAAGGCAGAGAGAGAGAGAGGGAGATACAGAATCCGAAGTAGGCTCCAGGCTCTGAGTTGTCAGCACAGAGCCTGATGTGGGGACTGAATTCACGAACCATGAGATCATGACCTGAGCTGAAATCAGATGCTTAACCGACTGAGCCACCCAGGCACCCCAAAACTTAAAAAGACTTAAAAGGTCAGAGAGATTATATGCCATTATACCATGATGTTAATCTAGTTAATATAATCTTTGGGCAGGCTTATTTTTTCCTTATTTGTGTTTTTTTTTTTACAATAAAAATATTTTTCATTAGAAGAAAAAATTAAGTCACTTCTAACATTTTAAAATAAGAATTAGGGGGGCATCTGGGTGGCTCAGTCAGTTAAGCACCTGACTCTTGGTATTCGCTCATGTCACCATCTCAAGGCTCCTGGATTCGAGCCCCACATTGGACTCTCAAGTATAGAACCTGCTTGGATTCTCTCTCATTCTTTCTGTCCTTCCCCTGCTTGCACGTTCTCTCTCTCTCAAAATAAAAAATAAACTAAAAAAAAAAATAAGAATTACGGGCACTGGCTGGCTCAGTTGGAGGAGTGTGTGACTCTTGATCTCAGGGTTGTGGGTTTGAGCCCCATGTTGGGTGTAAAGATAACTTAAATAAATAAAACTTTAAAAAATAAAGTAAAATAAAGAATTGTATTAGTAAACATTATAGAGCACCAAAGGAATACAAATAAAAATAGGATATGGGGCACCTGGGTGGCTTAGTTGGTTAGGTGTCTGACTCTTGATTTTGGGTCTGGTCATGATCTCACAGATCATGGGTTTGAGCCCCTTGATGGACTCTGTGCTAACAGTACGGAGCCTGCTTGGTATTCTCTCTCTCTCCCTCTCTCTGTCTGCCCCTCCCCTACTCTCCAAAGATTCTTTCTACTCTAAGATTCTGTAATTATAAACTAATGAGTTTTAAATTGTTAGTATTTGAATAGTTTCTTGGTCACTGATCAGGGAGAAGTGTATAAATATATATGTGCTGTTGCACATAGGAAGTTTCATTTAGAAGACCTAGATTAAGTAGTTAAGAGGAGAGTATAAATTTATACTAATAATCACTGAAAAAAATCAGTGTTCATATCCTATTATTTTATTTTTAAAGTTTATTTATTTTGAGAGAGAGAGGGAGAGAGAGAGTGGGTGTGTATGTATGTGCGCAAGTAGGGGGGAGATGCATAGGGCAAAGTCTGGGAGGTTCCCCAAAGCAAAGCTTCTGTGTGCTTAGGATGTGTCACCCTCCCAGCACATCAATGTGTATTATCAACCAGAGAAGCTCACCAACTCTGTTCAGAGTTTTTATTGGGGTTTCATTATGTGAACAGGAGTAATTGAATCATTTGCCATATGATTGAACTTTGTCCTCAGCCTCCTTCTAGTCTCCAGAGGTCAGGCTGATTATCATGTGGCTTAGTGCGCCAGTCCTCTAATCATATGGTTGGTCTTTCTAGCATGGGCAGCCCCCATCTTGAAACTAAAGGCTCAGTGTGAGTCACTTGGTTAGCATAAATCCAATGTGGCTGGAAGAACCCACCTTGAATAACACAGACTCTCATATCACTCAGGAAATTCCAAAGGATTAATTATTTATTATTATTTTTAAAAATTTTTAAACGTTTATTTTTGAGAGAGAAAGAGGGAGAGTGGGGGAGGGGCAGAGAGAGAGGGAGATACAGCACTGAGAGTGGAGAGCCTGATGCAGGGCCTGTACTCATAAGCCATGAGATCATGACCTGAGCCGAAGTCAGACGCTTAACTGACTGAGCCACCTAGGCGCCCCTATTTATTTATTTTTATATATTAAAAACATTTTTTGGGGGGTGCCTGGGATGCTTAGTCGGTTAAGCATCCGACTTCGGCTCAGGTCACGATCTCACGGTCTGTGGGTTTGAGCCCCATGTTGGGCTCTGTGCTGACAGCTCAGAACCTGGAGCCTGCTTCAGATTCTGTGTCTCCTTCCCTTTCTCTGTCCCTCCCTGCTCAAGCTCTGTCTGTCAAAAATAAATTAATGTCAAAAAAATTTTTTTTAAGTTTTAATTTTATTTTATTTGAAAGAGACAGAGACAGTGTAAATGGGGGAGGGGCAGAGAGAGGTAGAGAATCCCAAGCAGGCTCTGCACTGCCAGTACAGAAGCCCGAGTGGGGCTCCCTGCCTCAAACTCATCAAATCACCAGATCATGACCTGAGCAGAAACCAAGAGTCTGATGCTTAACCAACCGACTGAACCACCCAGGTGCCCCCAAAGGTTTAGAGGCTTACTTCCCAGGAACCAGGCATGAAGACCAGTCAAATTCTTTATTACACAATAGTGTTAAAACCCAATTTGGCTATTAATAACTTCCTTTAGAAAGCCTTTACAGACTTTCCAAGGGACTTTGTTCACATGTCTGTTATAGTTTTTCTTTTTCCCTTATCAGACAGTGAACATTTTGAAGGTCTCCTGATTTTAGTCATCTTCACCTCTCTAATATTAGCAGTATATCTGGCTTACAGTAGTAAGTAGGCTCAGTGAGTAATGAATTGAAATATTTAAGATATAGCTCATGAGGAGATGAGAGTTCAGTGTGGAATTCTTAGAGTTTTCAATTTTTTTAAATGCTTTCTTTGTTTTTGAGAGAGACAGAGAGTGAGCAGAGGAGGGGCAGAGAGAGAAGGAGACACTGAATCTGAAGCAGGCTCCAGGCTCTGAAAGCCTGATGTGGGGCTCAAACTCACAAACTGTGAGATCATGGCCTGAGCCAAAGTTTGTTGCTTAACTGACTGAGCCACCCAGGCACCCCTTTATTAGAGTTTTTAAAGATCAAATGAAATCAATAGCCTCACTTCATTCCTTCATTTTTAAAAAAAATTTTTTCAATGTTCATTTTAGAGAGAGAGAGAGAGAGAGAGAGGGAGGGAGGGAGGGAGGGGCAGAGAGAGGGAGACACAGAATCTGAAGAAGGTCCAGGCTCTGAGCTGTCAGCACAGAGCCTGTCACGGGGCTTGAACCCACGAACTGTGAGATCGTGACCTGAGCCAAAATTGGATGCTCAACTGACTGAGCCACCAGGTGCCCCTCACTTCATTCCTTCTTATTCCATTCATCATCATCTGCTCTTCTTCAAATATTTATATGCCCCTTTTTTTAAATGTGGATATCAAATTTACAAAAGAAATAAAAAGGAGATTGTGCTTTTTAAAATAATCCATCAGGGTGCCTGGGTGGCTCAGTTGGTTAAAGCATCAGACTTCAGCTGAGGTCATGATCTCTTGGTTTGTGAGTTCAAGCCCTGAATTGGGCTGTCTGCTGTCAGCACAGACCCCTGCTTTGGATCTTCTGTCCCCTCTCTCTCTGCCCCTCCCCCCTCTCTCAGGCTCATGCGCGTTCTCTCTCTCTCTCTCTCTCTCTCTCTCAAAAATAAACATTTAAAATAATTCATCAACAGTCTTTAAATAGCAACCTTTTTTAATGCATTTAAAATATACCAAATTTTCATTTACACAATTTGTGGGGACTACATTATCATATAATGTAAATATAATCATGATGAACATCAGAGAATCTTTGTTTCCTTCTTCTAATCTTAAGGGGGAATAAATTCTAATATCTTCTAATTTGTCCTGTCTGTGCATAGATACAGAGTACTTAGTAAAAATGTAATAATATTCCCTAAACCAAACTCTGTATTACGATTAAAAAATACTCTTTTTTTAAATTCGAAATGTGTTTTTTGGGATACTTTCCCACTCATCTTGATTCAAGGTGCTTTTAGTGCCGCTTCCATCTGAAGGAACATCCTTCTGTAAGCCTTGCTTTTCCTCATGTAGGCTGGCAGAGGACAGTGGAGCAGCCAACACACAAAACTACTGTTTGTGCATGGCTAAGGATGGTGGTGATTTTGAGGCACTGTGGGTACTTCATGTCCATGAAGCAGGAGTTGGGGCTCTGCAGCAGGCACTTCTTCTCACACTTCCTCTTCTCTTCTGGGGACTGGTAGAGGAGGTGCTTCATGAGGGGCATGTTCTCATGGGGAGGTCATTACCTCCAGAAAACCAAAAAACATATTCTTAATATCTTTATAATCTTTATCTGGGCTAGTTCCTATGAGACAGTATTTCACTGGGATATATCCTTTTTGGAGTAGTATATACACAAATTATTTGCATGAGATTTATTTTTCCTCTGTTATATAATTTTTCATTTGCATGAGATTTTTAGAAATGCACTACTGATTTTTAATAAGTTCCTATCCTTTTTTCACAAACTTTAAAACAGGTTCTATTTTTAGAACAGTTTTAGATTTACAGAAAAATTGAAATGATAGTAGAGAGTTCCATGTACTTCATCTAGTTTTCATTATTATTAACAGCTTAAATTAGAGTAGATTTATTGCAGTTAATGAATCAATATTGATACATTATTATTAACCATTTAAAATTTCCTCAGCTTTTATCTAACATTTTTTCTTTGTCCCAGGGTCCCATCCAGGATACCATGTTACATTTACTAGTCATATCTCCTTAGGCTCTTCTTGGCTGTCACAGCTTCTCACACTTTCCTTATTTTTGATGACCATAACAGTCTTTTTTTTAACGTTTATTTTGAGAGAGTGAGTGCGCACACGTTGGGGAGGGACAGAAAGAGAAGGAGAGAGAGAATCCCAAGCAGGCTCCACACTGTGAGTGTAGAGCCCGATGTGGGGCTCATCACACAAACTGTAAAATCATGACTGGAGCCAAAATCAAGAGGCGGACACTTAACTGACTGAGCCACTTAGGTGCCCCCTTGACCTTGACAGTTTTGAGGAGTACTAGGATGCATCTCTGTTGCAATTTGGCTGATGTTCTTATACTTAGATTGTGGTTATGGGTTTTTAGGTATGTTAACCTTAAAAATGAAAGAGCTTATTTTACCAGCAAAAATGGGTTTATTTTGGAATAACAGAGAATTGAATTCAGGCCATGCAAGCTATGGTAAAGCCATAGGCAAATCCTACAGAGGAGAGAAACATTATTTAATGGAGAAAGAGGAAGTTGGGAGGGGTTGTTTTGAATGAAAGTCCATTGGAAAAAAACTAGACTTTAGGATGATTTTCCATTGACTGAATTGCAGAGTTAGTAGATTTTTTATAGGAGATGCAATGTACATGTTTCTCCACTGGGACCTATAATTGATGATTTTTTCCTAGTGATGATTCTTCTGTTGGGTCTGTAATTGACAATTCTTACTGTAATTGATATTGAGTGGTACAGCTCTCCCTTCCAGCCTACTCTTCTAACATCCGGAGTCCACTTATTGAGGTGTCCCTTTATTAATTTTCACAGATGGAGGATCACAGAGATACAGTAATATTCTCTCACATCATATCAAGGGTATATATTATTGACATGATTTATCATTGTTGATAATGACCTTAATCATCTGGCTGAGGTTGTCTGGTTTCTCCACTAAAGGTACTCTGTGTTCCCTTCTTTTGTCCTGAAAAAAAATTTTTTTAAATGTTTATTTATTTTTGAGACTAAGAGAGAGAGACAGAGCACGAGTTAGGGAGGAGCAGAAAGAGAGGGAGACATAGATCTGAAGCAAGCAAGCTCCAGACTCTGAGCCGTCAGCACAGAGCCCCATGCGGGCTTGAACCCAAGAACCATGAGATCATGACCTGAGTTGAAGTCGGACACTCAAACGACTGAGCCACCCAGGCACCCCTCATGCTGTACTTTTTGGAGGGAGGTCTCCATGCACTAAAGGAGTGGGATTTATGGTCCCCATGCTTGCAGTTGGAGTATCTTTATAAATTATTTGGAATTCTTCTTCAAGGGAGATTTGTTCTTCTCTTTTATTTAATCATTTCCTTATATCAGTATGGACTCATACATATTTATTTTTTGTACTTTAGGTTTTAATTAGATTTGGCTTTGGGAGCTCATTTGGTTTGTCTCCTGTGTCCTTTTGACGTACCTCTGTCAATTTAGGATTCTTGTTTTATTTTTAGCATTTTCTTACTTCCTGACATTATAAGATGCTCAGGCTCATCTTGTATATTTCCTGCCCCAGTCCTGGAATTAATCATTTCTTCAAGGAACCTTGGTTTGTTTTATTGGGGAGTAGTATTAGAAACTAAGATACTGACTTCAGGTGTGGTTGTTACAACTGGGGTGTCGTTGATTTTAAGCATTCTCAGCTGACAGAATAAGTAAATATTTCTAGATGTAATGATCTATATTTTTATTAAGTTAAAAACAAGTTAATATTCTAACTCTAATCTATTACCAAATGGAACATTTTAGCCTTTTCCTCCTGCTTATCTGTAATTTCCCATTCCATAAGTGAGAAACCTTCTACTGTCTGTCATTCATTTACCTAATTGTTCAGGTCCAGTAAACATGTATAATGGTTTCAGAACTGTTAATCTGTACACTTGAGGGAAACAGCTTTATTAGCAAGAGTACAGTGCTAATGTGCAGTTCCGTGTGCTTTTAGTCTTACAGACTCCAGTAATTTCCAAAGTTTTGTATGTCAGTATCTTTATCCAGTATCTTCTTTAGTGAGGTTGTTTCATAGGTTTATGTATATATATTTTAAAGCTTATTTATTTATTTTGAGAGAAAGAGCATGTGAAAGTGAGCAGGGGAGGGGCAGAAAGAAGGAGAAGGAGAGGATCCTAAGAAGGCTCGAGCTGCCAGCACAGAGCCCAATATGGGACTTGAACCCACCAAGATCATGACCCAAGCTGAAACCAAGAGCCAAATACCTAACCAACTAAACCACCCAGCTGCCCTGGTTTGTATATTTTTATTATGGAGAATTTCAGGGTACCTGGGTAACTCAGTTGGTTAAGCAACTGACTCTTGATCTTGGCTAGGTCATGATCTCATGGTTTGTGGGATCAAGCCCCATGTGGGGCTCTCCACTGACAGCACAGAGCCTGCTTGGGATTCTCTCTCTCTCTCTCTCTCTCTGCCCCTCCCATGCTCGTTCACACACATACTCTCTCTCAAGTAAATAAAATAAACATTTATTATGGAAAATTTCGAACATATGCAGACATAAGGAGAGTACAGTGAGCCCCATGTACCCATCACCAGCTTCATGAAAATTATTGAATTTCTGAAATGAAATGAAAATTATTCACTTCATGGTCAATTGTATTTTATCTATACTCCTTCTTTACTAGTCAACGTGATTATTTTGAAGTAAATCCTATACATATTATTTCCTCTGTAAATATTCCTAAATAAGACTTACCATAATTTAACCAGTCCCTATTGACAGGTATTTAGTTTTTATTTATTACAAACAGTAGAACTATAAATATCCATTTACATTTATCTTTATAAACTGCAGGGTAAGTTTCTAGAAGTTGAATTGCTGAAACAAATATATAAGCATTTAAAATTGAGAAATACTGCCACATTTTTTTATCCCTATCAAGAGTAAATGAAAATTTATCCTTCTCTGCATTCTCACCTACACTGATTTTATTCAACTTTTAAACAGTTGGCAATCTGAGATCTGAAAAATGAGAGTGAGAGAGAAAGAGAGAGAGAGAGAAAGAGAGAGAGAGAGACAGACAGTATGAGCAGGAGAGGGGCAGAAAAAGAGAGAGAGAGAGAATCCCAAGCAGGCTCCATGTTGTTAGTACAGAGCCTGACACGGGGCTCAATCCCATGAACTGTGAGATCATGACCTAAGCTGAAACCAATAGTCAGTCCCTTAACTGACTGAGCCACCCAGGTGCCTCTCTTTTATCCATTTTTAAAATTGGATAGGACATTTTTCCTGTCTTTATTGGTCATCCTTTTTTTTCCTTCTGTGAATTACACATTGAAATTCTTTGCTTGTTTAAGAAAAGGAACTAAATTGGGAAGCCTGGCTGGCTCAGTCGGTGGAGCATCAGGCTCTTGGTCTCAGGTTCATGAGTTCAAGCCCTGTGTTGGGCGTGGAGCCTACTTAAAAAAAAAAAAAAGAAGAAGAAAGGAAATAAATTGTCACAAACGTGTGATTTCCTTTCCCAAACCATCATGGGTTGTCATGTCTCCCTTTTCCCCTGTTTTCAGTTTAGATTACTAACTCAGGAGTAGTACTTATGTCTTTTTAATGAAGGTAAGTACCTGCCCTTCTTTTTTTCCCCTGCTGCCCTATTTTTGCCCACCAAAGGTTCATTAGCTCTCTATTTTTTGTACATCCTAGAAACAGTCAAATTGTTTATCAAACAGATGGTTTTAAGTCTGCTTCTGAGGGAGTACTCTAGGGAAATATGCCCAAGAAGCATCAGAAAGGATTTCTACAGGCATATGGGGGAATGTTTGTAATTGTTTAGCAATAAGTATGCCCAGCAAGTATCACTTCAGCCTGTTTTGTTCATCTGTTCTGTCTTTCCACATGAACAGAAGATATGCACTCTGACTTTTGCTGCTGTGCCATTTTGATGGCATTTTCAGCCTTATTTTTGTCAACGTGAATTATCTGTCTCCATCTATTTTGGACATATGTGTAATCAATAGTATTACTGTTGGTTTCTTGATATAGGGAAATGGTGATTGCATTCTGTCCTGAATTAAATGACAGTGTCAGAGTTTAAGAATGTACTGACAGACTGATTTTCTTTGCTTATGTATTCTTTAAAAACAGCTGTTAAAAATCTAATACACATAGAAGTTGTTTGCCAAGCATTTGAAGCCATCTTGTTTTACCAGGTGGCAGCTGCTGCTGTTTATTGGGACCTAATTTAAACCATAGACATGAAATAAAGAATGTCCTTGTTTTTAAAAAGAGAAATTGGGATTTCTTGAAAAACAGCTTTACTGAGATACAATTCACATACCAGACAAGTCACCCATTTAAAGTGTACAATTCATTGTGTGTGGTTTTTTTTAAGTTTATTTATTTTGAGGGGGAAGTGGGGCAGAGAGAGAGGAGAGACAGAGGATCCCAAGCAGGCTTTGGCACTGTCAGCGCAGAGCCTGAGGCAGGGCTCAATCCCAGGAACTGTGAGATCGTGACTTGCGCTGAAACCAAGAGTCGGATGCTTAAACAATGGAGTCACCCAGGCGCCCCCAATGATTTTTAATATATTTGCAGCATGGAACAACCATCACCACAATAAATTTTAGAACATTTTTATCACCCCCAAAAGAAATGCTATACTTATTACAGTCACTTTCCATTTCCTTCACACCTCCTCTCAGCCCTAGGCAGCTGCTTTCTGTCTCTATAATTTGCCTATTCTGGACGTTTCATGCCAGATTTCATGCCAGACATTTCATGCATAATTAGAATCATGCAATGAGTGGTCTTTTGTGATTGGCTTCTTTCACTTAGCATGTTTCAAGGTTTATACATATTGTAGCATATATTAGTACTTCATTCTTAGAATGGTTGGTTGAATACTATTCCATTGTATGAATATACCACAATTTATCCATTCTTTAGTTGGTGTCCATTTGGGTTGTTTACACTTTTTGGCTATTATGAATAATGCTACTATGAACATTTATGTACAGTTTTTTTTTTTTTTTGAGAGAGGGAGCATGTGCATATGTGTACACAAATGCATGCATGTGTGAGCAGGGGAGGGGCAGAGAGAGAAGGAGAGAGAGAATCTTAAGCAGACACCACGCCCAATGCAGAGCCTGACTTGGGGCTCAATCCCACCACTGCAAGATCATGACCTGAGCCAAAATCAAGAGTTGACACTTAACTGACTGAGCCACCCAGGCGCCCCTTCTAAAAATTTTATAGTTTTAACTCATTCATTTAGATATTTGACCACATTTTTGAACTTTGAATTTTCATTTTTTTGAAATTTTTTTTTATTCATTTTGAGAGACAGAGCATGTGAGGAGCAGAGAGAGAGAGGGAGAGAGAGAGAATCCCAAGCAGGCTCCGCACTGTCAGTGCAAAACCTGATGTTGGGCTCGAACTCACCAACTGTGAGACCATTACCTGAACTGGAATCAAGAGTTGGATGCCCAACTGACTGAGCCACCAGGTGCCCCTGACCCCATTTTATAAAAAGTTTATTTATTTTTAGAGAGGGAGGGGCAGAGAAAAAGAGAGGGAGAGAGAATCCTAAGCAAGTTCTCTGCTGTCAACACAGAACCCATTGTGGGCTCAGTCTTATGAACTGTGAGATCATGACCTGAGCCAAAACCAAGAATCAGATGCTCAATGGACTGAGCCACCCAGGTGCCCCAGATATTTGACCCCATTTGTTTGTTTAGTATTTTATTTTTTTTAAAATTTATTTTATTTTTGAGAGAGAGAAAGAGAGAGAATGAATCCCAGGTAGGCTCTGTGCTGTCAGCACAAAGCCCAACATGGGGCCCAATCTCATGAAACATGAGACCCAAGCTGAGATCAAGAGTCAGACGCTTAACCAACTGAGACATCCAGGTGCCCCTGCTTTTTTAATATTTTGAGGAGAGTGAGAGAACATGCATGCAAGCAGGTAAGGGGCAGAGAGAGAATGGGAGAAAGAGAATCCCAAGCAGGCTTCTTGCTGTCATCACAGAGCCTGGTACTGGGCTTGATCACACCACCCTAGGATCACGACCTGAGCCAAAATCAGGAGTCGGATGCTCAACCGACTGAGCCACCCAGGTGCTCTGACCCCATTTTGAGTTAATTTTTACATGTGGTAAATTTTACGTGTGGTCCAAGTTCATTCCCTTGCATGTGGATATCCAGTTGCCTCAATGCCTTTTTTTAAAAGTAGGCTTCACACCCAGCTCAGAGCCCAATATAGGGCTTGAACTCATGACCCTGACTGAGATCAAGACCTGAGCTGACATTGAGTCAGATGCTTAACTGACTAAACCACCCAGGTGCCCCTTGGGGCCATCAAATATTTTTTTTTTATTGGGGCCCCTGCGTGGCCCAGTCAGTTAAGCATCCAACTTTGGCTCAGGTCATGATGTCATGGTTCATGGGTTTGAGCCTCATGTTGGGCTCTGTGCTTACAGCTCAGAGCCTGGAGCCTGCTTCAGATTCTGTGTTTCTCTCTCTCTGCCCCTTTGCTGCTTGTGTTCTCTCTCTCTCCCTCTCTCTCTCTCTCTCTCTCAAAAATAAACATTTAAAATAAAAAAAAATAATTATATATATATAGTGAGCAGTGGAGATGGGCAGAGGGAGAGAAAGAATCTTAAGTAGGCTCCATGCTCAACATGGAGCCTGATGTGGGGCTTGATCCCATGACCCTGGGATCATGAGTTGAGCCCAAATCGAGAGTCGGTCTCTCAACTAACTCAGCCACTCAGGCGTCCCTCAATGCCATTTTTTTTAATGAGACTATTCTTTTCTCATTGAATTATTGTGGCACGATTGTGTGGTATTTAATGTTCTGTTGGACATAGGGAAAAATTTACCATGTATATCCTAACACACTCTTTGTAACTCTACCCCAAATCAGTTTAAGTTTGCTGAAGTATGGTGGAAATCTCAGAGGCTTTCACTACTGTTAGGGAAGACAAAAAACCATTCAGGAAACAACATTGCAAAAAATATAAATTATGCTGTTGACAGTTTACCACAACTGTAGACTCAATTTGGTTCTTTTTTTTCTTTCCCTTAAAAAAATTTTTTTAATGTTTATTTTTGAGAGAGAGAGAGACACAGTGTGAGTGGGAGAGGGGCAGAGAGAGAGGGAAAAACAGAATCTGAAGCAGGCTCCAGGCTCTGGGCACAGAGCCTAATGCAGGGCTCGAACTGGTGAATTGTGAGATCATGACCTGGGCCCAAGTCCGAGGCTCAACCATCTGAGCCATCCAAGTGCCCCTCTTTTCCTTTTATTTGAGTATAGTTGATACACAATGCTACATTAGTTTCAGGTATATAACAGTGATTTGACAAGTTTTCACCACAAGTGTAACTACCATCTGTCCCATTACATTGCTATTACAGTATAATTGACTATATTCCTTATGCTGTGACTTTTATTGCCGTGACTTATTCATTCCATTACTGGAAGTCTTCCTCTTTCACCCATTTTGCTTCCCCTCCCAGCAACCATTAGTTTGTTCTCTGTATTTGTAGGTCTGGTTCTGCTTTTTGTTTGTTTATTCATTTTTTTTAAAGATTCCACTTATGAGTGGAATCATATGGTATTTGTCTTTCTTAGTTGTATTTCATTTAGCATAATACTCTCTAGGTCCATCCGTTTTGTCTCAGATGGCACAACCTCATCCTTTTTTATGGTCGTATAATATTCCTGTGTGTGTGTGTGTGTATGTGTGTGTGTGTGTGTGTGTGTGTGTACATGTGTACACCACATTTTCCTTATCTGTTCATCTGTTGATGGACACAGGTTCCTTCTATATCTTGGCTATTGTAAATAATGCAATAAACATAGGGCTGCATGTATCTTTTCAAATTAGTCTTTTTGTTTTCTTTGGGTAAATGCTCAATAGTGGAATTATTGGAAAATAGTGGTTCAATTTATTTCTTAAAGCCTTTTAAGGAAATACCTTCTATTTCAGCACACAGTCATTTCAGAGACAAAGGGAGGTGTTATCAGAACCGGGAGCAAATTGCTCTTCAGTTTATTCCCCATTTTATTTTATTTTTTAACGTTTATTTATTTTGAGAGAGAGTGTGAGAAAAGGAGGGACAGAGAGAGACACAGAGCCCGAATTAGACTCCAGGCTGTGAACTGCTAGCACAGAGCCCAATGTGGGACTTGAACTCACAAACCACACGATCATGACCTGAGCCGAAATTGGACACTCAACCGACTGAGCCACCTAGGCACCACAGTTCCCCATTTTAGTTTGTGGCATCCTGGACTTTTGGCACTGTCCCCACTTGTCCCTTAATCCTCTCATGTGTCTGCCCCAAATCTTCACAGATTTGGAGTAAGAACACTAGCAGAAAGAGCTCTAGAAGTGGTTGTGTTGTCTAAGGTTTTGAAGAGGTTTAGAATAAGAATAGAGCAGGTGAACATGAGAAAAATACAAGATTAGGGATCAGACATGGTTTGAGAAAATTGGAAGGAGAGTCTTAGTGTAGAAGCATCATAACTAGACCTCAGTGGCTTCCTCTATTTGCAGAAAGTAGTAAGTTCAAAGTGTGTGGTCTGATAAGATCACCTAGGCAGGGTGTGACTGAACTTATCCGTTCTAGAACAGGAATAGGCTACCAACATAACTTTTACTGGCATTCAGTATTTAGTCAACTTTCTTCCCCCATCATCATTTTCTTCTTTTTTGATTATACCTTAAACTTGCAGGTTTAAGATTTAAAAGAGAATGACAGATTCATATTTTTTACTGTTTGCTGTGAGACTAGAATTAGGTGATGCCTGTAGTGCACTTGAAAGATATTTCACATTCTTCCTGATTTCTAGGAGCTTTCAGTCTATTTTAACAAAATTTAAGCCCTTGTTCTAGAGATATGTTGGCTAATATTTATAATGACAATGTTGTTTGAAGTAATTTTTAGGAGGATGCAAGATGTAATTTAATATATGAATTTAAATAATGATAATATTATAACAACAGAGACCCAAATAATGGGTCCCTGACTGACTTTCCTCTTTTTTTACAGTCCATTTGTGTTAGAAATACACAGAAGTTTTCTTGGATGGTTTTACTGCCAAAGTTTCTCTCAAATGTGTCCTTAGGATCAGTTTTCTTTTCTTTTCTCTCTTTCTTGTCTGCAATATACCTCTTCTCAATAATGTGTACCTGATTGAAATAATCAGATATTGAAGGCATACACACTACTTACCAACAATGTGAATCAATCTCAGAATAAAAACTAGAGGGATGCCTAGGTGGCTCAGTCAGTTGAGTGTCTGACTCTTGACTTTGGCTCAGGTCATGATTTCACTGTTCATGGATTTGAGCCTTTTGTTGGGGACTGAGCTGACAGTGTCAAGCCTGCTTGGAATTCTTTATCTCTACCCCTCCCCCGCTCCTGCACCATGTGCGCATTCTCTTTTTCTCTCTCAAAATAAATAAATAAACTTAAAAAAAAGCACTAGATGCAAATTAAATGTATAGATTTTCTTGTTTTCCGTTGATTTTCCAGTATATCTTCCATACAATATAGAGTCAAAAAGCTAGAATATTTTTTCTTGTGTTCCTTGTTAACTAAGATCAAGTCCATTTCTTAGTTTCATTTTCCGTAACTCCAGTTTAACAGTTTTGTATTAAGCTCTTTTTTTTTTTTTCCTTTTCCTGTGAGGATATAGCCCACAGATCAAATGCTACTGTTTTTATGGGCTTCCACTTGATATAAAGCAGTCTCTACCCTGTTGTTTCCCACGTCAATCCTCCACAGTTTATTTAAAAGTCCACAAACTTCCTCTCTACCCTCCGGAGTGCTAGAACCAAGAGGCTTTTATTTTCTAATTTCACTTCTCTGGAGCCACTCAGCTCTTGCCTTTATTGCCAACGTCAGCATTATCATTAGCATCTCAGAAACAAAAACCAACAAAAATGGTTTTGCTTTGGGGTTACTTTCAGGAGGAGTCACCTTGGTTTTTCTAAGAGCAATTGTTTCTTTTATGACTTTAAGAGGAGCAAAATGTTCTTTCATTAAACTGAACATTCTGCTGTACCCTATCCTGCCTACTAGTGGAGACCAATTATGAAAAGTTGTGGGATCAGACCAAGTAGGGGCTTTTTAGCCTGTGTTCTTCCATTAACCCCTGCCCTCATTTCTCTTGATTGCTTTATTCAAGTCTTAGTTCTTCCCTGCTCATGATATTTATATATATTTTTTGAGGTCTTTGTTTATTATGGTCAAAAGTAGGCTATTATGTGTAACACTCCTTACATAGTACTTGAACAATATGACAAGTTTTGTTGAAGCACAATTTTACAAAGTACTATTGTAACAAGTCCTCCAACTTTAGGATCCCTGGACATTTAAACATGACGTGAAACCATATACATCACTCTCCCTCTTGACCTAGCAGTCATGTTCACAAAAACTCTCCTACAGGCAGTCTGGCACTTACATAGCAGAAACCTATAGTTACTCAATTTATTTTAGGTGGAGAGGGCCCAGTGGTTGACGCAGGGTTGTCTCTGTATGTGAGACAGAACCTCTTGTGCAGTCTTGAAAAGGAAAATAAGAAATGTCGAAAAATACTTGTACAAGGTGGAATATAATTATATAGGAGAGTTTTATGTGAATTATTTTCTGAGGAGTTTCAAAAGAGATTATAATCTGTTAGGGTGAGATTTTCCTGTGGATCACCTCCCTTGCCTGGCTAATATATATAGTTGTATATCTAGTTACTTTGTAACCAGGGTTGAAGATTTGTTAACTCTGCCCCAGTACTCCAGTTTATTTGATTAATACCACGACAAATGTATAACCATCACTGAATGACTTGATTAGAGGGCTTGACATTGATATTTGTACATTCTTTCTTTGCAGTTAGCGCTGATTAGTAGAAAGCCTGTTTCATACTTTGGAATGATACCTCCACCCCCACCTACCATTAGGAGACCTTGTTAGAATACTAATAGCAAAAGAACAGCAGTAGTATGTTTTTTTTTAATTTGGGTATTCTTCCTGCTGTGAAAGAAGTACTTTAGTACATTATTAAAATGTAAGGGCTTAATTAGTTTTGGGCAGTGCCTGAATATGTTTAATTTTACTAATAAATCTTAAATCTTTTTAGAAATCATATCGTATATTTTCTTGCAAATTGTAGAAATACATCAGAACTTCATATTTGGCAGGGATTCTGCTGATGAATTTTTTTTTTTTTAAATCAGTATGCTTCTAAAACAACTCCTTTCAATAAAGCTGTTTTATAACTGGGAGTACTCTGGGGCCTTTGTGTCCTGCCTGCAAATGTAAGTTCTGGGCTGACTGATCACATGCTTGGGGGCAGGACTCTGCCTGCTGTTTGTTCTTGGTGACATAACTTGGCCTCTTCCCTGAGAGAGAGGTGGAGATCTTTCACTGTCTTATTTGCCTTTGGTTTTGGGAACCTTTGGGATCCCAAGGATTTTAAAATTGATTCTTGAATTCAACTGGTCAGTTCACACAATAACTTTCTTTAAGAGTGTGTCTTGTTTAAAGAGGAGTTTTGCAGGTCTTGGAATTCTGAATTAAGGATTCAAACAATAACATTGTTTTGGTTATTCTCTAAAGTACTACAATTGTGTCTTCTTCTAGTGCTCCTTTTGACTGTACTGCAAAGGAATGTTTTTTAGGGCTGGCCCTCTGTTTGGAAACAGCTGCTATCCTGCAAACCTTATTGTTACACTGCTGACCTTTGTCATCAAGAATGCCCCTAGAGAAAACAGCCTCCTAATTGTTTTTCTGAAGCCTCTATGAAGTTTGCGATACGTACTTTCAAGTTACTTTTGGGATTACTTTCTTAAGTTTACCTTGTTTACATTTAATTGGTGGTTCCATCTTTTTAGCTTTATCATGAATTGTCAGCTCTGAGCTTCTGGTAGGTGGTAAAAAGAATTGCCCTTCCCCTGTTATCCTGTTCTGCAGGAAGCCTTTGTGGTTTAGATTCACAGTTTCCCATTGTTGCTAGCTGCAGTTGTCTCCTCCCTCCCATACCCTTCCCTCCCTGCACCTCGAGCTCTTCCCTTGGCCGTTCTCATTCCTTCATCCCTTGCTCCACAGATGCCCTTGGAATTGCTGGAGGGTGAGCATGCTCTCTGGTAAGTATTGTGCTTGTGGCAAAACTGAGTGGATGGAGGGATATAGTCTTTGTCTCTGGTCAGTCTTTTTGAAGTGTTGCTTTGAATAGCAAAGGTTTAAACTTTGAAATTGACGGTGTTGGACTCTCTACTTTCAGGAGGGCTTCAATTTTTTTGCTCCTCTCTCCTCTCTGTTTCAATTATTAAGACTTTGGAAATTTTATGTTTATTACTGGTTTAAAAAACATTCTCACAGATTTTCTTGAGCTCATTAAGATTGAAGCAGGTGTTACAGGTTTAGTATTTTAAATTTCCTTCAAATAGAAAGTTATTTGTGATTTTTAAAATATTTTTAGTATTAACATATTGATAACAGTAATAACGAAGAAAAGATCTATTTTGTGGATAAGCTGGAAGGTAGTATTTGCTTCCAGAAGCAGAGTAATTCTTTTTTCCTCTCAGCAGAATGTTTTTGGCAAAATTCACTAAGATTATAGTAATAGGTTGTTAATTCTGGGAAATGGTTTGCTGAGTACTTCAGGATAACAGACGCTTCTGGGAATTATTTTTTTGGAAAGTTAGATTTGTTCATTAGCTCCTGCTCCCTTGAGGTATGAGATCTATAATCCTTTTGAAAGTAAAATATTTAATATTTGGTGTTCAGATTGAGTCAAATATCACTTTCATAATGGGCTTTTTATTTCTTTGGATTGTATCAATCCTCAACTAAGAAGTTGTACATGTGCACACCTTCAGTTGTCAGAAAGTATTGCTAATTAAAATAATTTTTATGGTAGACAGTGTGAGGGAAAACTTGTTCATGGGATGTTATTGCTGTTCAATTGAGTCATTTATGCAAGTGATAGTTGCATTTGTACAGTAATGATTTCCTGAGTTTTTACAATGTGGCAGATGCTAGTTCCTATGCTAAGTACTTTGCATTTAGTTCTAATTACCATTACAGTCCTGCCAGGCGGGTAGTAATATCCCTCTGGGCAGCAGTCATGCATGGGTAGAAGGAACATGGGTTTTTCTTTTCTGCAAAATGAGAATAATCCCTATTTGACAGATTAGTTTTGGGAATTAAAGGGCATATCATATGTCTGGTGCCTAGCTCAGAGTTGGTGTTCATTAAGTGGTGACTGCTATTCTAATTTCACAGCTAAATAACTCGCTGCAAGTCTCTCAGTTGTGTTAGACCTAGGATTTTAACCGGCTCAAAACCTGGAGTCTGGTAGCATGATTTTGAGTATTGTGAAGGCTTTAGAGTAGATTTCATTGGATCCCTGCCCATTCCTCCATCTCCTGCCCCCATAAAAGAGGGTTCTTTTTTTTTTTTTAAGTTTATTTATTTATTTTTGAGAGAGAGAGAGAGAGAGTGACAGAAAATCCCAAGTGGGCTCTGCACTATCAGCACAGAGGCTGATGTGGGGCTCTAATTCACGAATTATGAGATCATGACCTGAGCCAAAGTCCCATTCGGATGCATAACCAACTGAGCCACCCATGCACCCTGAGGAGGAGTTCTTTAAAGATTCCCTTCTTTTCTTGCTATCCTCTGTCACCTTCCCAGTCATGTGCTTGGTTTCTGGCACTGGAGTTGCTTGTACCATTCAGTACCAGTGTTCTCCCAGCAGAAATGAGTCAAGCCAGTGCAGTCAGTGGCTTCCCTTCCTATTTTCCTCTTGTTGATAGAGCCACCATGCTTTTATTATTGTTTGTGCTGAAAGAATTGGGGTAGTGGTGTGTTTATAATGATTCATAAATAGAGCATCATTGAAATCAAGCATTTAAATTAAGAAGGCTTAGGAGTTTAAAAAATTAGGGAAAAAATCTCTAGTTCTAAGTTGTCGAACCAGAAGATAATATAGGGCAACTTCATGCAACTCATACTTATCATTTTGCCATGTTGGGGCCTGATATAATTGCTATGGATTCTCTTTCCTTTAACCCCTGCTGTTAACTAATTTGGTGCTATTAGCAGTGTGTTTGAGAAAGAATATTGTGTTTGTCCTTCTGGCCATAAAGTAGAGTATCTTTCTTCCATAGACCCAGGAGGGAGGGAATATGTCCCAGTGGTAAGGAGCCATATTTAGACAATCCTCTGGAAAATGAGTTAATATAAATGACTACTCCTTCCTGATAGGGTGTAACTATTATTAATCTCTAATACTATAAATTGCCAGCAGAATGGCTTCTTCAAACAGGTTTGCTGAGTGGAAAGGATTACTTGTATTAGGTAGGACTGGGAAGATGGGAGTGGAAAAGGAAGTAATATTCCTTATTGAACAAAAAACCTGGGTGTATACACAGGTGTTCTGAGGGGCTTAGTGATAAATGAGGTTAGAAACGTGCATGGGTTAAGATTATAGAAGGCCATTTAAGACCAAGGAGTTTTGACTGTTTTTTGTCACTGAAGTTTTCTAAGCTAAATAGTGATTGATCAGAGTTTGCTTTTGGCAATATTTTATAGACAGGATTAGAAAGGGAAAAATGGTTTGGAAGTTATTATAGTAGTCTAGGTGAATTGTATTGAGAATGCATTATTTTTAAAATACATTCGCCTTCATTTTGATATGGCTGGGTTTATGTTAATTACAGTTTAATGTCATAAAATTTTTACATTAAGTTTGTGTGTGTGTGTGTGTGTGTGTGTGTGTGTGTTGGTACATGTAAGAGAGAAAGGGACAGGGAAGGAGAGAGGTATAGGGGATGGCCAATCATCATGATCACTTTTTTTTTTTTTTAAGTAAACTCTATGCCCAATGTGGGACTCAAACTCACAACCCTGAGATCAAGAGTTGGCATGCTCAAGAGGCACCTGGGTGGTTCAGTCAGTTAAGCATCCAACTTATGCTTGGGTCATGATCTCGCGGTTCATGAGTTTGAGCCCTGCATTGGGCTCAGTGCTGACAGCTCAGAGCCTGGAGCCTGCTTCAGATTCTGTGTCTCCCTCTCTCTCTCTGCCCCTCCCCTGCTCATACTGTCTCTCTCAAAAATAAATAAAACATTAAAAAAATTTTTTTTAAAAAGAGTTGGCATGCTCTATCAATTGAACCAGTCAGGTGTCCCCCCTCCCCCATCATCATAATCGGAGCTCCTATTTTGTACTTGGCCCTGAATATTTTGCATATATAATTTTGTTGAATAATATATATTATAGGTAGTAAATGACCTGAAAGTGATAGAGCAGGATTGGAATGTAGATTCATCTTATTCTTTATCATCATCATCAAAGCATTTATGCCTGACTTACTAATACCAGGTACTGGGCTAATTAAACATGTGTACATTATTGCATTTAATTTCCACAACAACCCCATGATTTAGATGTTATTTATTAATCACATTTTACTGATGAGGTGCCTGAGACTTCAGCAATGGGTTCAATAACTTGGTTAAGATGATACAATTGTTAGTTGTTAGGTGGTGGAGTCCAGATCTGTTCTACTTCACTAACTCTGAACCCTAAGTTGTATAATTCACATTGTGTTGTCTGGGAATGGTACCCCTTGGATCTCCACTGTGAGCATGGTATTTCCTGAGGTTATGAAATGTAGTTGGCCCTGCAGAGCCTGCACTTTTAACCACTATGTTCTTTCTACTATCATTCTGCTTCCCTCAGAAGTCAGTAAATTATCTATACAACTCTGGATCCTTATAAGGATGGGCTAAGTAGCCTGCAGCTGTCATTTCTGTTTTTTTTTTTTTAATGTCTTTATTTTATTTTGAGAGACAGAGACAGAGCGAGTGGGGAAGGGGCAGAGAGAGAGAGAGACAACAGAATCTGAAGCAGGCTCCAGGCTCTGAGCTGTCAGCACAAAGCCCGATGTGGGGCTCAATCCCATGGACTGTGAGATCATGACCTGAGCCTAGGTCGGACACTTAACCAACTGAGCCACCTAGGCGCCCCGCAACTGTCATTTCTGAGCTTGTCAGTTATAACAAAGTGAAACATGTTTTCTTGTCTTTGTATTTGCTTTCTAATTGGTTTTGGAAAATTTGTTTACATGACAGTTTTCTAAGTTCTTATAAAAGGAAAATAAGGCTTTCTATTTTTTATCAATATACAGTTCTTGTTGTTGTTGTACATGATGTAATAATTTGAAGCTGCCAAAGTCCAACCCTCAGGAAATTGTTTGAGTTGAGTAACTGTATTCACTGGGGAGTTTGAGATAATCAGCCCATAAATCAACAAATAGCTTAGCCTTTTTTATGGTTGTAGATGCTTATCTCTTTATTTTCAAGCTTGAATCAAAAGCAAATATTGATTCAATCGATAGTCTCCATTAGAAAAAAATCTATAGTATCACAAGCTAGATATGGGCATTTGGGGGGCTCTTTTATTTAAGGAAAGTTAGAATTTATCAGGGTGTTGGAATTGATTGTTCTAGGTACTTACCCCTTCAAACAGAAAGTTTTTTCTTTCAATTAAACTTTCAATGATTTAGTGCCTATATATTCAACCTCTGTGTGGAATAAAAAGATGTCTTTAAGGAATGAATATATGCTATAGTCCATGCACACAAATAACTGTAACATGAGGGAATGTTCCACATGTGCTGAGAGCCCCGAAGAGGATGAAATAAGTGAAAATGGAAAGGTGGAAGAGGAAAAGAATCTGGGAACACTTTTTATTTATTTATTTTTATTTTCGAAGAAATTACAATTTTTTTGATGTTTGAGAGAGAGAGAGAGCTGCGCCCGTGAGCTAGCGGGGGAGGGGCAGAGAGAGACTGACACAGAATCCGAAGTAGGCTCCAGGCTCCAAGCTGCACCGTGCCTGAGGTGGGCTTGAACCCACAAGCTGTGAGATCATGACCTGAGCTGAAGTCCGACGTTTAACTGACTGAGCCACCCAGGCTCCCCAAGAAATTTTTTAAAGTTTATTTATTTTGAGAGAGAGAGAGAGAGAGAGAGAGAGAGAGAGAGAGAGAAGAGAGAGAGAGAATCCTAAGCAGGCTCTGCGCTGACAGCACAGAGTCCAACTGGGAAGGGTCGGAGGGCTCAGTCTCCCAAATAGTGAGATAATGACTTGAGCCCAAATGAAGAATCAGTCGCCTAAGGTCATCTAACTGAGTGAGCCACTCAGGCACCCCTGGGAATGTTTTTGATGCAGCTTTTGATTGTAGGATTCTTAGGATTTTTAATAAGAGGAAATGGAAAGGAAAGGCACTCCTTATGGAGGTAATATTAGAGCTAAGGTGCTGAGGAAGTGGAGTACAGAGCATATTCATTATACAGAAAAGAGTGCAGTTTACCTAGAGCGGAGGATGAGTGAGGGGCATATAATAGGTACTTAGTGAAATTTGTGATCAATGAATGAGAAAATAGAAGTTGTAGCTGGAAATAGTGGTAAGATCTAATAATTTTCAAACTTTGTGCAGACACCAGACATATTGAATTCATTTTATAAATAGTTAATTTTACTGGAAGAATATGTGTATATAAAGATAGGCAGTAGAAAAATCAGAATCATGAACATGAGTCAATAAGAAAAAAGAGCTGTCAAATTAGGTCCGGTTGACTGCTTTCTTTTTTTTTCTTTAAGTTTGCTATTTGTTCGTGTTTTTGCCCTATTAGTAGTAGAATAGGAAGACAAAAAATTATGGGACAGAAACTTGTAAAAAATCCATCCATCAATTTCCCCTTTTATGAATTAGAAAAATACTATTTTTCTCTAGCCAAAAGAATGTCCCTACTGGGAGCCATTGAAGATTTTTAAAAAAGAGAGTAATGTGGTATTTTAGGGGTCCTATTGTAATTACATGTAGGATTGGAGGCTTGGCAATGAGTCAGTAAGGTGGTGCTTTGGTCCAGAGGTGGTGAGGATCTGAACCTTAGCAGTGGCTACGATGAGAATATAATGAAAGGAAATAGACATCCAAATCTAGCCCCCTGTTTCTAAAAAGAAATAGTTACCAGTTATTAAACAGCTTTCATATTGTTAGTATATTAGGTGTCTTTAATGGTTAGTTACCTCTGGTCCAGGGTCCTTTCATTGTATTGTTAGGGAAAATGAGTTTAAATCCCAATTTTAGTTTTACTTAAGTAAGAAAATTATGAATTATAGATAATATATCCATAAATTGTGGATAATTTAGAAAATAGGAAGAGGGTATAAAAAATTCATAATTCCATCACCATAATAAGACCCTTGTGTTGTTTGTTTGTTTGTTTTTATTCTTTTCTTGTGGATTTAAAAACTTTTCTAATAGTTCATTCTAGGTAAATCATGTTCTGAGAAACAGGTTCCCGAACTGATAGAAGAACCCATTAATTGCTATACTATGACGTTAAACATAATAAACCCAGAGATTTCACATGAAGGCTTCATTGGACTCCAGTTTACCAGAATCACAAACTATGTCTATGTTTCCTCTTTTCCTGTAAATCTTAGTCCACCTACCTTTATACATATAGATATTAATCTTCCAAATGCCTCTATTCCCTGTTGGGCTCAAGGTTCCATCTCCTTCAGTGAATTATTTATATAGTTTAGAGGTTTTTAAAATTTTGAACTAATTTTGGACTTACAGAAAAGTGCAAAAATAGTTCAGGAATTTTCATATATCCCTCAGTCAGCTTCCTCTAATGTTATCATCTTATATAACCATAGTACAATGATCAGAACCAGGAAATTAGTGTTGGTACAATACTACTAATAAATATAGATCTTTTTCAAATTTCACAAGTTTGTCCACCAGTGTTCTTTTTTTGTTCCAGGGTCCTATCTAGGTTCTCACATTGCATTTTAGGTGTTTTTCTTCCTTAGTCTCCTGCATTCTGTAAAAATTTCTCAGTCTTTCTTTGTCTTTAATAACTTTGACATTTTTGGAGAATATTGATCAGTTATTTTGTCAAATGTTCCTCGATTTGGATTTTTCTGATGTTTTCTCATGAATGGACTGAGATCGTGTGATTTAGGCAAGAATATTCCAAATAATGTTGTGTCCTTCTCAGTGTATTATTACAATAGGATTCATGATGTTAGTATGTATTATTGCAGGTGAGGTTGACCTTGATTGTTGATGAAGGTGATTTCTGCCAGGTTGCTCCACAGTAAAGTTAATAGTATCTTTTACCTTGCAGTTAATAAATATTTTGGTGGAGATACTTTGATGGTATTTTTTATATAAATGTCATGTTCTCCACACATGAAATTAGTAATGTTTACTTAGAGACCTCATCGAACTTTATTTATTATGAAATAAATTTCCTTAAAAGATCTATCCCCTTCTAAGCTTCCTACATTTTTTACCTGGTCTCATCAAAGGGTCCCCAGGATCTGTAGCATCAAATAATTTCTATACTTCATTGGTCTCAGCTACATTCATGTCCCATTCATAATGAAGTCTCCAATGCTAATAACCTGTAGATCTATGAACCTCATTTACTCCACTATCTCTTAGGGTGACAGGCTGCTCCTGGCCAAGTGCTCCTCTAGGCCTCATCTCTCTTTATGCCTAAGCCAGTTTCATTTCAGCAAACATTTGAATGACTATTTTGGGTTTTTTAGAAACAGAGGCTAAGAGAAGCTGACTTTGTTGATGAGGAATACAGTAAGGGATAATTAGAGTAGCTTCTGCTGTAGTCTGGTTTATTACTTTGGCCTGAGAAAAATGGCAGCACATTTTGAGGTACTGGATATACTTGTGGAGTAATTATTGTTTGTATTTCATTAATACAGAGAAATAAAATTTTTTCCCTAAATTTAATTAGCTTCTAGAACATTACTTCTAAGGCTGGCAGTCTTGAGCTATGATTTTTAAAGTTTTTTCTTCTTTTGAGAGAGAGAGACGGGGGGGGGGGGCAGAGAAGGAGAGAGAGAATCCCAAGCAGTGTCTGCACTGTGAGTGCCGAGCCAACATTGGGCTGTATTCCATGAACTGCCAGATCATGATCTGAGCTGAAATCAAGAGTCTGACACTCAGCCAGCTGAGCCACCCAGGTGCCCTGAGCTATGATCTTTTAAAATTAGCCCTGTTGGGGTGCCTCAGTGGTTCAGTTGGTTAATATCCAACTTCAGCCCAGGTCATGATCTCACGGTTCATGAGTTTAAGCCTGACATCAGGCTCTGTGCTGACAGCTCAAAGCCTGGATCCTAATTCAGATTCTGTGTCTCCCTCTCTCTTTGCCTCTCTCCTGCTCATGCTGTCTCTCTCAAGAATAAACATTAAAACAAAATAAGCCCTGTCATTTTTTAAAAAAAAAATTTCAATGTTTATTTATTTTTGAGAAAGAGAGACAGAGTGTGGGAGGGTCAGAGAGAGAGGGAGTCACAGAATTAGAAGCAGGCTTCAGGCTCTGAGCTGTAGGCACAGAGCCCAATGCGGGGCTCGAACCAACGAACTGTGAGATCACAACCCGAGCTGAAGTTGGCCGCCCAACCCAACTGAGCCACCTAGGCGCCCCAAACTCTGTCATTTAAAAAAATTTTTTTAATGTTTATTTTTGAGAGAGGGAGAGAGAGAGAGAGAGAGAGAGAGAGAACGACTGGGGGAGGGGTAGAGAAAGAGAGGGAGAACAGAAGCTGAAGCAGTCTCTGGGCTCTGAGCTGTCAGCACAGAGTCCGATGTGAGACTCAAACTCACGAACTGTGAGATCATGACCTGAGCCAAAGTCGAAGGCTTAACCGACTGAGCCACCCAGGCACCCCAAGCCCTGTCATTTTTATTTTGTCAGCTGTGGATCCTCAGTAGAATTATTATAGGGGGCTCAAGAATGCAAAACCCAAATGTACCTCAACAGGATAATTGACGTATTTAGTGCTAATAAACTTAATACAATGAGTAACATACCAGATGTTGCTTTGATTTGTAAAATGCAAATTTATTGGTATTACTGAATTTATTATTTTTTAAATGTTTATTTTGAGAGAGAGAGAGAGAGCGCGTGAGTGTGCATGTGTGCACAAACTTGGGAAGAGAGAGAGAGAGAGAGAGAGAGAGAGAGAGAATCCCAAACAGTCTCCACACCAGCGAGGAGCCCAGTGTGGAGCTTGATCTCACGATCAGGAGAACAGGACCTGAGCCAATATCAAGAATTGGATGCTTACCTGACTGAGCCACCCAGGTGTCCCAGCATTACTGAATTTTATTTATTTATTTATTCATTCATTTATTTATTTATTTTTAATTTTAAGTTTTTTATTTATTTTTGAGAGACAGAGACAGCGTGAGCAGGGGAGGGTCAGAGAGAGAAGGAGACACAGAATCCGAAGATAGGCTCCAGGCTCTGAGCGGTCAGCACAGAGCCTGATGCGGGGCTCGAACCCACGAACCATGAGATCATGACCTGAGCCGAAGTTGGACGCTCAACTGACTGAGCCCCCCAGGAGCTCCCCAGTATTACTGATTTTAAAGTAGCTTTTCAATTATGTATTTTCTCAAGTAACGTATACTATAGAGGCTCATTTTCTGTAATAGGATTCAGATTCTGTGGGCCCTGAAGCTCAAATAATTCAGGGGGTCCTGCTTTTTTATTGTTAATTTTTTTTTTGGTTGTAATGTTTTAATAAATATCAAAGTAAAATATTTTTGTTTTAACAAATCAACAATTAACAAAATATTTTAATTTTGATAAGGTCTACCTAATTTTTCATTTAAAAACTTAATTAATTAATTAATATACATCCAAGTTAGCATTTAGTGCAACAATGATTTCAGGAGTAGATTCCTTAATACCCCTTACCCATTTAGCCCAGCCCCCCCTCCCACAACCCCTCCAGCAACCCTTTTGTTTGTTCTCTATATTTAAGAGTCTCTTATGTTTTGTCCCCTCCCTGTTTTTATATTATTTTTACTTCCCTTGCCTTAGGTACATCTGTTTTGTATCTTAAAGTCCTCATATGAGTGAAGTCATATATTTGTCTTTCTCTGACTGACTAATTTCACTTAGCATAATACCCTCTAGTTCTATCCATGTAGTTGCAAATGGCAAGATATCATTCTTTTTGATTGCTGAGTAATACTCCATTGTATATATATACACCACATCTTTTTTTTTTTTTTAACTTTATAGTTTATTGTCAGGTTGGTTTCCATTACACCACATCTTTAAAAACAAATTTTTTTTTACATGTTTTAAATTTATTTTTGAGAGACAGAGTGTGAACAGGAGAGGTGCAGAGAGAGAAAGAGACACAATCTGAAGCAGGCTCCAGGCTCTAAGCTAGCTGTCAGCACAGAACCAGACGTGGGGCTCGAACCCACAAACCGTGAGATCATGACCTGAGCCGAAGTCGGACGCTCAACCGACTGAGCCACCCAGGCGCCCCTATACCACATCTTCTTTATCTACTCATCTGTTGATGGACATTTGGGCTCTTTCCATACTTTGGCTATTGTTGATAGCGCTGCTATAAACATTGGGGTGCATGGGCCCCTTTGAAACAGCACACCTGTATCCCTTGGATAAATATCTAGTAGTACAATTGCTGGGTGTAGGGTAGTTCTACTTTTAACTTTTTGAGGAACCTCCATACTTTTTTCCAGAGTGGCTGTACCAGTTTGCATTCCCACCAACAGTGCAAAAGAGATCCTCTTTCTCTGCATCCTCGCCAACATCTGTTGTTGCTCGAGTTGTTAATGTTAGCCATTCTGAAGGAGTGAAGTGGTATCTCATTGTGGTTTTGATTTGTATTTCCCTGATGATGAGTGATGTTGCGCATTTTTTCATGTGCCAGTTGGCCATCTGGATGTCTTCTTTGGAGAAATGTCTATTCATGTCTTTCACCCATTTCTTCACTGGATTATTTGTTTTTTGGCTGTTGAGTTTGGTAAGTTCTTTATAGATTTTGGGTACTAACCCTTTGTCTGATATGTCATTTGCAGATGTTTTCTCCCATTCCATTGGTTTCCTTTTAGTTTTGCTGATTGTTTCCTTCGCTGTGTAGAAGCTTTTTATTTTGATGAGGTCCTAATAGTTCATTTTTGCTTTTGTTTTCTTTGCCTCTGGAGATGTGTTGAGTAAGAAGTTGCTGCAGCCGAGGCCAAAGATTTTTTTGTCTGCTTTCTCTAGGATTTTGATGGCTTCCTGTCTTATGTTTAGGTCTTTCATCCATTTTGAGTTTATTTTTATGTATGGTGTAAGAAAGTGGTCCAGGTTCACTTTGCTTCATGTTGCTGTCCAGTTTTCCCAGCACCATTTGCTGAAGAGACTGTCTTTATTCCATTGGATATTCTTTCCAGCTTTGTCAAAGATTAGTTGGCCATACGTTTGTGGGTCCATTTTTGGGTTTTCTATTGTCTTCCATTGATCTGTCTGTTTTTGTGCCAGTAGCATACTGTCTGGGTGATTACAGCTTTGTAATACATCTTGAAGTCTGGGATTGTGATGCCTCCAGCTTTGATTTTCCATTTCAAGATTGCTTTGGCTATTTGGTGTCTTTTCTGGTTCCATACAAATTTTAGGATTGTTTCTTCTAGTTCTGTGAAGGATGCTGGTGTTATTTGGATAGGGATTGCTAATTTTTGTTTAATGTTTATTTATTTTTGAGAGAGAGAGACAGAGCATGAGTGGGGAAGGGACAGAGAGAAGAGGGAGTCACAGAACCCGAAGCAGGCTCAAGGCTCTGAGCTGTCAGCACAGAACTAACACTGGACTCAAACTCATAAACTGAAATCATGACCCAAGCGGAAGCCGGAGGTGGTAAACTGAGCCACCCAGGTGCCCCTCAGGGGGTCCTGTTTAAGGAAAACATTTTCTTTAAAGCTCTGTTTATTTATTTTTTTTTTTAGTAATTTCTGCATCCATCATGGGGCTTGAACCCATGACCCCAAGATCAAGACTCTTGATTTCAGATCGGGTCATGATCCCAGGGTCGTGGATTGTGTAGGGCTCAGAGCTGAGTGTGGAGCCTGCTTGGGATTCTCTCTGTCTTTCTCTTCATCCCTCTTACCCTCTCTCTCCCCCTCTTTCTGCCCTTCTCCCATTTGTGTGCACAGATACTCTCTCTCAAAATAAATAAACTTAAAAAAAGTTAAAAAAAATTAAAAAAAAATAGAAGTTTTTTAAAGTGAAAAGTAGATATTGGGCCTTGAGGGGCTGTGCAAGAGAGGGGGCCTGAAACTTAACCTTTATTAGTTTCTTCATAAATCTGTCTCTGGATGTGGGGGTGTGCAAGAAGGTTAGGACCCAGTTTTCTGTCATCTCACACATGGAAAGGTTTTTTAGCCTGTCCATAGGAAGCTAGTGTGTTCAGATTGGAAATAATGTGGGACGTACAAGTTAGTATCTCTAACACACAGGAAAATAACAGGTGATAAGATGGCATGCTTCTTTCCCAATTTTGACTTGTAGCTTCCTAGAAGTTTACCTGATAATAAAGTCAACAAAGCAAAGCAAGCTGTTTTATTGTATGAGTCCCAGGAGCTATGTAGTAATGACAATTAAATAAGTATAAAGAAGATTAAAAGTTAAATACAAGTATTTATATTCAGATTCTCCATTTCTTCAAGATTCAGTCTTGGTAGGTTGTGTATTTCTAGGAATTTATCCATGTTTTCTAGGTTGTTTAATTTGTTGGCATATAAGTTTTCACAGTAGTTTCTTTCTTTCTTTTTTTTTTTAAATTAAAATTACTTTAGGTGTGCTTAGGTGGCTCAGGTCATGACTGCACAGCTTGTCAGTTTGAGTCCCCTGGTGGGTAAGCTTGAGCCCACTTCAGGTGAGCACAAGCCCCACTTGGGGTAAAAAACACAAGCCCTGCTTCAGGTAAGCTCGAGCCCTGCTTTAGGTGAACATGAGCCCCGCTTCAGGAAAAAAAAAAAACATGAGCCTCACTTCAGGTGAGCCCTGCTTCTCTCTCTCTCTATCTGCTCCTCCTGGGATTCTCTCCCTCTCTCTCTCTGACCCTCCTGGGATTCTCTCTGTCTGTCTCTCTCTCTCTGCCCCTCACTCACTCACTTTTGCTCTTTTTCTCTCTCTTAAAAAAATTTTATTGTTTTTTTCTCCAAATTTTTATTAAAACATTAATAACTGCAGTTAGTTAACATGAAGTGTAATACTGGTTTCCCCGGGTAGAATTAGTGATTCATCACTTACATACAGCACCCAGTGCTCATCACAAGTGTCCTCCTTAATACCCACCACCTGTTTAACCCATTCCCACCCACCTCTCCTCCTGCAACCCTCAGTTCTCTATAGTTAAGGGTCTTCACAGTAGTTTCTTACGATTGTTATGATTTCTGTGTTATTGTAAATGGCTTCTTTTTCATTTCTTTTTTTTTTTTTTTGTAGTTTATTTATTTGAGAGAGCGTGTGTGTGCATGCATGCCAGTGGGGGAGGGGGAGAGAGGGAGAGAGAAAATTCTAAGCCGGCTCCCGCTGTCAGCCTGTCAGCACAGAGCCTTAGGTGGGGCTCAATCCCATGAACCTGAGATCATGACCTGAGCCGCAATCAAGAATCCGATGCTTAATGAGCTACCCAAGTGCCCCTCTTGCATTTCTGATTTTATTTTTGAGTCTTCTTTCTTAGTCTAGCTAAAGATTTGTCAGTTTTGTTTATCTTTTCAAAAATCCAGCTCTTTTATCTTTTCTCTTTCTAGTATGTGTTAATTAACTTGATTATGGGAGTCCTTTCATGGTGGATACATCTATCACATCACGTTTTATACTTTATTATATACTACATTACAATTTTATTTGTCAATTATACCTTAATAAAGCTGGAAGAAAATTATGAACAGACTTATTTAGGGTTCACCAGAGTCTATTCAGCAGTAGTATAATACAGGTATTATTATATATATATTATATATATATATACTTATAGTATAATAAGTAGTCACTATAACTTATTCAGAGTTGAGAGCAACACAGTAATAAATTTCTTAGATGCTCTTTCTCTTCTTTCTACCTTTGATTGATTACTTCATAGTTTTACGACTTGGCTGGAAACTAGTAAATGTGGGTAAAGATGATGATACATTTTCTGTAGAGTTTGGGAATAAATAGCTACCAGGAAGCCTGCTGTCTCTCAAGTTTGTTTTAGTCTAGGACTGTTCTCTGCAGAATGCTGGGAGTTCATTGGTTGCTACTCTGAGGGGCAAAATCAATCAGAGACGAGTACTGGATAATAGGCTATGGAGCATTTTTAATTTAAATTTGAATAACTTTGCATATACAGCTTAGTTGGCATTAACAGGTGGTTGTTATTTATTTATTTTAAAAATATAATTTATTGTCCAGTTAGCTAACATACAGAGTATACAGTATGCTCTTAGCTTCGGGAGTAGATTCCCATGATTCATCACTTACATACAACACTCAGTGCTCATCCCAACAAACACCCTCCTCAATGCCCATCACCCATTCCCCCCCCCCCGCCTTCCCCATAGACTCTAGGTGGTGTTTATTTTTAATCATCATCTAATGACATAAAAACTAAGCAAGATTCTCTATTGAAACTGTACGTGGACACCTTCTTTGGAATAGACTGCCACTGAGCAAATAATAGATACTTACCAAGTTTTTTTCTTTAATTTTTCTTTTTAGAGTCTGCTTGGGATTCTCTCTTTCTCTCTCTCTCTCACCCCCTCCCTCTCTCTCTCAAAACAAATAAACATTAAAAAAAAAGAATATCTTGCTGGATAAGATGAAAGAATTATATGGAAAGTTTATATATATATATATATGTAGTTCATACTTTATATGCATAGGTAGAATCAATTTATAAATAGAAAGATGGATTATATGACAAATAAAAGAAACTTTGGTAAAATTTTGTGATAATGTATCCCACAATAACATATATAGATATAACACAATTGGCTTCTGACCTCCATCCATTCCCCATTCTCAAATGGGGTGAGATAAAGCTCATCTTTTAGAGATGGAGGGTAACATGGGACTCTAGAAACATTGGTATAATAGAAACATTAGTTGCTCTTAAAATTATAGAAAACTTATTTAGGAATTAAGAAATGGGGGTGATCTCTTCAGGCTTGGAGTGGCCAAGGAATGTTTTCTATGTTTTTTACAAAGAGGCTGGTCTACATAAAGAGGGGAAGAAGGATATTTAATATCCCAAGTAGGTAAAACAGAATTAAGGTCATAGAAATGGAAGAACACTTTGTTTGGGAAGAATGTTCATATATGGAAATAGAAGGAGATAAATATAAAAAGTAAATTAAATTAGATTGTGTTATTAAGAATGAAGCTAAGAAATTTGCACATTATTTTGCAAGAGAGATTTTTTTGGGAAACTTTTTTTTTAATTTACACTTTAGAATATGCTTTTTAAAAGCAATTTAAACATCTTTGGTAATTTACATAAAAATACCAAAATCTTTTTGGTATAGAGTTCTGAGTTTTGCTGAATATATAGAGGTACCACAATCAAGATACAGAACAGTTTCATCACCCTGGTACTGCCCCTTTGTAATCAATCTCTACCCTTACCCCCAACATCTAGCAACCACTGATCTATTTTGGCTTTTAATTTTGACATTTCTAGAATGTCATGTAAGTGAAATCATATAGTGTATAGCCTTTGAGTTTGACTTCTTTCACTTAGCATAGTACATTTGAGATTCATCAATGTTTTTGTGTATGACAGTGTTCTTTATATTTTATTTTTGAGTCCATTGTATGGATGTACCATTTACCAGTTGAAGAACTTTTGGGTCGTTTGCAGTTTTTGGTGGTTATGTGTAAAGCCACTATATATACTTGTATACAGGTTTTTAATGTGAGCATCAGCTTTCATTTCTTTTGGGTAAAATACATAGGAATGGGCTTGCTGGGTCATATGGTAAAAGTATATTTAACTTTACTTGTAATTGCCAACTGTGTCATTTTTCATTTCCATCAGCAGTTTTGGAGAGTTCCGGTTGCTCTGATTCTTCCTCATTAGTACTTGTTTTTTTTTTTTTTAAGTTTGTTTATTTATTTTGAGAGAGACAGAAACAGCACAAGCAGGATCAGAGAGAGAGAGAGGGAGAGAGAAAATCCTAAGAGGGCTCCACGCTCCTGGTGCAAAACCCAACATAGAGTTCAAACTCATGAAACTGTGAGATTATGACCTGAGCTGAAACCAAGAGTTGGGTGCTTCACTGACTGAGTCATCCAGGTGTCCCCTCACTAGCACTTGTTGTTATCCAGTTTTAAATATTTTTTATCATGATTTAAATATTTATGGTTTTGTTTTTAGCTATTTTAATAGGCATGTAGTGTGTGGTTTTAATTTCCATTTCCTAATGACTAATAATTAATATCTTTTTATGTGTTTGCTATCTGTATATTTCCTTTAGGGAAGGATCTGTTCAAATCTTTTGCCCATTTAAGAAAATTGAATTTTTCTTATCAATAAGTTTAGAGGATTCTGTATATATTTTAGATACAAGTCATTTATCCATTAAGTGATTTGAAAATATTTTCTTCCAATCTTTGGCTTGCCTTTTTATTCTCTTAACAGTGTCTTTTAAAGAGTAAAAGTTTTTAATTATGGTAAAGTTCAATTCTATAATTTTTTTTTCTAATAGATTGTGCTTTTGTTGTTATATCTGAATCTTTGCTTAACCAAAGGTCACAAAATTTTGTTTTCTAGAATTTTTATAGTTTTAAGTTTTTCATTTATAACTATGATACAATTTGAGTTATTTTTGTCTAAGATATAAAGTGTGGGTTAAGGTTTTTCTGCATGTTATTCAGTTATTCCAACATCATTTGTTGAAAAGACTATCCTTTCTTCATTTTTTAAAAATGTTTATTTATTTTTGAGAGAGAGAGGGAGAAAGTGTGAGCTAGGGAGGGGCAGAAAGAGACAGGGAGACAGAATCTGAAGCAGGCTGCAGGCTCTGAGCTGTCAGCACAGAGCCCGATGCGAGGCTCGAACCCACTAACTGTGAGATCATGATCTGAGCCGAAGTCAGACGCTTAACTGACTGAGCCACCTAGGCGCCCCTATCCTTTCTTCATTGAGTTGCCTTTCCACTTTTATTAAAAATTAGTTGACCATTTGTATGTAGGCCTGTTTTGGGGAATTATTGACATATGGAGCATACCAAGGAATTGAGGTAATTTCTTGTTGATTTATCAGTGCAAATATAGTTTTCTTAAGTAAATCATAAGTAAACTGCTGTATAGAGTAATAGAAACTAGAAATGGGAGCAACTTTCCTGGTTAACTCTTTGGATATCTCATTGTAGTACAGTTTGACTTCCTAATATTTGGGTTACTTTGGGCATTAATCACTTGTAATGGGGCTACTCCTCTTTCATTAGAAACTGAGATACTCTTCATGGTTTTTCCATTTGAATCATTGATCAGTTGGACATGGTCATTCTTTGTAGACCTTCTAAAATGTTACCCTGTTCCTTGTAAGAGGCTCAATTGTTTGCCTTTTTACAAAAAGAAAGTTAAGCTTTGTATTTTAAAAATAATTGTAAAGTTCTAATGTTTCTCCAAGAACATAAATTGTACTAACATATCATTTGTCCTATGTGAGGGTTATTGCTCTTTTTATACAATTAGAAGACGTATTCCTGGTGGCTTACAACTTTCTATTATCCTCAGGTCCCCCAAACAAAATTTACACTTATACTTTCAGGCATCACGGTTCACTCGTTTCAGTGGAACTCATTATTCATTCTTTGTTTTGAAACTTTTTAGTACTTTGACATCCCTATTATATTAAATCTCAACCACTGTGTAAAATAGGTATTCTGCCATCTTTTTAACAGACCCAGAAAACAAAGTTCAGGACAGTTAATAGTTTAGGATTACCCAAAATAGTAAAATTATGGAAATTGAACCCATGTCCTCTAACTCCAAGTCTAGTTGTGCCCCTGTTTGTATATCATAATTATATTGCTTGCTCTTACAACAGCTACAAAATTATACTGTATTTTGAGCTCTCCTTTTCATAGATATAGTATTGGAGCTTTATTCCATTTTATTTTCTCCTCATATCTAATACTTTTGTTTTATCGTCATATCAGACTTTTTTGTATTTATCTTTCTCTTCTCCTTTTTCTTTTTTTAAATTTTAGTTTGGGATTGCTAATATCATCTGGCATGGTTATTATCTATTAGCTTAATGACTTTAGTCATTTTTTTCATTGAATCATGAATATTGTATATATTACAAGGTAATTTCTACGTAATTTTAAATTCTTTTTTTTAAGATATCAATTCTCTTTCAACTTAAAAAAATGATTTAAAATTATAGAGAAGTTATAAGAAATGGTACAAAGAATCCCCATGTCCCTTTCAGCCAGATTTATGAGTTATCAACATTATTGCTATATTTATTTTACCATTTTCCCTTTCTCTTTGTATTTACATATACACACACAACCACACCCATATATAAATGTGTATATATACACATATATTTTTTCCTTCTGAACCATTTCAGAGTACGTTGCAGATATTATGAACTTTTACCTCTAAATACTTGAATATTTATCACCTAAGATGTTTGTTTATTTATTTTTAAATGTTATTTTCTTATTTTAGAGAGAGTAAGTGGGGGAGAGGCAGAGAGACAGGGGAACAAAGGATCCGAAGTGGGCTCCATGCTGACACCAGAGAGCCTGATGCAGGGCTCCAACTCACAAACTACAAGATCATGGCCTGAGCTGAAGTCAGGTGTTTAACCCACTGAGCCACCCAGGAGCCCTGACGTTCTATTCTTTTTAAAAATAAGTTGTTTGGGGTGCCTGGGTGTCACAATCATTAAGCGTCCAATTCTTGCTTTTGGTTGGTTCAGGTCATTATCTTGTGGTTCGTGAGATCAAGCCCATCATAGGGCTCTGCACTGACAGGGCAGAGCCTGCTTGGGATTCTCTCTCCCTCTTTCTCTGACTCCCCTGCCCCCCCCCGCCCCCCGCGCTCGTGCATGTGAGCTCTCTCTCTCTCAAAATAAATAAATAAATATTAAAAAAAATAAAAATAGGTTGATAGATCTATGTGGGTATAATTCTTAATTGACTTTCGTATATATCTTTAGTAGATGGTATAGAAGAAGGATTGTGTGGTTTGGTGCTGGACCTACAGCTTAAGTGAAATATTTTGTCATCAGTATTTCTTTGGATCATTTGTTACTGCCTCCTTTGGCCTTATTCTTTTTGGCTCTCACCTCTAGTTTCTGACACACCTAGCACAAGTGTGAGAGCTTTTTGCCTTACCCTACATAATGCTGCCATTCAGAGCCTGAGAATCTTTTTTTCTGTGTCTGCTTTTTTTCCCCTTTGCTGCCTGAACTCAGGGGTGTGTATCACAGGGCAGGCTGAGTTTCAATAGCTTCTAATGTGGATACTGGAAACCCCACCTATATGCCAAGTCCTTTTGGCTGTGAGCAAAGTGGAGGCTTGGTATGTCATTCCTTTGCAGCAGTTGAGCTGAAGGAATGCTGTATGGCTTGTTGGAAGTTGCTTAGTAGCTTTGAGTGGGGTGTGTATGAGGGTGTATGTAGAGAGTTGAGGGTCTTTTAGTCTGTGTGGGAGATATCCTTCTTGGTGCCATGCTAATCATCAGGGAGTATTTACTGAGTTCCTCCTTATGACCAGCACTGTGATAGGAGCTTTTGGAATAGGATAATAAAATACATAATTAAGTCACAGTTTAATAGCCGAACAATTCTAGTTCTGCCACCTAGCAGTTTGCAAGTTAATGTCTTTAAGTCTCCCTCTACTCTTCTGTAAAGTGGGAACTATTAACACCTACATGATAGGTAAAGAATAAAGAATGTAAGTATAGTGTTTAGCAGTTGTCTGACACTAGTTAGTATTTCATTTCATACAGTCATTCAGGATTTATGACTGATACCATATAAAACAAATAGAGAGTAATAAAAGCAAATAGAGGATAATATGACACTATAGTGTATAGTCAAATACTTTAATTGTGACATGTAGATTATAAATAGTCTGGGAATTTGGAGAAGGGAAAGAACAGTCTTGTGCAACCATTTAATGTTCCTGTGCCTCAGTTTTTCCACTGGACACAGTGTGGATAATGCTAGATGATTTCTTAGAGAATGATTAAGATGTTTTAACATTTTTGATTTTTTAGATGGTCCATATGATGATAGGAAGTAAGGAAGGGAGAAGCTTGGGGAACTGTTGGAAACCAAATTTAATACTTAACATTCTTAATTTTTTACTTATGTTGACATGGCAGCCTTATATGAAACCTTAAAGCTGGAGATTAGAAGATTTCTTTCTAGTAAAGGTGTTTGCTTTGGTATTTCTCCCCTGTTGCCCCACTGGCATTTTAATTAGTTAAAAAGTAATGTTGGTCAGTGGATTGCCTCTGATTGTGAGTGCCTCAGATATAATCTGTGGATTAAGTTATTTGTAACCCAAATTATCTCTCTGATCCTCTGGCAAAAATAAAACATACAAACAAAGAGCTCAGGAGAAGATTTAGTTCTCTTGGACATGATATAAAAGGCATATGGTTTACTTGCCATGAGTATTTCTCTGAGATGGGGCATTTCCCCAGAACAGAGCCCAGAGTGATAACTTGGCCTTCCCGCCTTTAAATAGGCTTTCATAGCCATGAACATGTAAAATACCTCTAAAAATTTCTTTACTCACAACATCTAACAGAAACTGTTCCAATTCTTAATTTGGTGTATGTTTACCATATTTTTGTTAACTTGATTTTGGAAACTGTATTGGGTTTTTGTTTTGTCCTGATCAACTGTCTTCTAGAAAATTTCAGAGAAATTTCCTATGAAAGTAAGGCTACTCACACCCTTTTTTTTCCTCTTTGGTTTGAGCATTTCTCCCTTTTATTGTTGTTAAGTGTTTTGTTTTGTTTTGTTTTTTTTTTTTTGCATTTTTTGTTTGTTTGTTTTTGTCATTGTTTGCCAAGGTTTCAAGTTTATAGTGAGAGGTGAGGCAACGTTGATCTTGGCAGAACAGCACAAAGCCAGGAGAGTCATTAAGTGACGCAAGCTTTCAGGGTTTTTTTTTTCTTTTTGTTAAAGCTCTCTGGCAAGCTGGCTATTCTAGTCACAGAGGAAAAGAAGAGAAGAGACTCTCCGAAGTTCTGGATGGAACAATGGAAGCTGTTTGGGGCATATTAAAAAAAGAGCAGCAGCAATAAGAACAAAAACCCCATATAATTCAAACAAAATTTCTTACCTTTGTGGAATCTATGTCAGTTGCTTAGAACTTGAGTTTTTACTTCAGACAATGATGGGACAAGGCAATAGAAGGTGAGGAGGGTTGCATTGGATTCTTGCTAATCTGTCTGCTTCTCCTTCCAGTTGGAAAAAATCTTCAGTCCACAAGAAGCATCATCAACAAGCCTAATAATACATCCTACCCCGATCCTGGATTCTGTTGGAGTTGAGGACTTGCAGCCACTTCACCACAATTTAACGGAGACAATTCAAGAAAAATAGAAGGACACAATACCTAAGGGTTTCTCTGTGTTTGTACTGTGCCATGTTAAATTTTGGGCGTTGTTTGGAGCAAATGGAGGACAGCTCTGTCATGTGGATCTAAGAGGATACCTGAGTTCCTTGAGCTACACAGATGAAGTTTGGAAGGTTGTAAACTCAAAATATTTCAACATAGATTCATTGAATTCTGGATTCTCTTTCACAAATCAGAACTTCAGCAGACAGAAACTCTTTCCCAAAAAGATACAAAAATCTCTTAAGTTTTCAAGCTAAATGTGAACAATAATGTCTTGGAAAAGAAATTATTTTTCAGGGGGCCGTGGTAGTGTCCAAGGGATGTTTGCACCTCGAAGCTCAACCTCCATAGCCCCCAGCAAAGGTCTTAGCAATGAGCCAGGACAAAACAGCTGCTTCCTCAACAGTGCCCTGCAGGTAAGGGTAATTTCTTTCTTTTTGGTGAACTTTGACTTTTAGTTGCAAATGTTGTGTTTCCAATAGCTCTTCTAAATATAATCCTTGATGGTCTCTGTTTGAGGTCAGCAGCCTGAGATCATTTCTAAGTTTATCTGTGTGAATTTAGGTAAGTCACTTATCTCTGAATCTCAATTACCTCATTTATATGAAAAAGGGATTAATAATGATAATAGAAATAATAACTGTAACTACTATTACTTACCTGCCCGAAGAGGAAAGAAAGTACATGAACTAAATGATCTTAGTACTTGATTACTGACTTTTTTCTTGCTTCTTTTTTTTTTTCATTTGAGACAAAGATGTCTTACCACCCTTCTTGCTTTTCTCTAGAAAAGAAAGCAAAGTTCTTTCTACAAGTCAAAGACCTTTCAGGTACATTACTTTTGTCTTATATAGGCTCTTAGCATACACTGAATGGAGTCCAGTCTTTGTCCATTTCTTCATCCCCTTCCTCTGACCGCTGCTGTAGTAGCTTATGATTGGTGCCTAGTCAGATATGCTTAAACAGAGCTAGTGAAAAGTAAATTCCCCTAAGGTGTGATTATCTACTCCAGATTTTCCCTTTTGGTGTTCTTACCATACTAGTGATCTCAGAATCCCAAAGCTTCCTGTCTGCCTGCTCTGCCTTATCAGGCCCATAGTATGGTAAGTTCATTCCTTTTGGCCTAACTTTCAAGTAATTACTTTCCCTTCTTTTCTGCTTCTCAGAGTAAATGTAAATAAAACTTGCCATCCAAGAAAATTATACTTGGGTAAAATATTATCTTTATGCTTCAGATACAATGAGAAAATATCTTGCTATGATAGAAGAAAAAACAAAACAATGTATTTGGTATAAAAAGTACTGGACTGGGGTGCCTGGGTGCCTCAGTTGATCATCGGACTTTGGCTCAGGTCGTGATCTCACAGTTCATGAGTTCAAGCCACACATTGGGTCTGCTGCTGTCAGTGCAGAGCCTGCTTAGGATCCTCTGTTCCCCACCCCACAATCCCCCCACCCCTCCATCCCCCCACCCCCTCATCCCCCGATCCCTCCTCCACTAACACTCTCTCTCAAAAATAAATACTTAAAAAAATAAATAAAAAGTACTAGACTTATGAATTAGGAAACTTGGATTCTAGTTTTAGTTTGTCTATAGACTAGCCTTGTGCCTTTGTACAGGTAATAGTATTTCAGTTTACTCATTTATAAAATAAGAATTTTGCTAAACTTATTTGTGTAATAAAGTTTCATATCCTCTCTCTGTTTTCAAATTTTTATTTGAAAACATTAAAAAATTCTATGCTGTCAAGCCTAGAGAAAGAGTTTAACTATATTTCCTAGTTACTACTATAAATTTCATGCAGTTAGGTGGGGTTGGTTAGGTTTTTTCCCCTAGATGATGCATATGCATTTTTTGAGTGACGTTCCATAAACTAATAATACTTTTTACATTCAGAAGCAGGCAAAAAAAGGTAATGATGTAGGGGTGTGTGTGTGTGTGTGTGTGTGTGTGTGTTTACGTGTGTTTACCTCCTTCCTGGCTGTAGGCCTGTTTTTTATAAATCTGTTCCATTATGTTCTATCTGTATTGAAACAATAATATTTATGGCTTTCTGTTCTAATTCCTAGTGCCATATGGAACACATATTACACACACACACACACACACACTTCTATATACTTAAAGATTGTGTCTGATGGTTTTGGAGTGCCTGTTGTAATCACATTGCAAGTTGAAAATAATTGTTTCTATGAACTAATATTCTGACTTTTGATATGAATGCTCTGTTGGCCACAGATGTGTTGAACCCATTCTGTTTATTATAAAAAGGTGTTACTTATTTGGGAGTATAGTGTATTTCCAAGAACTTTTGGAATATATACCTTGAAAACACAAGGTAAGAAGACGCTCCAGAGCTGTGCTTTGTATGGGGCTCTGGAGGAATTAGTGCCTTTTCATATATGATGCCATTTAAATGTTTCCCAAGCAAGAGGAGCCTGGGTGGTGCAGTTGGTTAAGTGTCAGACTCTTGATCTCAGCTCAGTTCATTAGCTCATGGTTCATGGGTTCAACCCCCACATTGGGCTCTGCACTGATGGTGCATATCCTGCTTAGGATTCTGTCTCTCCTCTCTGTTTCTCCCCTGCTTATGTACTTGCTCTCTCTTTCTCTCTCTCTTTCTCTCTCTCAAAATAAATAAATAAATTTAATCAAAAATGTTTCCCAAGCAAGAGGAACATCCTAAGGCATTAGGCTATATATTACATCATTTATTTTTTAATTGAAGTCCATAGTTTATTCAGATTTCCTTAGTCTTTGCCTAACGTCTTCTGTTCCAGGATTCCATCCAGGATACCATAGTTACATTTGTTTGTCATGTCTCCTTAGGCTTTTCTTGGCTCTCTTTCTTTAAATTTCCTTGTTTTTGATGATCTTGATAGTTTTAGGAGTAGTACTAGTCAAGTATTTTGTAGGATGTCCCACTATTGGAATTTGTTTGATATTTTTCTCATGATGAGACTGGGTTATGGGTTTTTGAGAAGACCATAAAAGTAAAATGGCATTCTCATCACATGATATTTAGGTTACATACTGTGAACATGATTTATCACTGTTGATATCACCATTTTTTAAATCTGTTGACATGAGGAAGACACATCTCTCAGAAAAGTCCAAAAATTGAGAAATCTAACAAAGACAAAATACCATACTATAATTCAAGTTTCTAGATAAGGTTTCAAATACCATATGATTTAACTTCTGTGTGGAATCTAAAAAGGAAAACAAATGAATAAACTAATAGACAAAAAGTAGAATCAGACCTATAAATATGGAAAACAAACTGGTGGTTGTCAGAAGGGAGAGTGATGAAGGGGAGGCAAATGGGTGAAGGGGAGTAGGAGATACAGGCTTCCAGTTATGGAATGAATAAGTCATGGGGACGGACACCTGGCTGGCTGGCTGTAGATCATGTAACTCTTGATCTTGGGGTTGTGAGTTTGAACCCTACCTTGGGTGTGGAGATTACTTTAAAAAAATCTTTAAAAAAAACGGTCTTGGGAATAAAAGACATAGCACAGGGAATATAGACAGTGGTATTGCGATAGCGTTGTGTAGTGACAGATGGCAGCTACACTTGTGTTGGTGAGCAAAGCATAACATATAGACTTGTGCGATTACTATGTCGTACCCCTGAAACTAATGTAGCATGTATCAACGATGCTTCAAAAACAAGTTTGTTCAAAAAAAAATTGTTTCTTGTGTGGACAATTAAAATAAACCCTTATTCTGCAGCTTTTAGCCCATAAATTTCCCCTTCAAGATCACATTTGATGTATGTTATACCTTGTTTTGTTTGTGTGACCTTCATTTTCAAATTAATGTATTTTTCAGAATATAGTCTTCTGTACCTCGTGTTAGCTAACTCACCTTTTTTGACATTTGTTTTAATATCCTACAGTGACTTTTCTCTTGGGAATAAAAATATATTTTGAAGTCATTACCTATGTTTGTTCGAATTCTTGAATTTAAGATCAAATGGAGGCTTCTTATAGAGTACTGAAGTATTTCCCTTTTTTTTATTTGCCAGGTTTTATGGCACTTGGACATCTTCCGACGTAGCTTTAGGCAGCTTACAACTCACAAGTGCATGGGAGATTCCTGCATCTTTTGTGCTCTCAAGGTAAGTTCTTCAAATCTGTTTCTTCTCACTGCTATTAGGTTGCTGGATGACCAGTATTGAAGTAGTTTGTTTAATCAAGGTGATGCTAAAGATTTTCTTACTGAATTATTTGGCTGTGGCTTAGTGCAAAAGATGAATGTGATCAGTTTTGCTTGCTTCAGAGAATTGTTTCTTGGCTTAGGTTGTCTGTTTATCTGAACTTTTTGTTTTGCCCATACAGCTCTATTTAATGTGATAGGATACTATTCAGATGTGCTTAGACTTTGAATATTTACCTGAAGAACTAATTCTAAATTTTTATTTTGAAAGAATAAACAACCAAATGTTTTTAGTGGAATTAATTATAATTTCCTACTGAGAAAAGCCAGAACTAAAAATTTCCCATTCTCTAAATGTTTCCCATTACCACATTTAATAGATTCCTTATACCTGTTCTCGACCCCAAAGTCTGACTCCCAAGTTTTTCATTTCTGAATAAAATGAATCCTGAGGATTCATTTAGAGACAAAGAAAATAGCCTAAAGGAGAGATTTTTGACTCAGAGATTTTAGGTATGCTGCTATAGAGGAAGAACTAAGTTGTATAAAAGGGTCATTCTCCATACTTTATCTGCTTTTCCAACATGTAGCTTCTCTATGTTATCTTGGATTGTCTGTACAATGGATTATTATGGCTGGGTAAGTCTGCATGAGTTCTGATAAGAACTTGGGATAGAGTCATTTTTCAGTCTCAAGAAGTCTCAGTTATTGTTTGTCACAGGGATGCTCAAATGTGGTCATTATGTATAATTTAGTTGCTTTTACATCTTGGAGTAAGAACTGTAACAAAAAAATCCTGGAGAATTTCCCAGTTATATTGGGAACTGATTTGAGATGGTTTTTTGAGCAGCATTACTTTGGAATTTTAAGAACATGATGCCAGGTATCTTAGAAAGAGATGACTGAGTCTTCTGAACGTTTTACCGCTTGGGTCACAAACATCTTTTTTCTCTCCCCCTTGGAAGTATTGGAACTTTTAGCAAAATATATATTATTGACCAATTGGGAAGTTTAAATATGACTTTTAATAAAAACAAATCTTTTACAAGTTGTAACATTTCTAACTATGCCCATTCAGGCAGAATTCCATTTACAAGGGAATTTGGCTTGATTTTCTGACACTGACATTAAGTATCTAATTTTATTTTTAAAAATCTTCTTTCTTCCTTCCTTCCTTCCTTCCTTCCTTTCTTTCTTTCTTTCTTTCTTTCTTTCTTTCTTTTCTTTCTTTTTGAGAGAGAGAGTGTGAGCAGGGGAGGGGGAGGGGCAGAATCTTAAGTAGGCTCCACGCCCAGTGTGGAGCCTGACACAGGCTCGATCTCACAACCATGAGATCCTGACCTGAGCCGACATCAAAAGTTGGATCCTTAACAGACTGAGCTACCCAGGCGCTCCAGTCCCTAATTTTAGGTAAACAAGAAACATATAGCCCTTTGGCCAGCAAATCCAAGGGAAGTTTGGTTCATGACATTTAAAAACTAAAAAGCCAAAGTAAGATACTTGCTGGAGAAATTTGAATCCTGGAGAAATCCCTGGTAGAAGGATCTCCTGAAACTGGAAACTCTTATCTATACCAGGAAGGGATGATAGACCCCTTCATATGCCTTTGATTAGAACTGTATCATCCTCTTCATTGGGCCAGAGGGGACTCTGATGAACTGATTATCATAGTCTTGTTGTGTTTCAGTTTCCAGAAGCACAAATTGTTATTATAATATAAATTAGAATCATTATATAAGCCAAAAAGATGAAGAAAACCAACCATGAGACTTTACGGGACACCTCCTGAGATACCCAAGTACAGAAAGGAAGATACTTTTTAACTTAAGAGGGCTGAGAATGTACCTTGGGACTCTTTCAGAGAAGCAACTGCTTATGGCAGATAGGTAAATGGGCGTAGGGAATCAAAAGCTCTATTTTGGACGTTCGTAACTCCAAGGAGTTCTAGTACTTTTCTTCATCACATCATTGTCTCATTTATCAATTAGGTTTATTTTCCTTCACTCCTTCTTTTGTTATATTGGGAGTATATTAAAAATTTGATGTTTTTCCCCAAAGTGCTTTTAAGTCCCTCAGTGCTATATAAGTGTTAAATAATTAAGCTCTGGTTTGCATTCTTTTAATTATTGTACACTTCATTTGAAACTTATTATAAATAGACTTACAGTGCAGATGAATTAATTTGACAATATGAATGAGCTGAACTTCATTCTAATAGATGAGAAATTTAAATTGTTAGAATAACCATATTTCTTCATCCAAACTGGAGGGCTTTATTTTCTATGAGAAGAGAAGGGATGCTGAGTGGAAGAGTAAATCTGGGATAGACCATCAGCACCTGTAATGTCTCTTTTTTGATCCCTACTTTAAAAATATTTGTATAGAGTATGAAATAATATGATTCATCATTGAACTAGTTCTAGTCAGTATAATAAGACAAAAGGAAAGGTAAAGATTAGGAAGGAAGAAACAAAGTTATCATTATTTGCAGATGATATGATTCGTTATTAAAAAAAAAATCCCAGAGCATCTACTGATATATCAATAGAATCAATAAGAATTTAGCAGGTTGTTGCCTATAAGATCAAGGTATAAACTCCATTGCATTTCTGTGTACGAGCAACTAATAGAAAATGCAATTTAAAAGAAACTTTTTAAATAGTAATAAAGTATATAAAGTAGATATGAATAAATCTAACAAAAATATATGACATTTATATAAAATCCTCACAAAGATTCAGTATAATGAATAATCACAAAGTGAACATCCTTTAACAACTGTTTAGGTAAAAATAGAATACTGCCAGTACTATAGACATTTGAATCCTCCCTTCTTTCTCAATCATGGCTCCTTCTTTCTCCCAGGTGTAGCCACTTTTTTAATGTTTGTGGTATTCACTTTCTTGTTTTACCTGATAGTTTTATTACCTATGTATCCATTCCTAAACGATTGAATTTAATAATTACCTGTTTCTGAAATTTATTGTAAATGGAATCATTCTATATGAATCTGTGTGTGTGTGTGTGTGTGTGTGTGTATGCTTTATTGCAGCAGTATGTTAATAAGATCATTGTATTGTTATGTACAGGTGACTTTGTTCATCTTCATTATCATATGGTATTCATTGTGTAAATAAACTAGTTTATTCTATAGCTGGTATTCATTTGGATTCTTTACAGTTTTAATTTTTAATGAACAATATTGCCAAGAACATTCTTGTTTATATTTACATATGCGTACATATTTCTCTTGCATATTTGCCCAGGAATGGACTTACTAAAATCATAGGATATGTATATCTTCAATTGTTTTTTATAATACCAACTGTTTTCCAGTATTTCCATATGTTTTCCAATGTGTGATACTAATGTATATCCTGATCAGCAAGTTTGTCCTGGAAATTGAGAAAATTTAATTCTGAAATTCTTATGACAAACAGGGAAGAATAGATAGGACATTCTTTTTTTTCCTTTTTTTTTTTTATTTTAGAGAGAGTGCAGGTGGGGAAAAGGGGCAGAGAGAGAGAGAATCTTAAAGCAGCCTCTATGCTCAGTGCCAGAGCCCCACATGGGGCTTGATCTCACGATCCTGAGATCATGACCTGAGCTGAAACCAAGAGTCGGACGCTGAACTGACTGTGCTACTCAGGCACCCCAAGACAGAACATTCTTGAAGAATAATAACAAAACGAATGACTTGGCTTGTGTATCAGAGTAGACTAAGTTATGTTTTGGTAACAAACTAAAATCTCAGTGATAAATACATAAAAGATTTATTTTCCATTCCCATTACTTGTCCACTGCAGTTTAGTAGGAAACTCGACTGATTATAGTCACTCAAGAACACAGATGCCAGTGCTACAACCAAGTTGGCTAGTGGCCAAGCCAGAGGGAAAAGAGCTCTGGAGGTTTTTGCACAGACATTTGAATGCTCAGCATGTCACCTGTGCTCAGAGATTGCAGACTTGAACTAATCATATGGCTCCAGTGAATCCCAAAGGGGCCAAGAAGTGTGATCCTATCAAAATCCTGGGGAGAGGGAAGAACCAGAAATATTTGGCCAAAGTACCAATGACTACCATACTTTATCAGATATCAAGGCTTATAAAACTATAGTAATTAAGACAATGTGGTATCAACACAGTATGACCAGTAAATCAATGGAACAAAATCAAGAGTTCAGAAATAGGTATGTGGAAACTAGCTACTTGCTCTGTGAATCAAAGGAGGAGGTGGACTTTTCAACAAATGGTGATGAGGTAATTGCTTATCCATATGGGAAAAAAAAGTAAATTAGATCCCTGTCATATTATTACCAAAAGTATGAATTTCAGCTGAGCTAAGAATGAAAATGTGAAAGAAAACTTAAAGTTTATTATTTATTTTTAGAGTGAAAGAGGGTGGGAGCGGTAGAGAGAGCAGGGGGGAGAGAGAGAGAGAGAGAGAGAAAGAGAGAGAAAGAGAGAGAATGAATGAATCCCAAGCAGGCTCCATACTGGCAGCACAGAGCCCAATACGGGGCTTGAACTCACTAACCATGATTGTGACCTGAGCCAAAATCAAGAGTTGGACACTTAACCGATTAAGCCACCTGGGCACCCAGAAAGAAAACTTTAAGTTTTAGAAGAAAATATGAAAGAATATCATGATCTCAGGGATAGACAGGATTTATTAATTAAGACATAAAAAATACCAAAAAAATTGATAACATTTTACTACAGAAAATTCAAGAACTTCTGTTCATCAGAAGACTCTAGTAGCGGGTAAAGACACAAGGCTACACACTGGGAGGAAATACTGGCAATAAATTATATAACCAACAAAGAACTGGTATGCAGCATAGAACTCCAGAGAATTCCTGTAAAGAATAAGTAAAAGATAATGGAGTCAGTAGGAAAATGGGAAAAAGACATAAACAGGCATTTCTCAGCACAAGAAACCCAAAAGATCTTTAAGTATATGAAAGATTCTTACCCTCTCAAGTAATCTAAAAAATGTTAACTAGGGATGCCTGGGTGGCTCAATCAGTTAAGCTGATTAAAATCTGACTCTTGATTTTCTGCACAGGTCATGGTCTCCTGGCTTGGGGTTTGAGCCCCATGTTGGGCTCTGAGCTGACAGTGCAAGCCTGTTTGGGATTCTGTCTCTCTCTCCCTCTTTCTGTCCCTCCCCAACTTGTGTGCGTGCGTGTGTGTGTGTGTGTGTGTGTGTGATTTCTCTCTCTCTTTCTCTCAGAATAAATAAATGACTTAAAAAAAGAGGAAAACAAAAGGAATGTAAAGTAAATCAATACCCTTTAGATTAATAGAAAATTTAAAATTGGATAAAATTCTTACCTGAAAGGTGGAATAATAAGAACTTACATACACTTGCTGGTTGGAATATAAATTGATACCACTACTTAGGGAAATATTTCGTCATTACATTTTTCAGGTAAAATTGAAGTAGTATATACCCTACCATTCAGTAATTCCACTCCTAGATACATATTGTAGAAAACTTCCTTGTACATACATACCAGAAGATCTATTCGTGAATGTTCAAAGTAGTATTTTTGTGATTATAGAAAAATGGAAACAACCCATCCCAACTGTAATAGAATAGATTTAAAAATTATGGTTTATTCCTAAAGTAAAACACTGTAGTAGTGAAAATGAATAACCTGTAGCTGCATATATCAGCTTGGATTAATCACAAAAACATTACAGTGAAGCACGTCACAGAAGGTTATATAAACTATTATTTCGTGTATACACAACGTAAAAATGGGCAAAACTAAACAACATGTTGTTCAGAGATATATATATATATGTGAGAAAGAGGGAATAATTTTCATAGAATTCAGGACACTGGTTATCCCTGGAAGTTGGAGGGGAGGAGATTATAATCAACCGGGGAGTTTCACACTCATTAATTTTTTCATTTCTTAAATTGGTTGTTGGACACATGGGCATTACTTTATTATGCTTTGGCTAAACATATACATCATGCTTGTTTTTTTTATTTAAATGATGATTTTTATTATAAGTATAGGAAAGTAATACATTTTAGAAAAGCACACTGAAGTGTAAAGAGGAAAACTGGAAATTGTCTGAATTGCCTCACAGAGATTGTCATTTCTGTTTATGCCTCCTCTGTGGTAAATGATATTTCTAGTAATAAGTCTTTCTGTTCACTTATACTAAAAAGAATATTTTTTTCCGGATTCCTAAGTTGCTTCTCTATCTCTAGTATCATCCTATTTCATTTGTTTTAACCTAAGAATATGCTGGAGTGCTATTTTGAAGTTATTCCCTTCTTATAACTTTGAAGTGGCTCTCAATTATTTCTTAAATCACTTAAAAATGTATGATCATAGACATTAAAAAACTAGTTTCATACTTTATTTTTCCTTTCTTTTCCTTCCTGAGGTACTCTCCATTTCAGCTATGATAGCAGATGGTGCACTTTCTAGGACTACATTGCAGATGTTATTCACTTTGCCTGGATCCCTTAGCACCCAAAACAATAACATAACAATAAGCAAAACAATGCATCCCTTTAAAATAAAACCACATCTAGTCCTTTCAGAATTCCATTTCAGAAACATATCTTCTTAATGAAGTTTTAAAATTATTACCTCTATCTAGAACCATGATTGTTTTACTAACAGTATTTAGCATGGCTGAATGAGTTTTTGGGAAGGTGGTTCAGCTTTTCTTCCCTGTTAGTATTCCTTACAATGCTTGCACCATTATATAAATACTTTTAACTTTTCTGGGTTCATATATTCTTTTAGTAGTCCTTGGATTTTAGTTACAGAGTTTTGGGTACTTGCCTTTTTCTTCACTTTTTTCTTTTTCTTTTTTTATCCTCTCACTTTTGTTCTATTTGAGATTTTCATTGTGACTTTTGGGTTTATGCTTCTTTTAGTAGGTCTGCTTAATTTACACCCCTTTATGCCTCATTTAGTTAGGGAAGAGTGAGGTGTATGCGTGTGGTGGGTTTCTGGAGGAGTTGATGATGGAAAGATCTGCTGAAAGAGTCAGAGCCTGGGATTCTGTCAAGCAGAGCAGTTATCTACAATTAAGTTACATGTTAACTTTGTGGTGTCCCAGTGTGGGTGGAATTCAGTATATTTAATTCAGTGGTGGAATTCAGTATATTTAAATCCCATTTTTTTCCCTGTCTCTTAGAGGGATGTCTCTTAGAGGGATGTCTCTTAGAGGGATTCCTCTTAGAGGAATGTTTGGTGAAGCAAGTAAGAATTCCTTTTTGCTAGTACTTGGTGACCTGTTTGCATTCTTTAATGCTAAGTTTGAAATGTAAAATTCTTATTTCATTGATATTTTTAAAAACAGGAAACTCCCAAAATTCCTGCATTTGAAGTACTCGATCAGCACTTGCTAATTCTATAAAGTCAGAATTCTTTTATGTCGAAACATAATTGTTTAGCTCTAGAACTCAATATTAAGAACAAAAAAGAGACACAGACATGTTCCTCCATGAATCAAAAGCTAGCCAACTTTCCCTTAATCCAATGTTTTGGATGAAGGATTTGCCCTTCTGAGTCTGGCTGGAAGATATGTATCCTTGTTTTTTTTTCTCCACTTTTTACTTTACCTTGCACCAATCTTTAAAATGCTTTTACTATTGGTCTTATGTGAACACCTTTTGTTTAATGTTTTTGCTTTTTCTTCTGCTCTCTGAATGTTTGTCAATGTTCTTGTGCCTTGTGACCTTCACCAGGTACCATAGTATATGTTGTATCCAGAGCTTATAATTGCTTTTTGGAGGTTTATACATAATATTTAGGATAATCCATTTCTTTTGGTCCTGTAAAATATACTGGGTTATTTTTCTGCATTACTTGATACTAAGTTCCTAGTGTAATTTCAGCCTCAAAATTTTGCATGCAAATTATTAATGATTCCTTTCATTAAAAATAATTTGTGTCAATGTGTCTTTCTTCTTACTTTGAACCACAATCCGTTTCAACTCTGACTTAGCAAAAAGAAGAGATTTGTGTGCTAATTAATTACCCTGTCCCTTCTGAATCCCCTAATTTATTCCCATCTAGTGCTACAAAAGGTATTTCCTAACCTGAACTGTTGTCATGCCTATAACCCAGAACTCCTATTTATTATTCATATTGAATCTGCCCTTATGTCCCTAGCCCCCAGGGTATGACTTTGGTGTTGGCTTATTTATTTATCTCTGTCCAGAGGAGGAAATCCGTCCTCTGTACTTAGTATGCCACAAAGATTTTGTTCTCCTTCCAGGGATTGTACTAGAGGCTTTACAGTGTGCCAAGATGTAGGACAGAGTGTTTTTTGTTATAGGCAAAGAAGAATGCTTCATTGATTGATTAAATTCAACAAATCTCCCCAATTAGTGATTTTTCATTTAAGAATGCTAGTACAAGGCATCAAAGCCAGGGAATGGTGGTGATGGCGGGGAATAGGTGGGGAGGAAATAGATTTTTGTGTACAAGGTGTCCTGTAATGTAAGTCCATATCTGTAGAGCAGTAAGACTGTTCAAAAAGGGCAGGAAAGTCTGTGTTCTGCTGATAGCCCATCGGTTAATTGGTGGGAAATTTGAGACTTCAGAGAATAAATACCTCAGTATATTTTGTGTGTACCATGTAGCTGTTGCTCTATTGGGAAGCATAAGTACAGGGAGTAAAGTGGTATAAGAAATTGCTCATTGTGCATTATTATTCCAGGTCTTTTTTTTGGTAGATTATTGGAATAGCAGGTTATTTATTGCCCTGTAGTCATGGCCAATATCAGAGAAGAGTAAATCCATTATACTGGACTATTTAAACCAGAAAATTAGATTTCTAATATGTTACCTGGAAAATTTAGCTAGTAACCAACAGCCCTCACATGAGGAAGGTATATCCCTGTCTAATGCAGATATCATTTACTTGAGTTGAACTTCTTTGTTTTGCTTTGTTTCCTATTAGGCTGTACCTAAATATTCTCAACTAATTTACCATTGCCATAACTTGGATAGTATAAAGTTGAGTCTTTCATCCTTTTTAAAATTTGGAGTTTAAAATTTTACATGATATTCAAATAGAGGGTTATGACTGCAAGGAAAAACCGTAGATCATCATGATTCTTTCCTTTCCAGAATTTATGGCAGAGCCTGAAACTTATACAATCTCAAAATCTTTGTGCATGTCCAGAAGGGTTCCCCTTTTCATTTCCCCTGTGGGGTAAGTGGTTATGGTATTGATTGTCAAAATTTGATTTAAATACTGTTGGTAATCTCTAAGGTCCTGAATTTTTGATCTTGACAAAAATTAGCAAATTGACTATGGTATTTTGTAAAATTTCAACATTAGTTTATGATTTCCCACTAAAAGCAATACCATCCTCTGGTGAATTTGGCCTGTCTCTGCTCTTTGGCTCTCTGTCCAGCGTCTTGAAGTCGTGGTGTTTCTTTCTGTGTCTGTCTTTGTATGTATGTGGGTGTCTCTTTTGCACTGGTAGCACAAATGAGTGTGATAGGTAGTTTATGATGATCTTTAACTTCACCACTGCAAGTCCAAAGTATTGGGTTATGAAGTGAGTGTAAAAAAAGCCCAAAACTCATGGGGAGATATGCTATTGATAATTGAATTTACTTAAAGGGATTGATATAGGATATGCAGATAATTTTCTGATCAGGAAGTCCAGAAGACAGGTATTTTTAGACATAAGGTTAAAGAATCCCTAAGGAGAAACTAGTCAGCTGTTTTCTGCCTTCCCCAATGTTGGAGCAAGAGTTTCTATTAAACCGACTCGGTATTTGATGATGTTAAGGAATTATTATAACCTTTCTTTAGTGTGGTAATTACAGTATGATTAAGTTTTAAGCAAAAAGTTCATATGTTTTAGAGGCAAATCCGAAATATTGACAGAAGAATAATTATGTAGCATTTGATTCAGAATGATCTGGGAATGGGATAAGTGGGTGGGTAGTATATATGAAATGAGACTGGCCACAGGCTGAGAATTGTTGAAGGTAGATAATAGGTATATAGGGGTTTGTTGTGCTATTTTTGTCTACCCTTGTATGTTTGAGATTTTCTGCAATAAAACATTAAAAATCCAATGTTACTGATTTGGGTGCCAAAATGGTAAACATTTACATGTTATTTCCCCCTCTTGAAAGAGAATGTTTGAGATCTTTTGAACACATAAAACTAGTGAAAGTTCTCTTTTTTTAGTAGTACTCAAGTAGTAGTAGCTCCTTTATCTTTTTTTCAGAGGCTTGTTTTTACAAACAGGCTTGATTGGCCACATTCAGGCTTACAATTTATTTAAGTCTATGATTTCTAGGTGTGGAGAAAAGGAGTGATTATGAGAGTCAAAATGATGAGAGATTTGGGAAGCCCGGGTCAAGAAGAGAAATCCTAAGAACTGAGTCAGTAGTGGTGCATAAAGTGTATCGCGCCTTTGCAGAACTTATTGTTGGACACCCTTCAGGAGTGAGTTGGACTGCTAACTTTCCAAAGACCTAGGGCCCAGAACACATCTAGCTGTGGCCCTTCTTCTTGACTCTTGAATCCCATCTTCTCTACTCATGACTTCTTTTAGAAGGCTAAGGCTAGGCTAAGAAATACTGAGAGAGAAAAAAACAGCTGTTCCTGCCTAAAGAGAAAAGTCTGTGTTTTGGGGGGAAAAAACTTAAGCAGAATCCCATCTTCTCTACTCATGACTTCTTTTAGAAGGCTAAGGCTAGGCTAAGAAATACTGAGAGAGAAAAAAACAGCTGTTCCTGCCTAAAGAGAAAAGTCTGTGTTTTGGGGGGAAAAAACTTAAGCAACAGCTGCATTTTTAGATGCCAAAGCACAAAGACTTTCTGTCTTTATGGCACTTTTATCTTATTTACATGGTTTTTACTAAGCCAAATAATTATGTGCTCCTGTGGGTAGAATTGTTTGCTACATGATCAAGAGAAATGGGTGGGGAAGCACCTGCTTTTAGTCATTAAAGTCTTGTTGCTTTTGCACTGCATCCAAAAAAATAGTTAACAGACAAAAAGTAATTTGCCTTTTCCTGAGAATGAAAAGGAAGACCTCTTTGGTTTCACTTTGTGAAGAAGAGCAGAGAGAAACCTCAAAGGTGGGTTTTCTTTGTTTATTGAAATGAAGCCATCAGGACCCCATAGGGAAAAAATGATTTCTGGGTTTTGGTTCTTCCTGCCCTTTCTCACTCCCTGCCACAGAACTCAGCAATTGGAAGAATACCAGGTTTTGTTCCTTATTGGTCCTACCACCTGTTCTTACTGCTGGACTAAATGTTCTTGGCTTTCTTTGGTGTGAACAGGATCTCCCTCTGGGAAAGGTGGCAGGAGGGTGAAAAAGGGAACAGGAGGAGGCCCGTTCCAGCCCTGTGCTCATGTGAGAGGGGCACACAGGGGTTAGTGTGCTGCCCTAACAGAGAGGCTTTGTGCTACAGCTTCTTCCAGAGCTACAGCTCCACAGATGCATACTGGGAGAGCTCAGGCTGCTTTATTCCTGATACATTTGCTTTTTCCTAACAATAGCATAGCAAGACTGATAACAATAATTACAATAAAATAAAGAAGATGCAGGCATTCTGAGGACATTCAGATACTCAGTGTGTATGGAGAAAGTTGCCTGTAATTAAGAGATGAGAAAAGAGTATAGTTTGGAGATGTTGATTCCACTGAACACAAGAGTCAGATCTGTTCTTGGATATCCAATGTGGATATAAGCAGAGCTCTGACTTTATATCTTTTCCTTTCTGTGTTAAAACCCTTTTCTAGTCATGGGAAATCTGCCTCTCTTGAATAAGAGCAACAGAAAGAAAAGAGTTTTGTCCTTACGCAGATTTCAGAGATTAGAGAGGTAGCTCAAGGTAGATGACATTTCTGACTCAAGGTCAGTAGCAGACAGTCTCTTTAGTAACTTAACATATAATAATTGATGATGATGATGATGATGATGATGGCGGCAGCTAATACTTAGATAGCACTTATGCAGCCAGGCATTAGTCTAAGATATAGATAGACGGGTAGATAGAGAAAAAGATAATTTATTTAATCTGTAAATAAACCTAGGAGGTAAATACTATTACTAATCCTCTTTTATTTATTTATTTAAATTGTTCAAAGTCTATTTATTTATTTTGATAGAGACAGAGATAGTTTGAGTGGGGTGGGGTAGAGAGAGAGAGAGAGAGAGAAAGAGAAAGAGAAAGAGAAAGAATTCCAAGCAGGCTCTGCACTGTCAGTGGACAGCCTGACATAGGGCTGGAACTAATGAAACCATGATCATGACCTGAGCTGAAAATGAGAATCAGAAACTTAACCAACTGAGCCACCCAGGCACCCCCACCCACTAATCCTCTTAAGAAATTTTTTTATTCTTTTTTTTAAATCTGCATTAAAAAATATTTTTTAATGTTTTATTTATTTTTGAGAGGGAGAGAAACAACGTGAGCAGGGGAGGGTCAGAGAGAGAGAGAGAGACAGAATCTTAAGCAGGCTCCAGGCTCTGAGCTGTCAGCACAGAGCCTGACACCACAGGGCTCGAACTCAATAACCACAAGATCATGACCTGAGCTGAAGTGGGTTGCTTAACCAACTGATCTACCCAGGCACCCCCACCCACTAATCCTCTTTTAGAGGCACCTGGGTGGCTCAGTTGGTTAAGTGTCTGGCTCTTGATCTTGGCTTAGGTCATGATCTCATGGTTCATGGGATTGAGCCCCACATATGGCTCTGTGCTGTCAGAGCTGAGCCTGCTTGGGATTCTCTCTCTCCCTCTCTCTCTGCCCTTCCTCTTCTCACTCTCTATCTCTCAAAAATAAATAAATAATAAATAAATAAATAAGGAAACTGGGATGCCTGGGTGGCAGTCAGTAGAGCCTGTGACTCTTGATCTAAGGGTCATGAGTTTGAGCCCCATGTTGGGCATAGAGATTACTTAAAAATAAAATCTTAAAAAAAAAAAAAAGGAAACTGAAGCCTAGAGAAATAAGTAACTTTTCTAAGGTCATAGAGATGGTAAATTTTGGACTGGAGTTTGGGACCCAGATAGTCTGGTTCCAAAGTCCATGCTCTTAAGTATTACTCTATGCCATCTCTTAGTGGAGCCCTGTCCTTTCTCAAGCAGGGTCGTCTGAATCACAGAAGGCAGAAAGTGCCGTGAGTGACTATTCTTTTAATTCTCTCTGGATGATAACATAACTACTGTTATGCATAAGAGAGAAGTTAGTTCATTAGTAATTGTTGATGCCTTAAGAGTTTAGGGGTTAATTCTTAAAGGAACTCAGTTGAGAAAGACCAAAGGGGCTATAGTTTGCAAATATCACATTCGTACAGAACTGTCCTGGAATTAATTTCCCATTGGTTTGTTTTGGAAACAGTTTTGGATTCTGGACAAAGGACCAAACCTCGTCCATCCCTTGCTTTAGAGATAGAGCCTTTGTCAGCCTTAATATCTTAGTAATATCTTAGCATTAGCAGTTGAGAAGAGCAACAGGTTGGGATATGGTAGTGGTCATTGCTTCTTTTCCCACTGTTTCCTTTGTTTCTCTCTTCTGTTTCAAAATCACTTGGTGTAGATATATCAGTTGTCCTCTGAGAATGTTTAACTAGGGACCTAGACCTTTCCTTTTGGTATAGTTTAATGATCACTAATAGACATTCTTTTATTTCTCGTAACAAATTATGGATGATCCTGTCTTGCCTTCACCTGATTTTAAAATAGATTTGTGAAAAATGTCTAGGTTAATCCAAAATAACTTGGAGCAATTATAATAGATTTTCTCCCAGCTCCTAGCTTATTAAATAATACTAAATGTATATTACTAATACTAATACTAATAAATACTAATACTAATAAATAAATACTAATACTAATAAATAATTCCATTATATGGAATTATTTGTAGGGAAAAAATAGCAGGTTACATAGCAAATTGTTCTTGAGCTGCTGTTGGGATAGATGCTCAATGTATATGAGAAGGAACAATGCTAATAGTAAGAAAGTAGAATGAGGAGGGGCACCTGGGTGGCTTAGTTGGTTGAGCCTGCGTCTGACTTTGGCGCAGGTCATGATCTTGCGGTTTGTGAGTTCCAGCACTGCATTGGGCTCTGTGCTGACAGTCTGGAGCCTGTTTCAGATTCTGTGCCTCCCTCTCTCTCTGCCCCACCCCTGCTCATGCTCTGTCTCTCTCTCAAAAATAAATAAACATTAAAAAAAAAAGAAAAGAAAGTAGAATGAGGAAAAAATAGTTTCAACTTATAATTAGCAGAATGAAGTTCAGTCCCATTTTGCTTTAACCAGTTATATTACCTTACGAAAAATTTTCAACTTTTCTGTGTGGTTCTTTATCTGCTTTAAAAAAAGAGGGGACTTCAAATGATGAATTTAACTGTTCAACTGCTGAATGATACAGACATGAACTAAAACTTAATTCTGACAAAAAAAATAAATAAAAAAAAATAAAAAAAGAGGGGACTTGATAATATTTTTCCTTAGTAAGATCTACCCATATCACATCATTCATTCATCCACTCATCCATCCATTCAAAACTGGTTATTGGTTGTCCTCTATATGCCAGCACCCTTCTAGGTGCTGAGAGCGAGTAGTAGAGCAGAGAATTAAAGGACAAAAATTTTCTGTCCTCAGACTTAGAGAGCATAGTCAGACAATAAATAAGTAAAAATACATGGTATTATAAATGATAATAAGTGCTACAGAATAAAATAAAACAGGTGAGGGTAGGAGGTTTGGGGAACAGGGAGTGGAGCTTGCAATTTTAAATAGAGTGATCAGGAAATACTATATTGAGCAGGTAATATTTGAATAAAAATCTGAAGAGAGTGAATGACTGAGCTGCTGATAGTTCAAGTAAGATGAGGACCAAGATTTGACCATTCTAGGTTGGTGGGGCCTCCTATTCTTAGATCACATAGGTAGGTTTACAAAATGGTCTAATTTCTGGTCTCATTAGTAAGTCTGAAAAATAACCATGGCTTTTTTTTTTATATGAAGAAATTACTGGTAAGAATTTTAAGTGTGTGACATTCTTTGGCATGTTGATATGTAACTCATCATTGAAATTGTTGTCTATCTGAGTGGTTTAGTGAGGATCTGGGCCATGTGATGTCAAGGGAGCATATTCTGGTTTATGTTGGGAAGGTCCAACCCCACTTGAGAAGTACTCATCAAGCCAGGTACCACTTGTTGCCACTCTTTGTTTCTATTCTCTGAACATAGTATCCATCATTGTTTCAGATTAGGTAAAGATGCAGAAGATGGATAATTTATTCACATTAAAATTTAAAAACTGTTCCACATAAAAGGTACTAGAAGACTGGAAAAAGATATTTGCCACAAATCATATTTGCAAAAGACCCAGAAAAACTAAATGTAGTTTGAAAGACTAAAATTAACTAGTCTAACTGTATTTATTAATTGCTGTGACAAGGATAAATGGAAATTTATTTTATTCATCTGTTGCTGGAAGTATAAGTTGACATAGCCTCTTTATAATAGCAAAAATTGGAGACTGCCAAAATTTCAATAAAGAAATGGAAAAATAGTTGTGGTATAGACCTGATAAAACACAACACAGCAGTGAAAAGGGATGAACCGTGTGTCTGTGTGTGTGTGTGTGTGTAATTACAGATAGATCTCAAAAATAATGCTGAATTAAAAAAGTGTGATACCTTGTATATAAACAAAAAATGCACATAAAAGTGTTCTATGTATTATATAAGGATATATATATAGACACACACACAAATACACTTACACATATGTATATGGAAGTATTAAAAACAGAAGACTGCAACAAATTCATGATAGTGAGTGGCTGGTAGAGAGTGGGTGGTCTTAAACAGGATTTTAGCTTTTTTTTGTCTTGAGAGGGAGAGAGAGGGAGAAGGCTCAAGTAAGTGAGGGGCAGAGAGAGAGAGAATCACAGGAGGGGCAGAAGGAGAGAGAGACAGACAGAGAGGGGCAGACAGAGAGAGAGACAGAGAGAGAAGCAGGGCTCACCCGAAGCTGTGGGACTCAAACTCATGAATCGTGAGATCATGACCTGAGCCTAGGTCAAATGGTTAATGGCTGAGCCACCCAGGTGCCCAGGACTTTAGCTTTATGTGTAGATTGGAGCGGAGGAGCCAAGATGGCAGAGAGTTAGGGAGCTCTGTAATCTCCGCCCACCCACGACTATCAAACTGAGGACTAAAGCCACAATACTCTGGTCTGCAAGGTGCACACACAGTGTCCTTATAGATGACAGCCTCATGGACCCCTGAGTGAGTGCGAACTGGGACTGGAGGCTCTGAGGGGAGGGAGCGCTGGCCCAAAGCGGAGCCAGGAGAGATAGCGGCCAGGAAGGTGGCCCAGGGCCGCCAAGGGCCGTGGAGGGCCCTGCACAGAACCACCAGGCAGAGCGGTGTCCGGAACGGCCGTGCAGAGCAGTATAGAGCCAAGGGGAAGAGAAAGACTGAAAACGCTCATAGAATGGTCTCTGGAGAGGGAGAGACCTCGGCCTGGGACGGAGAGACACTAACATCCCCTATATAGCCACTGGGTGTGGGGAGAGGAATTCGTCCCCCTCAGCGGACTTGTTCTCCCTTGGGCCCGGCGGCTTACCAACTCCAGGTGGAGCCAGGGAAAAGCTGGCACCCCAGTCCCCTTACTCAATCCCGGCTAGAAAGCTGCCCACCTATGGGAAGAAATTTCATCTGGGACGGCAGCATTAAAGTGCATGGACTAGGAGTTGGAGATGTGGCAGAGCTTAGGGAAAAAAAAAAAAGCAATTTGGTGCGCCCGTGGCACGGGAAGATAGGACTCAAAAGAGTGGCTTGCAACTCGCAGTCTGAGAAGGGCTTGAGGCGCCGCCATTCTTCTCCTGCAACCACTAAGGTGGGGCCTCGGAGAGCAGCCCCTGAGACTCGACCTACCTACACCAAACCACACCCATCCACGCTGGAAAGCTGCCGTTTTTTTTTTAATTAATTTTTTCCTTTTATTTATTTATTTAATTAAAAAAATTTTTTTTCCTTATTTTCTTTTTTCTATTTTCCTTTTACCTTCTTTTTTCCTTTCCCCCCCGGAGTCTGGGAAAGACCAACATTTATGCACTGCCGTAATTAGGTCAATTCTTACCATCCAGATATATTTCCCCTTATCTCATTCTTATCTCTCCCCTCCACAGGTTTTATGCTCTCAGACTGTCCTTTGTCTTTGGCTGTTTCTGTCCCCCCCACCTTCTTCTTTTTTCTTTTCCTTTCCTTTCCTTTCTTTTCTTTTCTGTTCTTTTTTCTTTCTCCTTTTGGTTTGCTTGTTTATTTGATTTGTCTGTGCATTTGCGGGCTTTTGTTTTCTGTGTGTTTGTCTGTTTTCCTTTTCAGGGCTACCTCAAGAAACAAGCCAAAGTATACATGGTGGAGAGTCCCAAATATCACTGAGTGGGGAAATAAAATAATCAGAGGCATAACAAGAGAAACTGAGAGACACCATTAAAAGAACACTTTCTGAAACAACAGGCCCTGGACAATGAGCCTCCTTTAATAGAGCAATACTAACAGTCACACAGAGCAGAACGAGCTTTTAAAACTGACAAGTGACAGAAAGCTAGCCCAAATGATGAAACGAAAGAACTCTCCTCTAAAGAAATTCCAGGAAGAAATCACAGCCACAGAACTGCTCAAAACAGACAAAAGCAACATAACTGAACAAGAATTTAGAACAATTGTCATAAAAGTAATCGCTGAACTTGAAAAAAGCATGGAAGTCATCAGAGAAGCTATTAATACAAAGACTAGAGACCTTAAAAATAGCTGTGACGAGTTAAAAAAGGCTATAAATGAGGTGCATAATAAAACAGAGGCGGCCACTGCATGGATTGAAGAGACAGAGAGGAGAATAGGTGAATTAGAAGACACAGTTATAGCAAAAGAGGAAGCCAAGAAAAAGAGAGAGAAATTGATACAGGAGCAGGAAAAGAGAATTCGAGACCTGAGTGATACAATCAAGCAGAACAATATCCGTATCATAGGAATTCCTGAAGAAGAAGAAAGAGAAAAAGGTCCTGAAGGGGTGCTTGATCAAATTACAGCCAAGAACTTCCCAAATCTGGGGAAGGAAAAAGACATTGAAATTCAAGAGGCACATAGAACTCCCCTAAGGCATAACTTGAATTGACCTTTGGCACGACATAGCATAACGAAACTGGCAAAATATAAAGATAAAAAGAGAATTCTGAAAGCAGCTAGGTATAAAAGGGCCCTAACATACAAAGGGAAACCTATCAGAGTGGTTACAGACCTATCTAAATGAAACTTGGCAGGCCAGAAAGGAATGGCAGGAAATCTTC
>CM053561.1:31405967-31423106 GCA_028646485.1 Cryptoprocta ferox | reverse complement strand
CGAGAAAGTTGGAATAGAAGGAACGTACTTAAACATTATAAAAGCGATTTATGAAAAGCCCACAGCTAATATCATCCTCCATGGGGAAAAACTGAGAGCTTTCCCCCTGAGATCAGGAACATGACACGGATGTCCACTCTCACCACTGTTGTTTAACATAGTGCTGGAAGTCCTAGCACCAGCAATCAGACAACAAAAGGAAATAAAAGGCATCAGAATTGGCAAAGAAGAAGTCAAACTTTCACTTTTCGCAGATGACATGATATTCTACATGGAAAACCTGATCAACTCCACCAGAAGCCTTCTAGAACTGATCCATGAATTCAGCAAAGTCGCAGGGTATAAAATCAACGTAGAGAAATCGGTTGCATTTTTATACACCAATAATGAAGCAACAGAAAGAGAAATCAAGAAACTGATCCCATTCACAATTGCACGAAAAACCATAAAATCTCTAGGAATAAACCTAATCAAAGATGTATGTGTAGATTGGTAATAAACATGGTGGCATATTTATTTCTGGGTATTAGACAAGTTGGTATTTGTTATATTAGTCATTGTCCTTTGAGTAATTTTATTTTTTTATTTTAATTTTTAATTTTTGAGTAATTAAAAATTTTTAATGTTTCTTTATTTTTAAGAGAGAGATAGCGCACTAGCAGGGGAGGGGCAGAGAGTGAGAAGGAGAGGGAGACACAGAATCTGAAGCAGTCTCCAGGCTCTGAGCTGTCAGCACAGAGCCCGATGAGGGTCTCGAACTCATGAATTGTGAGATCATGACCAGAGCCAAAGTTGGATGCTTAACCGACTGAGCCACCCAGGTGCCCCTTGAGTAATTTTAAATTAAGAGATGGGGGGCTAAGTTTAATAGGATGAGCCCCCAGAGAATAATTTACCAAACCGTTTATATATAATTTGCCCTTATTTACTGTGAATCAACCACCTCTATCTGTATCAGAGGAAATGAAGTACCCTGTTACATTAACTCATGACAGTGGTCTCTCCATGACAGTCAGATGGAAGAGCAAGGATCCTTACTAGCACAGATTATACTCTATTCTGACTTTTGATTTTTTACTTTTTTATTACTAACTGCAAGCATATCAACTCATGGGAAATACATTTGGTTCCATTGTTAAAAGCATGGAGATGCTAGCTTGACAGACTGGGATGTATAGAAGCTTAATAACATCATTGTGCTTTTTCCCTTGTCTAACCTTTTCCCTACAGGGAATCTTTAACCAGTTTCAGTGTAGTAGTGAAAAAGTGCTTCCATCTGACACACTCCGCAGTGCTCTGGCAAAGACTTTCCAGGATGAACAGCGTTTCCAGCTGGGAATTATGGATGATGCTGCAGAGTGCTTTGTAAGTGTTGGCCTCTGGCTCTCTTTCATATGGGGTGAGACTGTTGATGGTGTCTGTCAGGGACTAGGTACCTTACTGTAGTATTTACTCTGTCCCTGGTCTCTCAATTAGAACTAGGAATTTCCCTAGTTTCTCAGAGCTCTAGGGTGACTCTGCTAATACAGCAGGAATTGTATAATGAGTTTATTCTTTCTCCTTTAAGCTTAACAGTAGTTTTGTGCTTGCCATGGCATAAAACCTTGGTCTCACCTTCAAAACATACAGAGCTCATTAAAATACAAATTACTATGTCACACTCCATTGAATTTCTGATTCAGTAGGTCTGGATTAGGGCCCAAGAATAACTAGCTCTAACAGGTTTCCAGGTGATGCTAACACTGATACTGCTGGTCTGGGGACGATTACACTTTGTGAACTCCTACATTATTAAAGATAATTAAACAGAATAACTGAGTCCCTAGCACAGGTGTGATAATGCTATATAGATAGCATTGATTGTAGTGACTTTTAGTAGAAGACTCTTCTGAACTCTTGGTTCTTTCAGTCAACCTTCAAAAGACTCTGTCTTTAGACTTCTGTCATTAAAAAAAGTCTGAAAGTGATTTATATTCCATTACAGGGTAAAATGTCACCAAAGTCAGAGGTACTCCTGAGAAACTGGATTACTTATATATTGCTGGTAGAAATGTATAATGATATAGCCACTCTGGAAAACAGTTTGGCAGTTTCTTAAAACACTGAACTTGCAAATAAGGTTCCTGGACATGTATCCTAGAGAAATGAAAACTTATGTTTGTAAAAAACCCATACATGAATGTTCATAGAATCTTTATTTGTAATAGCCCCAAACTGGAAGCAACCCAAATGCCTTTGATGGTAAATAGTGAAGCAAGCTTTGGTACTTCCATACCATGGAATACTATGCAGTAATAAAAAGAAATTACTGATTTACACATCAACTTGAATGGATATGAAAGGAATTATGCTGAGAGAAAAAGCACAATATCAAAAGCTTGTATACCACATGCTCCCATTTATATAACATTCTTAAAATAAGAAAATTAAAACAGATTAGTAGTTGCTAGGTGTTAGGGTTGGAATTGGGTAGATAAGGCTATAAAAGAATAATATGAGGGAACCTTGTGATGGAACAATTTTCTTTCTTGATTGTGATGGTTGTTATATGACTATACATGTGATAACATTACATAGAGTTACACACGCAAATAAGTATATGTAAAACTGAGGAAATCTAAATAAACTCTGTAGACTATATTGATGTCCATTTCTTGGTTTAGATATTTTACTGTAGTTATGTAAGATGTTACCATTGGAGGAAACTGTAGTTATGTAAGATGTTACCATTGGAGGAAACTGTATATGGACCTCCTATACAATTTTTTGAAACTTCCTGTCAATTTATAATTATTTCAAATTAAAGTTTTTAAAAAATGTTTACTTATTTTTGAGAGACAGAGCGAGAGAGCGAGTGGGAGAGGTGCAGAGAGAGAGGGAGACACAGAATCTGAAGCAGGCTTCAGGCTCTGAGCTGTCAGCACAGAGCCTGATGTGGGGCTCGAACTCACGGACCGTGAGATCATGACCTGAGCTGAAGATGGCTGCTTAACCGACTGAGCCACCCAGGTGCCCCTAAACAATTTTTTTTTTTAAATCAGAAATATTCCTACCTTCCAAGAGGATTACCGTTTCTCTGAGCAAGCTGCCTACCAATTTGTGCATTTTTCTATTAAGTGTCATTGATACACTGCTTTTATTCTTTCCCTATTAGGAAAACCTCCTTATGAGAATTCACTTTCACATTGCTGATGAAACCAAAGAAGATATATGTACTGCTCAACACTGCATCTCCCACCAGAAATTTGCAATGACATTGTTTGAACAGGTGAACATTATCTCTATCTTCATCACTTCTTTTCTTCTTCAAGAATACTGTATCCTGGGGCGCCTGGGTGGCTCAATCGGTTGAGCGTCCGGCTTCGGCTCAGGTCATGATCTCATGGTTCGTGGGTTCGAGTCCCACGTCGGGCTCTGTGCTAACCGCTAGCTCAGAGCCTGGAGCCTGCTTTGGATTCTGTGACTCTTTCTCTCTCTGCCTTTCCCCTGTTCTTGCTCTGTCTCTCTCTGTCTCTCAAAAATAAATAAATGTAAAAAAATTAAGAAAAAAAAAGAATACTGTATCCTGGGATGTGGGTTATCAGATGGGTGCCAGAACAATTAATGACTGTGTCTGCTTGGTTTTGCTTTTTTACCCCGGGCCCAGTGTGTATGTACCAGCTGTGGTGCCACTTCTGATCCGCTGCCTTTCATCCAGATGGTACATTACATCTCAACCACTTCCCTTTGGTGAGTCTTAAAGGTTCTCTATTTGTACCCTTAGGTACACCTTCAAGTGATAAGTTTCAACTGACAGCATCCAAATAGCTTATATCCTAATTGTTAAGACTATGTTATATTGTAGGAACTCAACAATAATTTTAAAATATTGCTTGTTCTTCCCTCCTCTCCCAACTCCCTCACCCGCTTTTCTTAGGTTCAGTTCTGGTCAGCAAGGTGGGAGGATAAATGGGGATTCTATGAGCTTTGGATTTGGGGACAGGCAAAGATGCTCTTTGTGTTGGGGACACTGAGGCTGGTCAGACAAGGAGCTTTGGTATAGTGGGCAGAGGAAGGAAATCAAACATGTGAGTTAGGAGTTTGCATGAATAATCTATTTGATTCAGTTATAACTCTGTGTAACTCCTACCATCATACCCTTCCATTCCCCCACCTTGAAGCAATCAGGCTATTCGTATGCTGGAAAGACGTGAAAAACCTTCACCAAGCATGTTTGGTGAGCTGCTACAAAATGCCAGCACCATGGGGGATCTGCGAAACTGTCCGGTGAGTTAAGTCAGGAGTGGGGTTCAGAGTGGTGAGGGGAGTCCCCGGATTAGGGAATTGAGGCAGAGCCAGTGGGAAACATCTCAAACCAGCCTTATACATGTATTTCAGAGCAACTGTGGAGAAAGGATTCGGATTCGCCGTGTGTTGATGAATGCTCCGCAGATTATCACAATTGGGCTGGTATGGGACTCGGACCACTCAGACTTGGCAGAGGATGTCATTCACAGCCTGGGTACCTGCCTTAAGTTGGGTGATGTGAGTATTAATTACCTTTATGTCTGGGGCACCTGGGTGGCTCAGTTAGTTAAGTGTCCGACTTCAGCTCAGGTCATGATTTCATGGTTCATGAGTTCGAGCCCCATGTCGGGCTCTGTGCTGACTCTTAGAGCCTGGAGCCTGCTTTGGATTCTGTCTCCCTCTCTGTCTGCCCCTCCCCCACTCACTCTGTCTCTTTCTCTTTCAAAATTAAAGTATTGCTTAAGGGCAGTGAACACTAAACACAAAGGTATATCCTAGATGACAAATATTATAGAGTTTTGGACAAATATACTTGTGTATATGTATGCATATACCTCTGTTCATATAACTCCTTTGTGTAGATGGCAAAGGCTTTTTAGAAAAAATGGGATAAAATTGGCCTTGAAAGACAGGATGGACAGAGCTTAGCTACTGATAAAAATCAATTTATAGAGCTATTGTGTGCTCTACTCATTGTTTGTTTATTCCAAGTAGAGTTGGGAGGTATAGTCTACCACAGGTGGTAATAAGGTCAAAGAAGTGAGCAGTCTTGACTAGAGCTGCTATGGGAGGTGAAGGGGTAAAGGTTGGTGACCTGAGTTTTAGAATACAAAATTCACAGTGAGGAACCAATGTCTGTTGCAAGCTAATGGAGTAGCTTGGGAGAGAATTCAGTAGGTTAGTGGTTTTCTATGCATCTATTCAGGAAAATAGGGAAAACAACTTCAGACCTGGGATCTTTTACCTTATCAGCTCCATCCCTTCAGTTCAAGAGAAGAGCCAGAAAATCTGTGGTTTCCTTTCACTGGTTTCTTTCTCTTATACTCATGCGACTAAGGAGATTCCTTGTCATTCTTTAATATCACTAAGTTACAGCTGAGAATAAGTGTACTGTCTAGAATCTTATTTTAGGTCTCCTTCCCGAGGAATCTCTGACATGAGTGGGTTATACACAATTAAATCTCCTTTTTCAAAATTCCTATAGTCTACATATTCTCTACTGCTCTAGTTTTGTTTTATTTTTATGATGACTTTCTCATTCAAATAAGTTTCTCAAGGCAAGCATTCTTTTCTTCAAAAATTTTTTGTATGTCTCTTAGAATATACAGCAGTGAAATGGTGGTAATCAGCATGGTGGTATTGCTCTTCCTAAGGGCCTTTTTACCACTTAGTTAAGGTCTCAGCAGGAAATTTATATTTGTGGTGCCAGCTGATTAGTAACTTTTGAAACTTCAGTGTTTGTTTTTGTTTTATTTTGTGTTTTTTCAACTTTTTTGTCTCCTCTTATGATAGGCACCAGCAATAAAATGTTATTGAAAGGTATGAAGAAACATTACGACCTTACCAGTTTTCTGGCCACTATTCGTCTTGCTTTTCCCTACATTTTGTCTTTTTAGGTTCATTTCTGATGATTAATATGGACTAGGAAAAAATCTTAGAATGAAGCATGGAGAAACAAGTTAGTACCTTAATAAGAAATGATGGAGTCTGCTGAGAGTATTTGACTGTTTTTTCCATTCTCTTCTTTCCCCACAGCTGTTTTTCAGAGTGACAGATGACCGGGCAAAGCAGTCTGAACTGTACTTAGTAGGAATGATCTGTTACTATGGCAAACATTATTCTACATTCTTTTTCCAAACAAAGATCCGCAAATGGATGTATTTTGATGATGCTCATGTCAAGGAGGTAGGAATTATTCAAGCCCTTCTTGAAGTGTTTGGTAACAGCAAAAAAAAAAAAAAAAAAAAACACAGGATAATTACTTGTCTTCAGTGTTTATTTTCATAATTTTGATGTCTGTTTACTTACCTATCTATTGAATTCATGAGAGTATCAGTCTTTTCTTCTCCAGTAGATGGCAAGTTCCTCAAAGATAGAATCGATATATTTTCTGTTATTTTCTCTGAATCCTCTCGCCATGCAGTCAGCACAGTTATGTTTATAGTTCACAATTTTTTTTAGTGTACTAAGTAGTTGATTTGAGTGAGAACATTTCAATGCTTCAAATTAGATTAGAAGGTTAGCATGAAGTTCAGAATTTTAAACTTGGAATTATCACTGGTAATACTTTATCTTAGGGAATACCTTATAATACTTTGTGTTAGGGCTGCTATAAATTATTCTCTGATTGTTACTTCCCTAAAGTACCTTATCATAGGTTAACATGTTTTTGGGATCATGTAGAAAAAAATAGGGCTATGAGGATATTTAAAGCTGGAAATTTGGTACTATCTAAATCACAGAATCTGTGACTGAAGTAGTTAAGGGATCTGCATGAGTTAGGAAGCTTCTTGATAAAGGTTCAGTGTTTTAAGAAACTGCCAAACTGTTTTCCAGAGTGACTATATCCTAACTATAATTTACACCAGTATCTGTGGACCTTTAGCAGTGTCTTCCACAAATGGTAAACTCTGTCAATGTGTTGACATTGACTGTCAAATTTCCTGATTCTCCATCTCTTTTTGCTGTTGTAATTTTGGCTGATTTATATGAATTCCTTGAGCTTTAGCTTTGTTATTTGAAAAATAATAAATTCCTTGTAAGATATTAATATTTGTATGTAAATCTATTTGTTAGGGTTTCTGGGTGGCTCAGTCAGTCAGGTTAAGTGTCCAACTCTTGATTTTGGCTCAGGTCATGATCTTATGGTATATGGGATCAAGCTCCATGTCAGGCTTTGTGCTAAGCATGGAGCCTGCTTGGGATTCTCTTTCTCCCTCTCTCTCTGGCCCTCCCCCACTTGTGCTCTCTCTCTCTTAAAATAAGTAAATAAACATTTAAAAAAGCATATTCATTTTAGTTAAAGTAATAACTAAATTAAAAATTTACTGAACATCTGTTATGAAGTAAACACTGTGCTAGTTCAACTCTTAAGAGCACACCATCTCAGAATGTGACTGGTTCAAGTTTAAGAGAGGGTGAGTGTAGAGGTTTGATTGGATTGTTGTTTTCATGGCTTTTCTGTCACTCTTTTCCACTGCTTTAGCAGTGCTGAATCCAGCTCAAAGTTAAGGCTGAGGTTCATCTGTCTATTCTAAGCAGTTTGACATTTATGTCCTGCCATGTGTGATCTCTGAAATGGAATGTCATTCATTCTAAGGCAGTCCATGAGAGAGTTTCTGCCTGCTCTTTAGCTTCATAAAAGCGATTTTAATATTTAGGAGAAAATTATATAATTTATAGAATTGCAGATTTCTAGCAAGGGCTTTAATATGTGAAAAGAAATGATCACCAAGGCAGCTGGATTCCCCTCACATAGCCTATTCACCTTGGAGAACTTTTATTTATATTTCACAACTGAATTGATGTTTCACAGGAATAAAAGTAGTTTTATTCATCATTCCTATATCTTATAAGGTTTTATTGCTTTTTAAAAAGATTTAACAAAAAACTCATGAAATTTAGGTCTAAGGTCTCTTTTGTGGTCTCTTTACCCAATTCTTGTATTTTTATTTCTTTTATTTTCTTTAGAGAAACAGAATAGGAAGATATGATTTGAATTGTGGATATGAAGTATACCTGTCATGTTTTTTGTATTGTTTCTGGTTCAGATAGGGCCCAAATGGAAGGATGTGGTGACCAAATGCATCAAGGGACATTATCAGCCTTTGCTACTGCTTTACGCAGACCCACAGGGTACCCCAGTGTCCACCCAGGACCTGCCTCCCCAAGTTGAGTTCCAGTCATACAGCAAGACATGCTACGATAGTGAAGATTCAGGTGAGCAGCCTAGCTCTTTAACTCTTCCTTCTCCTTTCTAACGTGATCACTGGACACTTAGAACTCATACTTAATCTTGAGCCTAGCACATAACCTAGCTTGTAGAAAGGGGAGCCATTAGAGATGGAAAGAAGTGCCAACTCGTGCTGAAGCCCAAGGTGTGCCAGGCTTTGTTTCTTTCAGCCTTCAAGAATGTGTTGCCTAAGTCACCTGGCCCTGATTCAAAAGTGAGAAGGAAATTATGTTGATTTAGACTGAAATAATAAGTTTGTGAGGGAAACTCAGTGTTTAATCTTCTAATATTGGTAAAAATGACTGATGCTTACTAGCAGCTTAACAGTGACTTCACTGAGTTGTTAAGACCAAGAAAAAATTATGAGTTACCACAAAGCTAATCATTTTGTTTGGGATAAGAGATTTTTGTTTTAAGATGCCAAGTGTAGTAGCAGTATTCCTCAGCCTATGAATCAGTTCGCTTCTAATTCAGTTGTTTGAAACTTAAATTGTTTTCCTGCGGTGACAATTTGTGGCCTGATGGCTAAAGTCTCAGGGTAGCCCATAGAGGCTTATAATATATTAGAACTATAACCCTAATGGTTTTGGCTTGATTTCTGAAAAGGAGAAAAAAGAAATACTCTTTTCTTCTTCTAGATCTAGGATTGTCCCAGAGTATAATTTTGAAAGAGAACACATTCGTCTTTGAAGTTTTTTCCCCTCATTTTTGTACCTCCTTCCTGCTTAGTATCTGGTTTTCTTCCCAGCCTTGTACCCAGCTCAGGCCTGCTCTACTTTTTCTCCCTTCAGTTAAACATCCATTTCCACTGTTGTGCTCATCTCATTGAGTTGTTCATGGGAAAGTAGTCTGATTGAAATAATTTACTCTAAAGTATAAGTAACAGCCACATAACTTCTCAGATACATTAAAAATGCTTACAGTGTCAATTAAAATTAAAGTGACATTTCTGGCAATATAGGAAAAAATTATGGGATGGGGAACAACTGGTTATTGCCAGGTCGGCCTGGCACTCTCCATCTAAATAGATCTTACTTTTCACAACTTTTTCCTTTCTTCCACTTTTCCCCATAGGTTTTCTAAAAGCCCCACAGTTTTTCACAGTGGCAGGCAAAGTGAGGGCTTCAGCAAGGTAGGGGCAGGAGTGGGAGGAATTGTTTGTGTGTCTGGGCAATCTGGAAGTTGGGTGTTGGGAAGAATGGCTCTGGTATATCCTTCTCACCCTTCCATCTAGGAAGTTCTTGCCTTATGGACCTTTGTTGCCATCCAGCTCTTTGCCTTCTCTCTGTCACTGTCCTTCTCTCTTTCCTTACTTTTGCATATGTGTCTCCTCCTTCCCTCAGGGAGGGAGCCCTCCATCTCAAGTGATACTCGAACAGATTCCTCAACGGAGAGCTATCCCTACAAACACTCCCACCATGAGTCTGTGGTCAGTCACTTCTCTTCTGATTCTCAGGGGACAGTCATCTATAATGTGGAGAATGATTCCACGTCTCAGAGCAGTCGGGACACAGGTAGGGAGTTATACAGTAGACCCTGCTTGCCTGATTCAGTTCCTGCATAGAGATTCTCCCAAGAAAAAGAAACTGGGGCAAGTCAGAAATGTTTGTCATGCAAAGGGAGAAAGGCACAGAACTTGGGTAATTGGGTGGGATGAAACGAACCAACAAAACTTTGAATGAACAATGATGTGACATTGCACATTTTCCTATCAACAGCAGCATATCAATAAAGATGATTGTAATGTGATTATTGATAAGATTGTTTATTACAAAATCTGCCTTTTTTTTCTTGCTATATTCTTGATTCCTGTGCTTCTCATAGCATCCCAATAAACCCTTATGGTTTGGCACCTCATCATATTCTCATGCCAGGCTTTATCTCAAGTGAAGGGCTTTGAGAGAAGGGGCATATTTATGGGCACTGATGTGTGCTCATCACCTTGCTGGGCTTCCTGAAGAATAGTAAAGCAAAAGAAAGCTAGCCTATTTCTTATTGTGAGTTCCATGCAGAGAACATTCTTGAATTGCTCTATTATTTTATAGAAGAGTGTGCCTGTTGTCAGTGGAAGAAATCGATACAGGGCATATAAAAAGAACAGTGAGTGACTGATTGCTAAGATGAAAAGTTTATCACCTAATACATAGAACAGTGCCCATACTCTAGAGACTTGGGAATTAATGAGTTCCTGGCTTCAGATTGGTGGTTCTTTTTAATTTTTTATTTAAATTCCAGTTGTTAACATACAGTGTGTTGTTAGTTTCAGATGTACAATATAGTAGTTCAGCACCTCTCATGCATAACTTGGTGCCCATCTAAAATGCATTCCTTAATCCCCATTAACCTGTTTAACCCATCCCCCCACCCACCTCCCCTCTGGTAACCATCAGTTTGTTCTCTATAGTTAAGAGTCTGTTTCTTGGTTTGCCCCCCCCTCTCTTTTTCTTCCCCCTTTGTTCATTTGTTTTGTTTCTTAAATTCCACATATGAGTGAAATCATACGGTATTTGTCTTTCTCCGACTGACTTATTTCACTTAGCATAATACTCTCTAACTCTATCCATGTCGTTGCAAATGGCCAGATTTCAATTTTTTATGGGTTAGTAGTATTCCATTGTACTTATGTGTGTGTATAAATATATATATATACTGTGTCTTCTTTATCCATTCATCAGCTGATAGACACTTGGGCTATTTCCATAATTTGGTTATTGTAGATAATGCTGCTATAAACAGCGGGAGTACATATATCCCTTTGAATTAGTACGTTTGTATTCTTTGGGTAAATACCTTTTTTTTAAATAGAGAATTTTAAACATTTTCAAAAGTATACAGAATAGTATACTGCCCTTCCATGGACTCTTCAACTAGTATCAGTAATTATAACTCATGCCTTGGGTGTCTGGATGGCTCAGTCATTTGAGCATCTGGCTCTTGATTTGGCTCAGGTCATGATCCCAGGGTTGTGGGATCAAGCCCCATGTTGGGCTCAGCCCTGAGCATGGAGCCTGTTTAAAATTCTCTCTTCCTTTGCCCCTCTCCTCTGCTCACACACACTGTCTCTCTATAAAATAAAATTAAAAAATTAAAAATTATAACTCATGGCCAATCTAGTTTTATCTGTATCTCTATCGACTCCCCCTACTCCTGGATAATTTTGAAGCAAATTCCAGATATTATTTCACCTTTTCCATAAGTATTTTAGTGTCTCTAAATATTTAGTATCTCTGAAACATGAGAAATCATTTTTAAACATATCATTATCACACTTAAAATATTAACAATAATTCCTAAAAACCACTAAATAACCAATGAGTGTTCAAATATCCAACTATAAATGTCATCAATTTTAATGGTTTGTGTGCTTGATTCAGGACCTAAGTGAGGTCTATGCATTGAGATGGATTGATAAGTCTTTTATGTTTCTTTTAAAGTATATGTTTCTCCTCTATTATTTCCTTGCAGTTTATTGTTGAACAACTAGGTAGTTTGTCCTGTAGATTCCCCACATTCTAAAGTTTGCAGATTATTTTCCTGTGGTAAACTTTAGCATGTTTCTCTGTTCTCTGTATTTCTTATAAATTGGCAATTGGATCTAGAGGTTTGGTCAGATTCATGTTGGATTTCTTTTGATGACTATTGTGTAGATGGCTACTGCAAAGTATGATTTTTTTTAAAGACCATATTTCTGAAACTGTGAGTCAGGGAGAAGCCAAATAACAGGATAAACAAGGCATATTTTCCAGCAGAGTCAGGTTTATGTTAAAGGTTTGTGAATGGCTGGGGTAGGAGAGTATACTCTCATTGGTTTAACATTTGCAGATATTTGCTCCAAGTGATTTTCTCCTTCTTAAATCTTTCTTTGGGGCCCAGAGGTAGCAAAGGATCAGATATAAAGCAATAAAAGATTACATTGGTAATTCATTGAAAATAGATGGCCATGTTACTACACTGCTGATACCTGAATATGTACAAGAATTTTCATATACTAATGTATGAAAACAAATTAGTTGATGGTGCATTTGAGAACCTAGAGGATTTTCTCTAAACCTGCCTTCCAGATTAATTCAATTGCTTAATTCATCTTTGGCTTCCAGCAGTTTAGGTGATTATATCCTTTAGAATCTGAGCTTTGCTGTTGTCAAATCATACTCCTACATTTACATCCTATGGGCATGAAGCAGGGCAAGTTATATAAAAAAAGCCCATATCTTCTGGGCTTCTCAGTGATCAATACTGAGGAATTTTGAACTGTAATCTCTGGGTGAAATCAAGTTTGGTAAAGCACTCATTGTGAATGGGAATGAGAATTATTCAGAGTTCAAATGTCCTAATTTTAAATGATTCACATTTAAGGAAGGTTTAGAACTGAGTGAAGGGGGCAGGGGGAGGGAAGCCACCCGCAGAGCTCTTGTGGGCAAAGGCTGAGGCAACTGGGATAATACTAGGTAAATAAGAATTAGGCTTTACTTGATGTGTTGCTAAATAAAAGGAAAGCTCTATCTTCTATTTATGAGAGTGAAAATATATTGATACATGACATTTTAATACAATCTTTAAAACTGTCATGTTTTAAAAATTACCAAGTAATGTGTCCTTCTGGGTCACTGGGAGAGATTATGGGCCAGGGACAAGACTGGTAATTGTTCAGGAGACATTAGAAATTTGGAAGCGTCCATTAAATACTTGAGCTTTTCTGCATTTATCTGAGAGATTCCTGCTACACTTAAATCAGATAGCTTTGGCCCCTACCGCTTCTGATTCATGGGTATACTAAATTTGTGACACTGCTATGAATCCCAAAGGGAAACTAGGTTCTCAAGAGGATGGGAGGTCAGTTTCAGATACCAGCTTACCCCCATTTCCTTGTTCTTTCAGGACACCTGACTGATAGTGAATGTAATCAGAAAATCACATCCAAGAAAGGGTCACTGATAGAACGCAAGAGGAGCTCTGGCCGGGTTAGGAGGAAAGGCGATGAGCCACAGGCCTCAGGGTACCACAGTGAAGGCAAGCCACTCTGTACTGTTTGTCTTTTTTCATTCACTCTGGCAGACTTTTGTTATACTCCAGACTTGCTTTTCCGTTCTGCTCAAAGCGCTTTCCTTGCTTTTATACTTTGGGATCTAGGTATCTGTGATCACTTTAACCATTTATATTTGTTTCGTTCTTTGTGTTTTTAGGAGAAACACTGAAAGAGAAGCAGGCTCCTAGGAATGCCTCTAAACCATCTAGCAGCACCAATAGACTAAGGGATTTTAAAGAGACTGTCAGCAATATGATTCACAACAGACCATCGCTGGCTTCTCAGACCAACCTAGGATCTCCCTGTGGGGGGAAGGGCGGAGACCAGACTGACAAAAAGCCTCCGAGGAATCTGCCTTTACATTCTCGTGACTGGGAAGTAGAGAGTACCAGCAGTGAGTCAAAATCCAGTTCTTCTAGCAAGTATCGTCCAACATGGAGACCCAAACGGGAGTCTCTGAATATTGACAGTATCTTTAGTAAGGACAAAAGGAAGCACTGTGGCTATACCCAGCTTAGCCCCTTTTCTGAGGATTCAGGTGAGGAGATAATTAGGGAAGATTGGGCTTTTGAATAAAGTTGATTTATGTATTTAAAAAACTTGGATTTTCTGGTAGACTCAGCAAGGTGCATTTTTATATGCTGATGTTGAGCCTTTTGGAGATAGGAGCTCAGTGAATGAATAGCTGGAGGGAGGGTTGGTTATGGCTTAATTTGAGGCAGATGCTAAATCTACCTCCTTTTCCATACTTGTCCTTTGATCGGGACAGCTAAGGAATTTATACCAGATGAACTAAGCAAGCCACTCGCTTACGACATTAAAACTGGTGGACCAAGCTCCCAGTACAAGCCCTGGGGCCCAGCACGGCCAGGCTCTCACCTTTTAGAACAGCACCCTCGCCTAATCCAGCGAATGGAATCTGGCTATGAGAGCAGTGAGAGGAACAGCAGCAGCCCCATCAGCCTGGATGCAGCCCTGCCTGAGAGCTCCAGTGTCTGCAGGTATTGTTTGGCCTTTGAATTGCCACATTGTCCCTTGCAGCAATGTGAGCCACCAAGAGGCTTTTCAAGTCAAACAAGTAGAGAAAAGGACTTTATTACCATCCTGTGGGCAAAGTATTGTGCTTTATTAACTTTTTTTTTTTTAATTGAAATGGGAGGGTGGGCTAAATGGGTGATGGGCATTAAAGAGGGCACTTGTTGGAATGAACACTGGGTGTTATATGTAAGTGATGAATCACTAAATTCTACTCCTGAAACTATTATTACACTATATGTTAACTAACTTGGATTAAATAAAATTTAAAAAAATGATCACACTGGAAACCTAAAAAAATAAAGTAAAATTGAAATAAAGTTGATGTACCATGTTATATTAGTTTCAGGTGTACAACATAGTGATTGGACAGTTCTGTATATTACACTATCTATGCTCACCACAATAAATGTAGTTACCATCTGTCACCATAGAATATTATTACAATATTATTCACTGTATTCTCTATGCTTTACTTTTTATCTCTGTGACTTATTTTATAACTGGAAATTTGTACTTCTTAACCCCCCTCAGTTATTTCACCCTTTCCCCAACCCCTTTCCTCTGGTTTGTTCTTTTGTATTTGTTATTTTTGTTTCTGTTTTTTGTTTATTTGTTCATTTGTTTTGTTTTTGGGATTCCACATATAAGTAAAATTATATTGTATTTGTCTTTAACCTACTTCACTTAGCATAATAATACCGTCTGGGTCCATACATGTTGTCACAAATGGCAAAATTTCATTCTTTTTTATGGCTGAGTAATATTCCATTATATACGTACATATATGTATATATATCATGTATGTGTGTGTGTGTGTGTGTGTGTGTGTGTGTATCATCTTCTTTATCCATTCATCTCTCAATGGACCCTTAGGTTGCTTCCCTATCTTGGCTGTTTTAAATGCTGCAATAAACATAGGGGGTGCTCTGTCCACTTTCTATGGCAACAGCACCCTCTGCTGGGAGAAGGAACAAAGGCATTTGAGAAAGAAAACTTTATTACATGTAAAATTGTTTAGTAAATAACTTACCATGTAAAAATTAGTGAATCAAAACATGTAGTCCTATCATCAGAGAGTAAATAAAATTGTTATCTATTCTTGCTTTTCGTTTAGGATAGGTTATTTTTTTAAGGGTCACAGAGATTCTGTGTTTTATGAAGCCAATGATATAATTCCATAAGGTAACATTGACAGTTTAATAGTGCTCATCATACCCTGTCCATAGAGCCCAGTCTGCTTTATAAATTTTATTTTATTTTATGTTTTGAGAGAGAGTACGAGCAGGGGAGAGAAGCAAAGGGAGGGAGGGAGGGACGGACGGAGAGAGAGAGAGAGAGAGAGAGAAAGAGAGAGAGAAAGAGAATGAGAGAGAGAAAGAGAATCAATCTTAAGCAGGCTCCACACTCACACAAAGCCTGATAGGGGCTCCATCCCATGACACTGGGATCATGACCTAAGCCGAAATCAAGAGTTGGAAGGTCAACCGAATGAGACACCCAGGTGCCCCATAAATTTTAGATCTTAAAACATTGTTTCTACTAAGCTGCCACAGAAGCAAGTTTCCTAACAGTGTTGCTGCTTTGAAAAGAGTGATTTTGTCTTCTACAAAGGTGATAATCACATCCTCTATTTTCCCATTGCTCATCCTTGGACACAGGACCCTGTTGAGTTTTACACATGAGAAGATGGCTACAAAGGTATAAGAAAGAGGAAGGCAATCCATATGAGAGCTTATATTTATCGATTCATTGAATAAGTTTTTTGCCAGACACTGTGCTAGGTGCACGAAATGTGAATGAGGTTAGACAAGATGGGGGAACTATTTTCAGAAGTAGTTTAGCAGATACTTTAATTTTATATTGGTTTGAAGTTTTATTGTTTTTTGAGGGAATTTAGTCCTAGGAATGTTGCAGGTTAACACCCTTCTGATGTTTTCACTAGACTCTGGTTTGTCTTTGAAGGGATCAAAGTGCTAAGAGATCAGCTGGGTTGGCACCTTCCTGGCGTCACATCCCAAAGTCTCACAGCAGTAGCATACTGGAGGCGGACTCTACAACATCCAGGAGTAGCTGGGCAAAGAATCAGCACCTCTCAGGTAAGCAGAAAGACACTGGATTTGGAGGACTGGATTTGAACTGCCAATTCTATTTGGGAAATAGCTTTACCTGAGCACATTTGAAATTGGAGGATGGTTGTATTTTAAGTTTTCCATCAGTATGTAAATATGGAGGCATTTGAGCTGTCCCATTTTTGGATTTATCTATTTTTTGTCCTTCATCATGGCTTGCCTGATTGTTCTTTCTGCGTTGGCAAGAGCCCTTATTGAAACACAAAGGAGCAGAAATATTGTGAATTGTGTCAGTACCATCTGCATTCTTCATAGAAATAAGTTCTCCAGTTTTTGCCCTTGATGTAGAGGAAGCCTCATGGGAATGGATTTCTTAGTGTTTAGTTCTATGAATTGAGATGACAAAGGGAGACATGAAGGCTATAGGCAAAACTGGGGAATAAGTAAATCAAACCTATCCTTATCTCCTGCCTCTGTATCCTGTCCAGTATTCCTGTTTTCCCTTCTTGAGCATGTCTTGTGTTCTCATATTCCTTCTTAAAACAAGCTCTCAAGGAATGATCTGACTCCTTCATACTAAATGTAAATGAATGAAAATAGTTTAAAGTATGCTTTTTCTTTTTTTTTTATTTATTTTATTTATTTTATTTTTATTTTTTTGAAACTTTATAGTTTATTGTCAGGTTGGTTTCCATATAACACCCAGTGCTCTTCCCCACAAGTGACCTCCACCAAGACCATCACCCCCCATTACCTTTCCCCCTTCC
>CM053561.1:31364804-31405467 GCA_028646485.1 Cryptoprocta ferox | reverse complement strand
CAACCGATTTCTGTACGTTGATTTTGTACCCTGCGACTTTGCTGAATTCATGGATCAGTTCTAGTAGGCTTCTGGTGGAGTCGATCGGGTTTTCCATGTAGAGTATCATGTCATCTGCGAAAAGTGAAAGTTTGACTTCTTCTTTGCCGATTCTGATGCCTTTTATTTCCTTTTGTTGTCTGATTGCTGATGCTAGGACTTCCAGCACTATGTTAAACAACAGTGGTGAGAGTGGACATCCGTGTCGTGTTCCTGATCTCAGGGGGAAAGCTCTCAGTTTTTCTCCATTGAGGATAAAGTATGCTTTTTCTAAGAGAAATTTGCATTTTAAGATTAAAGTCAAAGCCTAAAGATAAAAGAATACTGATTTCAGGTGTGAGACACTGAGGGTAGAGATTTGAGGTAGTTAGAGGTTTTAGTTCCTTTTTTTAAAAACATTTATTTATTATTGAGAGATAGAGACAGAGCATGAGCTGGGGAAGGGCAGAGAGAGGGGGAGACACAGAATCCAAAGCAGGCTCCAGGCTCTGAGCTGTCAGCACAGAGCCTGACGCGGGGCTCGAACTCACAAACTGTGAGATCATGACCTGAGCCGAAGTTGGACGCTTAACCGAATGAGACACACAGGCGCCCCTTAGTTCCTTTTTACATTTCTCTCACAACACACATATATACTTACAGTACATATTCCACTTAAGTGGAGGTCCTGTCCAAATGGTTCAAAATACAAAGGCAATCTCCCCAGATAGAGACTTTTTGCAATGGCTAAGGGAAGGTGGTGAGTGTCTAATGTTGTTTAGTCTGCGGGGGAGTTCTGGGAGCTACTTGTCTAACTTATAGATCAACCTTCTCTGAAGTACATCTCTGAAGGATGTGTTTCATCCCCCGCCTCCTTTTTTTGGTTTGTTAGATCAATTGGGAGTAGAATATGTGGGCAGAAACCTTAACTGTGGTCTGATTTAATGAGCTTCTGGATGTAGCTCTGTGGTCAGCTTACTAGGGAAAGGGGACAAAATACTGTGTACCAGCCTATGGAGGTAAGACCTGCCAATTCTCTTGCTGGCCACTGAAAGTTCTTAGAGGTGGCTGGAAGGGAAGTATGCAGCAGTAATAACAATGCATGAATTCTTTTATGTGTGAGTGCCAGTAGGTTGCTAACATCTGGCAGAGCAGAACAATGCCAATAGAAGCAGGTATCTCTGTTTTCCTGGGCTGGAGTAGGTTATAATTTGAAACCCATGGAATAAATTCATGCTTCTTAATGAAGTTATACATTCGGTTTACTTACTACATTTAATTTATTTCATGTTGACTAACATTGCTTTGAGAAACTTGTGGTCATGCATGAGCCTATTCCCCCTTCTCTTTTCTTCAGCTAGCCAGTACCTTTTCAGGTCACTAAAGACTGAGTCTCATGATATCTCTAATAGCTCTAATTCTGGACTACTTGGATAGAATCCACGAATATTATTCCTCAAGTAGTAAAGATATTTAGCAAGGAGTTACAACAAATTCCTCACACGCCATACTGTCTTCTATGTATAGTAGACCCTTAGTATACAAAGGCATAGAATACTTGTGCCTGACAATTGATCCTATCATTTTATTCTGGCACAGAACAAAAATTTTTGTTGGTAATTTTGATCACTCTTTTAAAAAGTTATGAAAGTAAAAATAAGTCCCAACAATTTAGTAGTCTGCCCTCTCCCTCTTCAGATTTGAAGGAACCAGGGTTACTAACATGGTATATGTTTTCTTACACTTTTTGTATGCCTACATAAGTATATGGATATGTTTATTACCACTATTAAAAAATGAAGTCATATATATTATCCTGTCACTTGAGTTTTCACTTAATATATCATGGACATCCTTTAGGATCTATTTGGTTCCATCTATGAACACTTATAAAATCGAATTTTTACTGGATATTTTTTAAACTCTTTAAAGAGATGGTAGAAATTAAGGGTGAGAAATCGACTTGCTTGAAGCTTCCCAATGAATCAGTGGCAGCACATGGTTGAGCATGCTCTCTAATGGTTAGGAGCATGGATTATGAGTTTAACCTCTTTGACTTTAATTCAGCTCCATCATTTATCATCCTTGTCATGGCAAGTTATTTATTCTATTTGTGTCTCCATTTCTTCTTTCCTAAAATGTAGGCAATAATAGTATCTACTTCATAGGTTGTCATGAGAATTAAATAATGAATGTTAAACTGCTTAAAACTGTGCCCATCATATAGTAAATGCTCAACAAATGTTAGTTGTCATATTGTTATTGTGGTTATAAAGCCACTCAGTAAATATTTTATCATTATCCTCATTATCATTATAATTCATAGCCCAGGTCTCACCCTGAATCTGATATGGAAATTACTATCCAAAACATGAATTCCAAATTGAATAAAGACTTCTAGAGGAAAGGCAATATAGTGGCCATAAATGCAACAGGTGCTTCATATTAGTTATGGAAATGTGGCAATTTTTCTTCTCCCTTTCTTGTATTCCAGGAGGGGAGTTCTCTTCCAAAAGTGAACTGGATGAATTGCAGGAGGAAGTGGCCAGGAGGGCACAGGAACAGGAACTTCGCAGGAAACGTGAAAAGGAATTAGAGGCAGCTAAAGGGTTTAACCCTCATCCCAGTCGCTTCATGGACTTGGATGAACTGCAGAATCAGGGTAATTGTTGTGAACATTAGGTTGTGGGTGATGGGGACAGAGACAGAGGAAAGAAGAAAACATTCAGGCTTATAAATTCCTGTCTTATGTTTAGCTAAGTTGTATTTTAACATAATTCACTCATTTTAGTGAGAACTAGCTCAAGTAGGAGGTGACAAGCCTGTTGATTAGAAGACAGGCACTGATTTGGGGCTCATCTATTAAAAGTCTATAGATTAGAGATAGTATATTGTTCATGAAAAATATATCCCATAAACATCTGTAGAAGGTGTAAATAAACCTAATCACAATTCAGAAATCGCAGAACAGGGCAGTGAGTAAGCCACACTGATAAGGGAAATTCTACTTGCTCGGTGGAAATATACCCTTGAAATTTCCCACCCGGAGCTTCAAGGAAGTAGGTCTACCAAGCAGGTTCTAAGAACACAGAACTGGATTGCCTTTTGATCCTCTGATGATTCATTTCCCAATCTCATAGGATTTTCATGGACTTTGTGAGGCTTCCCCAACTGCCCCACACTAGTTACTTTTTTTCCTTCACACTAGTTACTTTTTTTCCTTTAATTGCCTCAGGATCTCATTTTGTACCAGAAGAGATTAGTCTTCAAAATATGAGTTTAAAAAAACTGAGGTATATACCTTAAATAGGCTCCTGAAACTTACATCTTTCTATAAAATGAATTTATTATTCTTATTATTCAGAATCCCCAGGTGTAACATTATGCTAAAGCAGTGCAAGAATAGGAGTCTGTGCTATTTTGGGTGATTGCTTTCTTGTTGACCACTTCCCACTTTTTGTCAACACTTAGAGAAGTTTACTGGGCTGATTTGGGGGCCTAATTGGGGGCCATTCTTCTCCTTTAATCCTACTGTCTTTTGATTTGAGATAACCGTTGTCTTATATTTCCCCAAGGCATTGTATCTGTTTCCAAAATTAGTTTTAAATTCCTAATTCCTTAGCTCCCTACATTTGGATAGTCTTCTCTCCTTTTTTGTCCTCAGGTTGTATCACATTGGGGTCTCCGGGTTATTATGCTTCTATATTCATCTCCTTCCCTTACCTTTTTTCCTTCCTTTGTTATTTGGGCAGTACATGAAAGTTGAGTGGGAATCCCTCTGGTCACATTTCATTGTTAATTCTTCATACACTTTGATTCAGAATCTCCTGGAAGAGCAAGGAATGGAGTGCTAAGATTCTAAAGGATTAGAATTAAAATCTAGTACAGTGATGACAAACTTAGTCTGCCTATATATCTATAGAGAAACTTTTTTGTTTTGATGGCTCTCACTACCATCTCTGATTATAAAGATTGTATAGATTCAGTTGTTGTCAAATATTATGAGAAGACTTCAAGCCTGGAGGGTGGGGTATCATATCTCTTGATGTAGGGTAGAACCTGAATGCCAGGTTCTTCAGAACCAACATACTACCTCACTGCCTTCCCATCGCTCTCCAAAAGCCACAGTGAATTAGCAAATGAATGTTAGGGGTATGGAAGAGCCTTTCTTACCATGTCCAGCTGGAGGTAAGTGGAGGATGGGGAGATTATGGGAGTAATGGCTGACATTTTGATATTTTTTTTCTTGTGAGCTTGTGAAAACTCACCAAAATTCACCGTTGTGAGTGAATTTATAATACAGCTTACTACCAGTTTATGAGCGAGGAAAAGCCAACGGGGCACATAAACTTGAGTGTTCTTTTACAGAAGTTGCCCTTGCAGTACTTGCTTTTTCATCTGGCACTGTACTTGAACTCTTGCACCTGCTTTGGTACCCATTTGCTTTCAGGGGAGGAAGGAATATTTCAGGCTCACTGTATGGGAAATTGACTTTTGCAGTAGGTTTGGTGAGCAAGAGCATGATAAAAGAAAATACTTAGGAGTGCTGATGAAAGGAATGTGTTTGCAAACCAACAACAAAGACTGTTCCACTGCCCTGGTGGATATATATTTAGGTTAGGAACTGCAAGCACCTGTGCCCAAGAAGTGTACTAATTTTCCAGTTGAGGGTGGTACAGAAAGGACTGTGAATTGAAGTAGGAAAGAAGTTTTACAGATGGCTTTCCACAGAGTAGTGAAGCCACTTTTGCCTTAACACAGCAGTAGAGGTCTCTGTGGAGATCTGGGCATTCTGACACTGGTTGGCAAGATGTATCTTGTTGCACTGTGGAAACAGGTCAGTTCCAGGCAAAGAATCTACCCTTCTGCTGTAGACAATATTGTGTTCTTTTCTTGATGGACCCTTTAAGAGCTCTTGGAGTTGGATTATGTGGTGGACAATGATATACTTCTCTTTCATGGCCCTGGCAATGTCTTGGATAAGGCAAAAATGGATGTCCTATGTGTTTCAGATAATTCTTCATAGCAATGGAGAGTTAGAATAAGGGTAGATCAAAGGCTCAGCAGCAAGGAACTATGTGCACTGAAGGGAAACAGCACTGCATAGAGAAAGGTGGAACGAACTGTAATGAAAATGCAAAGTACTGGCCCTTTCAGGGAGGAGTGACGGCTTTGAGAGGTCCTTGCGAGAGGCAGATTCAGTGTTTGAAGAGTCGCTGCATCTGGAACAGAAGGGAGACTGTGCTGCAGCTTTGGCTCTCTGTAACGAAGCTATCTGTAAGTAACTCTAACTGCTACAGCTATGGCAATTTTGACTAACTTTGAGATAGGTATTATTAGTGTCATGGCTCAGTTGGGATGAAAACAGCTTTTATGTCTCCTCACTGTCAGTCTCCCAAACTGAGGGCCTTTAGCTATCGTTGCCCTTCATATTTTTAAGTGTGCCATGCGCTGTCATGTGGCCTATGGATTTTTACTGGAATGACCTCATCAGGAGTCTACAGATGAACTTTCCAGCCATGTCTACCTTCTTATCCCAAGTTAGACCTCAGATTTGAGGTTAGTCTGCTCTTTCTCTAGTCACTGACTATTTAGGTGGAGCTTATGACAAGAAGGAATGAATATATTGGCTGTGACTTCCCAGGCCTGTGACTTTGCACTGCATATTTGATTCATGTTCCTCCCCTGCTTTCCTCATATGCTGCACCGTAAGGTTACAGTGAAGGACTAAGGCTTAGCATTTGTATCTGGTTCTTAAATGTGACCCACAAGAAGCTGTGTTCTGTAAAGACAGATGCAGATTTGGATCTTATTTCTGCTGTTGGCTGTCGGGAAGGGGAAGTTGGGAGCAAAGTGTGGAGACCAGAGTCGGACAGGTCAGTTGCAAAGGACGAGAGTGGCAGTCTCTAAGATGGAAGCACCAGTTTATCTTCTTAACTCATTTTAGTTTAGCTTTTTGTTTGTTTGTTTGTTTTAAATTTGAATTAATCTGTTTGGCCTCCATGGCTTCCATGAATGTTCCTTATAGCCAGAGCCAGCTCTGTACCCTGAACAATATGTGCATGGTCCACGCCTTGCATTCCTGCTGCACATTTTGAGTTTTACTGCATATCTTTGCTCATTTTTGGTTCAATTTTATTTTTATTTTTGTTTGTATTTTGTGTTCTGTTTCTGCTATATTTTCTTTTGCATTTTAGCTAAACTAAGACTTGCCCTGCATGGTGCCAGCTCTAGCACACACAGCAGAGCCCTAGTCGATAAGAAGTTGCAAATCAGTATTCGAAAAGCACGGAGCCTGCAGGATCGCATGCAGCAGCAGCAATCATCGCCGCAGCCGTCGCAGCCCTCAGCCTGCCCCTCTTCACAGGGGGCGGCCCTCCCTCAGCCAACAAGGTAGTGCCTGGGATCCACTGTAGTTTATGGACACCAGGGGAGGACATGACCATGGGTGTTCCATAGTCAGAGCTCTCCTAGTCTTGGTGACTACAGGAGAGAGAGAAGAGTCCTCTGAAAATATTTTCTTCTCAGGTCAGACACACAGTGGAAAGCTCATCTTACTGCTGGTCCTTTTCTTAATAGCTCCTAGAAAGATACAGAAAGGATAGCATTATAAATAGACCATTTGTCCATATTTCCTATGGGTGACTTTGTCCTTGGACTGGTGTAGTAACATGATGATTAAATATGTACATATTATGTTCTCTGACATGGCAATCTGAGCTGTTTCATGTTGGAATAGAAACCATGTGATTTGTTTTGGGATTTCAGTGCTTTCTGTCCCTCACGGAAACAGAGAAAGCAGTCTTCTTTGCTCTGATTGAACCATAGAGAAGAGACACAAAGATTCCCTTTGTTTTGCTTTCCTATGGGCAGCATTAGGAAAAAAGTCCCCAGGGCCACTGGTGTAGCTTTCATACTTTAGTTTTTGAATTTGGCTCTCAATTACAATACATGGGTTTAAGTTAAAATTATTTTTGGCTTTTAATAAGCCTGAGTAGTTTTCAGAATATAAATATTATAAAAGCAGCTAATATTTTCTGAACATTTGCCTGTATCCGGGCACTAAGCTAAACACTTTAATTCTCATAATAACCTTCGGAACTAGGGACTATTAGACTTTTATTTAGCGATATTTTATAAATAAGGAAACTCAAGCTCAGGGAGGATAAAATACATAAGGTACCCAGGGTTACTCAGGTAGTAAGTGGTAGAGGGGTGGACTTTAAATCCAGGTCTGTTTCACTCCATTAAGTCCCCTATGTAAGTAGAATGACATATTTTTCATAATGTTGTAAGGGTGACTGAGTGGCTATACCCACAAAAGTTGAGAGTATATTCTTTCAAATTTAATGCTAATAGCTGAGATCTTCCTTCTTTTCTCCTACTGTGTACTCTAGTCGTTGAATGCTGATCTGCGACTCTGATCAGAGATATGTTTTGAATATAAGCAATTTAGGCAGCTAAACTCTTTCTAGAAAACTTATGCCACTTGATGTAACTAATTGAGATTTTATTTAAGTGCTTCTAACACTGAGTTTTTTAGGTCAGAAATATAAAACTATTAGTAAGAAACTTAGTAAATGCAGTTAATCGCTAGTCTCACTCCCAAATCTTAGGAGAGTCACAGGGTATTACTTTGGGAAAATACCTCAGTGAATAATACAACCGAATCCAGAATATCCAGTGAATAATACACACTTAAAGTGGTTGAAATCTGTGTAATCCCACAGACTGAAATCACCCTGTACTCTGTAAATGTGACTTTTGGTTTTTTTGGCTGGTCTGCCTCTCAGGACCCCAGGTATGAGTGACTTCTAGGCTTTGCTCACCTTCATGTCATCTGCATGTGGGACTAGCAATTTTTGTTTTTTAATTTGCAAGAAGAATATGATTGGAATGGGACTTAATAGTTAGTGAAGAATATTGACAAGGACTTCACTTAATATTACTGTGTGCAGCTTTGGTGAAGGTATTTAATAAAGAGAATTAATATTATGTATTGCTTGGGTGTGAGCTGACCATGTGCTTGCCTTCTCTTGTGAACCTCTGAACTGTTGACTGTACTTGTGCTTGTCTTTCTATTTATTTTTACCATTCCCTCTGTGGATGGCTAGAAATGGGAATCAGATGAACAGGTCTTTTTGTAAGTGATGTTGTCATTTAAGGCAGATTATGACTGGCTCTCTCCATTTATTTCAGTGAACAGCCTATCCCGCTCCAAGTATTGTTAAGCCGGGAGGCTGAACTGGAACCCTGCACGAATACAGAGTTTGGGGCCAGTTCTTTCATCCACTCACCTGCTTCCTGCCATGAGTCACACTCATCACTCTTCCCAGAGTCATCTGCCCTGTCTGCCCCACAGCACAATTCCCCCAGTAGGTCTGCCTCGAACCTTCTCACTTCATTTGAGGACAGCATTGACCCCTCTATGCTCCACAGGCAGGCCTTACCTAAAACACCAGGGAGGACTGAGAAGAATGCTCATTATGGTTGGGAACCATTGGATGTACCAGAGGGTAAGCTGCAAGGCTACAAGGGTGACAACAGCACCTGTACCAGGTTCCCCACACAAGAAGGAAGAGGCAATGATCAAGAACAGCCATTCCAAGAAAAGAGGGATCCTGCTGTCTCATCCCAGGTGATGCCTTGGTCACACTCAACTGGAACAGACACCTCTGAGAGAGGTGATGCACACAGACTAGGCTGTAGTCCTTCAAGTTCATCAGCTCAGTCCAGCCGTCCCCTGTACAGGGCCTGCCACACTGTAATGCCTGCTGCTTCCTCACCTATGCTTCACTCTCCTGATACTGTGCAGAAAACTAACGAATGCCTCCAAGCCAAAAGCCTCAAAACTTTGTTGACTTCAAAAGTGGATGGAGGCAGCGAGGATCCCTATAGCCCAGAGTTTCCGACCACAAAAGGGCTTGTCCGTTCTCTAGCAGAGCAATTCCAGAGGATGCAAGGTGCCTCCACAAGGGATGGCACAGGTTCCCAGGATAGAAGTTTGCCAAACAGTATGAAGAAGAACTCTTCCCCTTCTGACTCTAAGCCTCCTTTCCCACAGGGTCGAGGGAAAGGCCACTGGCCTTGGGCAAAACAGCAACCCTCTTTGGATGGGAAGGACAGACTACCTTCTTGGGAAGAACCTGCTGATTATCCTTCTCTTGCTGTGAACTCTGGTCTGCTTAATATTGAAACTTCTAGGGGAAGACAGTCCGGGTTGGCAGAGCCAAGCATGTATCAAGGAAAGCCATCTCAAGTTAAAGATGCTAGGCCTAAGGAACTAGGCAGCAGTGTCGACTTGGGGACTTCCTTGCCCTTGGACTCCTGGGTGAATGTCACAAGGCTCTGTGATTCTCAGCTTAAACATGGGGTCCCTGGGCCAGGAATGAAGTCTTCCCCCCACGAATCCCATACGTGTGTAGCCTATCCCGAAAGAAACCACATCCTTTTACATCCACATTGGAACCAAGACACAGAGCAGGAGACCTCAGAATTGGAGTCTCTCTACCAAGCCAGTCTTCAGGCTTCTCAAGCTGGCTGTTCTGGATGGGGGCAGCAAGATGTGGCCTGGAATTCATTTAACCAAACAGGTAAGAATGTAACCATGGGCAGGGGGAGTGGGAGACATATAGAAGCCAAAAGCAGGATGGTAAGATCAGAAGAGGGGTGGTGTTCTGTCCAAATAACATCCCCAGCTTAAGAGTGGTAGCAGATCTTCTGACTTTGTTTATAAAGACTTTAGGACAAGAGCTATACCTTTTTCTGGCTGTAGTGGAGAATGGGGACAGAATAATCACTTATGGTCCAGTTCCCTCCTTCTAAAGGAAGAGACCAATGAGTATATGCCCAGGGCTTCTGTGATATGCAGTGCTAAGGAATGGTTCATAGGTCTTAGAGAGGGACTCGGCATGAAGTAGGAGAGGCTGAGAAGAAAAGTCATCCTTCTATGGCTCAGGAGCTGAACTAATCCAAGATCTAGCTTCCAGATCCAACTTGCAATGAGGATGTCCACATTGAGCCAGATCTCCAAAGTGGCATTTCCAGATCATACTGAACCAGAAATATCAAGATCTTCCCTGATCCCTTCAGAAACTACCAGCTTTAGAATATTCTAGGTCCTATGCTTGTAGGGTACCCATTCATTGGCTTAGATTATATTGTGTGAAGAATGAAGTCTGTACCTTAAATGTACTTCACAGACTTAGTTCTGGAAATTGTAGACATGAAGAATATTTATAACTTAGATTGATATACTTAAGAATTCCAAAGCCTGAACTATTCTGGTTCTATCATTAACTGTCAGTACAAATTTGGACAAGTCACTTAATATTCCACAGCTGAGTTTTTACCTGTAAAATTTAGAGAACTGGTTCAATGATTTTCTTTTTAAAGATGCCCTCCAACTTTAAAAAAATTTATTTATTTATTTATTTATTTATTTATTTATTTATTTATTGAGAGAGAGAGAGAGAACATGATGGGGGGAGAGGCAGAGGGAAAGGGAAACACAGAATCTGAAGCAGGCTCTAGGCTCTGAGCTGTCAGCACAGAGCCCGATGCGGGGCTCAAACCCATGGTCCGTGAGATCATGACCTGAGCTAAAGTCTGAAGCTCAACCAGCTGTGCCACCCAGGTGCCTCAAGATGCCCTCCAGCTCTTAAAATGATATGTATGATTCTGTGAAATTGAACTCAGAGAACTTTAGCTCAGTTTCCATAACAGGTTCCTTGCATGCTGCCAGTTGATGTTTAAATACAGCTGTACAGGTATTTATTGAGTACCTAGAAGCTACTCCCAGAAGTTATTGGGGAGGGAGGGTATCACATAAATATAAGATTTGATACTGAGATATGTTTTTTAGGATATGCATCACAGTATATATTTTGCAATAATGTTTATTAAAATTCTCCTTAGGTACATGGGACAGGGCAGGATGGGAAGATTCTAAAGAATGAGGAAAAGCTGGTGTCTTCCTCAATTAGCTTCCTGTCTAAAGGAGAAAAAAATACAAATGTCAAGTGTTTTAATAATAAACACATATAAAACAATATCTTGCAATTAAAATTAAACTGTTAAGTATTATATTACAAAAAAAACCCAAATAAAAAAATTCTTATGTTACCCAAAATAGGAACATTTTTCATTGTGGATAGTTTTGAAAATATATAAACTAACAAAAAATCATTGATAATCCCACTTTTACTTTCATGAATTTACTTCTGTCTTTGTTTTTTATGCATGTATACTATATGTTTGTTTTGTTTTTAAAGAAAAGCAAATTGTTACAATATGTGTATACAGTTTATTCCCATGATATTCTTACATTATATCCATGAGTATTTGTCTTTTGAAACAATTACTTTTAAGGACTATAATATACTACATATGAATGTATCATAATATATTCAACCATGAAATGATACTTCATATACTTTACTTAGATTACTTCCAACTTTTAGATAAATTGATGATGAATATCTTTATATTTGGGCACATTTCTGATGAGCTCTCCCAAATAAATTTTAGAAGGATAATAACTAGTTGAAGGTTAAATACTTTTAAAAATCTCTTGATACAGGCTGGTAAATTAGCCTTCAGGAAGATCATACTTCTGTAAACAATTTCAAAGAGTACCTACCAAATATTACTTTTCTACTTAATATTGAACAAAAACTAATTTAAAAAATCCATCTGATGAGTCAGTCCTCAAAATCCTGGTCAAACCAGACTAGCCTTTATTGACATAAAGAAGGGATCAGGTGGAATAAATTAGGAAGTAGGTAATGGAGGAAAATGCCAGTTAGGATCTGTATATGATAGACTATATCTTTAGGGGAATACTTCTTTATCTTACTGTAAAGCATTTTATCTTGGTGTAAAGTTTGTTTATTTATTCAGGCTGGGGAGGAGCAGAGAAAGAGGAGAGAGAAAATCCCCAGCAGGCTCCGTGCTGTCAGCACAGAGCCCCACATGGGGTTCAGTCTCACAAATGGTGAGATCATGATCTGAGCTGAACCAAGAGTTGGATGTTCAAGTGACTGAGTGGCCCGGCGCCCCTACTGTAAAGCATTTTTTAAGCATCAAATTACTACCCCCCCACACTTTATTGATATAATTGACAAATAACATGTAAAGTTAAGGTGTACAATGTGATGGTTTGACATATACCTACTGTGAAATGATAACCACAGTAAGGTTAGTTAACACAACCATCACCATGCATAATTGCAATTTAAGATCTACTCTCTTAGCACCTTTCAGGTAAATAATACAATATTGTTAACTATAGTCATGATCCTGTACATTGGATCCCCAGAATGTATTCATCTTCTAATTAGAAGATTATATCCTTTGACCAACATCTCCCCATTTCCCCCACACTCCATGTCAACTACCATTCTTTTTGTTTTGTTTTGTTTTGTTTTTTAAGTAGGCTTCAAGCCCAGCATGGAGCCCCACATGGGGCTTTAACTCACAACCCTGAGGTCAAGAGTTGGATGCTCAACTGACTGAACCACCTAGATGCCCCTCAACTACTGTTTCTTATTTCAATGAATTTAGCTGTTTTTCGATTCCACAAATAAGTGAGGTCATATAGTATTTGTTTTTCTCTATCTGACTTATGACTTGAAAAAAATAAAGCTTTATTGATATATAATTTACATATCATACAGTTCATCTGCTTAATATGTATAATTCAGTGTTTTTTTTAGTATATTCACAGAGTTGCCCATCTATCACCACAATCAGTTTTTTTTTTAATTTATTTTGAGAGAGAGAGTATGAACAGGGTAGGGGCAGACAGAGAGGGAGACAGAGAATCCCAAGCAGGCTCCATGCTGTCAACGCAGAGCCCGACACAGGGCTCAGTTTCACAAACCATGAGATCATGACCTGAGCCAAAATCAAGAGCCAGATGCTTAACCAACTGAGCCATGTAGGTGCCCCACCACAATCAGTTTTAAACTGTTGCCTATTTTGGGGGGGGGTCTGGGTGGCTCAGTCGGTTAAGCATCCAACTTCGGCTCAGGTCATGATCTTGCGATTCGTGAGTTCAAGACCCGCATGGGGCTCTGTGCTGACAGCTCAGAGCCTGGAGCCTGCTTCAGATTCTGTGTCTCCCTCTCTCTCTGGCCCTCCGCCGCTCCCACTCTGTCTCTCTGTCTCTCAAAAATAAATAAACATTAAAAAAATTGTAAAAAAATTTTTAAAAATGTTGCCTATTTTGGACATATGATATAACGGAATCATACAGTATATGGTGTTTTGTGACCAGATTAATTTTGACATGATTATAGTTCCTAAAGATTGTTGTATATAAACATTGCCCTTGACCTCTATTCTAAATTTCATAGAATTTTGAAGTTAGGCAGACAGCATCTTAAAAATAACTTTTTGATAGGGAAAATTTCAAATATATTCAAAAGTAATGAGTAAGAGTAAATGTTACAATAGCTCTCCAATAAGCTAGTACTTATGACTGGCTTCCAAAGTGGTTATCTTGGCCTGTTATTAACATATAGTCAATTCTCGTTTACCTATAGCCTCTGCCTACTGGATTATTTTATTATCTATGTATTATTTATTTATTTATACATTTTTTTAAATTTCCTTAAATAATCTCTACCCCCAGGGTGGGGCTTGAAGTCATGACCCTGAGATTAAGAGTGGCATACTCTACTGGACTAAGTCAGCCAGGCGCCCTTTTACTGGATATTTTAAAGCAAATTCCAGACATTATATCATTTCATCCATTTGTAATTTGGAATGTATCTCTAAGAAATAAAGATTCTTTTTAAAAGGCAAAACTATAATATTATTTATCTAAAAAATTAACAATAATTTCTTAATGTAATACAGTAACTAGCCAGTATTCACATTTTTTCAATTGTGCCATATATGTCTTTTCACAGTTGGTGTATTTCAAATTAGTATTCAAACAAGATCTACACATTGCATTTGGTTGATATGTCTCAAGGCTTTTTTTAGCCTATAAAATTTTTGTCTGGTAACTTATTTATGGAAGATTTGGTCATTTGTCAAATCCACATTCTAGATTGTACTGATTATATTCTGGTAGTTTTTTCTTTTTTAAAACATGTTCTTCTAGCCCCTGTTTTTCTGGAATCTGGTAATTAGGGCTAGAGGCTTGATTAAAATGAGGTTCAATTTTTTTTAAAGATTTTTTTTTTAAACTAATTTTTACACCCAATGTGAGGCTTGAACTCATGACCCTGAGGTCAAGAGTCATGTGCTTTACTGGCTGAGCCAGCCAGGCACCCTCAATATTTTTTAATAAGATTTCAGAGATGGTACTTTGTATTTCTTTTATTAGGAAGTACATGATGTCTGGTAGTCTTTCTTCTTGTTACTGTTGAGCAGTGAGTGGACATCATCTTAACTCTACCTTCTGTCAAATCTATAAATCCCTTCAACTCCTTATAGGTGGCCACCTTCATCGCTGCTGAAATATCTTTAAAAGAATTAGTGTATTCCCAGGGGCATGTGGGTGGCTCAGTCCATTAAGCGTCCAACTCTTGGTTTCAGCTCAGGTCATGATCTTGTGGTTTCGTGGGTTCAAGCCCCACATTGGGCTCTGTGCTGGCAGCACGGAGGCTGCTTGAGATTCTCTCTCTTGCTCTCTCTGTGCCCCTCCCCCACTAATGCTGTCTCTGTCTCTCTCAAAATAAATAAACTTTTAAAAATGGGAATAAGAAGAATTAGTTGGTTGCCTTCAGAAGGTTCCAGTGGCTACCACCTTGTCTAGGAATCACACTTGACCCTACTTGAGGAACACCAAATTCTAACCATTACAGCTGTAATTCTTTTTTTTTTTTTTTAAGGTTTATTTATATTGAGAGAGAGACAGAGTATGAGCAGGGGAGGGGCAGAGAGATAGGGAGACACAGAATCCAAAGCAGGCTCCAGACTCTGAGCTACCAGCACAGAGCCTGATGCGGGGCTCAAACCCATGAGTGAGATCATGACCCCAGCTAAAAGTTGGATGCTCAACCAACTGAGCCAGCCAGGTGCCCCAACAGCTGTAATTCTTATATCTGGCTGCCCATCATCGTCAGCTAAGGAATGGTTTTTTAAAAAACACAGACAATTTTATATAAATGGGATGACAGTACACATGCTGTCTTTATTATAGACATTTTCCTGTTTATCTCTCCTCCTCTTACATGAGTCCCTACCTTTAATCCTCCACCTTCCCAGATAGTAATCTAATGTGCATATTTCTGTATTTTTCTGTTGATATAATCCTATGTAGACCTAAATATACGATTTTTTTTCCCCTAACGTTAGTATTACAAATTTTTCTCTTTATTTTTTTAAGTTTATTTATTTATTTTGAGAGAGTGTGCGTGTGAGCAGGGGAGGGACAGAGAGAGAATCTCAAGCAAACTGCACAGTGCAGAGCCCAACACGGAATTCGATCTCATGAGCAGATCATGACCTGAACCAAAATCAAGAGTCAGATGCTTAACCAACTGAGCCACCCAGGTGCCCCAAGTTTTTCCCTTTTAACTTAACAACACTTCATGAAAATCCCTCCAAGTCATCTAGTTTAACTCAGTTCATTATTTTTAGTGGCTGGGCAATATTTTTAATTTTAATTTTAATTTTTGAGAGAGAGAGAGAGAGAGAGAGAGAGCGCGCGCGCACAAGCCGGGCAGGGGCAGAGAGAGATGGAGACACAGAATCTGAAGCAGGCTCTAAGCTGTGAGCAGAGAGCCCAGTGTGCTCAGGGCCCAAACTCAGAAACTGTGAAATCATGACCTGAGCTGAAGTGAAAGCCACCCAGGTGCCCCTGGGCAATATTTGATATTGAAGATACCATAGTGTATTTAGCCATAGTGTATTCTGCTATAGATGGGCATTACTTTATCTCTAGTTTTTTGGCCACAATAAATAATGCTTCAGTAAACTGGTATTTTTTCTTCTTATTCCCAGGAGTAGGATTATTGGATAAAAGGGTAAATATATTTTCAATTTTAATGGATATTTCTAAACAGCTTTTTAGAAGGACTATAACATTTCAAATTTTCTTCAACAATGTTTGAGGATATGCTCCTATGCTTTTCAGGGAAGCCTTTTGTTTTATTTTTTTATTTATTTTTAAAGATTTTACTTTTAAGTAATCTATACACCCAACTCACAACTTTGAGATCCAGAGTCATATGCTCCACTGACTGAGCCAGCCAGGTGCCCCTTGGGGAACCTTTTAAAAATAAAAATTCCCAGGCTCCATACCACAAAGATTCTTTTTTTTTTTTAAATTTTAATGTTTTTATTTATTTTTGAGAGAGAGAGATAGACAGCATGAGCAGGGGAAGGTCAGAGAGAGGGAGACATAGAATCCGAATACAGACTCCAGGCTATGAGCTAGCTGTCAGCACAGAGCCTCATGCAGGGCTCGAACCCACAAACCGTGAGATCATGACCTGAACCGAAGTCGGACCCTTAACCGACTGAGCCACCCAGGCGCCCCATACCACAAAGATTCTGATTCAGCAGGGTTGTGGAGAGATACAGGAATCTGTATTTTTAAAAGCTCCTAGATGAATCTCAGGTGGTATTAGAAACTCTGCATTTAAGTACTAGGAAGTCCTAAAAATACTATTTTAGCTTGATCTTTTAGATTACTATCAGGAATATCCTCTTTTAGCCAGATACTACATATATTAGAATCAAAATATCAAATCAAGACATGAATCGGTGATAGACATATACATCAAATGTAGGTCAAGGGCACGTGCATTTTCAGAATGGAAGACTTAATTAGTTGTATTGGGACGAGCCACTTGGGAGACACATATCCAGTTTGGAGCAGTTCTTAATAATCTAGCAAGATTTTGAGGAAGAGATAAGCATTTAGTAATTGTTTAGAATTTATTTTTACTGTTTTATTTATTTTTGAGAGACAGAGAGACAGCGTGAGCAGGGGAGGGTCAGAGAGAGAGGGAGACACAGAATCCGAGCTAGCTGTCAGCACAGAGCCTGATGCGGGGCTCGAACCCACGAACCGCAAGATCATGACCTGAGCCGAAGCTGGACGCTCAACCGACTGAGCCACCCAGGCGCCCCAATTGTTTAGAACTTAAGCATTTAGTTATTGAGAGAAGCCAATGGGGAAATAAAAGAGTGTTACACATACAAAATGTTGAAGAGCCTCCAACTCATAGTAATAGGAAGTGAAAGTCAAGAGACTTGAATTTTAATTCTGGTTAATCTACTTACTACCTTTCAGATCCTGGAACACATTTTCCTGTTATATAATATGAGGAGGTTTGATAGATGATTACTATGTTCATTTCAATTCCTAACTGGATGGAAGATAATGTTCCCTTTGTCATCACAGATGCTCTGGAGAACAACTATGTCAGACAATTTCCTCTGTATATATTTTAAGTCTTGGGCACAAGTCCGAGAGAAGGAAAGCTGATTGTGTTTACATAAATGAAATGAGGCAAGATGGAGACATTCAGTTGTCTGTCCACAGAGCCCCTTCTGTACAAGGTTCTTTAAAGCCTGTGTTCTGAGACTCTTGTGGACTATAGGAAACTATCCATATTCTGAAACTCTTGTTTTTACATTCCAGGATGACATCCTCCATTGGATTCAGGGATGAATATTTGTTATTTCATGAAATAAGAACTGAGTTTCTTGCTCTCATGCTGAAGTTAGGCTTTGGGAGAAGAGATGGCTTCAACCTGTATTTATGTTTTCCTCCTCAGGCTCTGCAGATGGTGTGGGGAGGAGGTTGCACTCAGCCCCTGGCCTTGGTCTCTCAAGGACCCCAACAGCAGAAATGGAGCACAGTCTCCATGAAGCCAGCACAGTGCCTGCTTCTCAGGTAGCAGCCTCAGGTCCTAAAGTGCTGGCATGGGGTGGTGCATTGGGACAGGAAGTGTGGAAAGATATAACTGGTAGGGTTGGTGGTAAAGCAGGAGTATGTTAATGTGGGGCTGTTAGAAGAGAACAAGGTTTATGATTGGGCTTCTTTTGAATGAGAGAAGATGGCCACATGGCCACTACCTTTCAAATACATTTAATTCAGGTCTGTAGTAGTAAGTCTTACCCTATTTTCTCCCATACCCTTGGGGACAGGGTCTGTGACAAATCCATAGGTCTGGTGTTTTGTGTCTGTCTCTGTGTTTGAAGGCTGCACCTTGCCGAGGCCCCAGCAGGGAGTATGGGGAGGATGATCAGTACGATGCAGAGAACTTTCACCGCATCTCACGCAGTCTCAGTGGCACAGTTGTCTCAGAGAGGGATGAGGCTCCAGTCTCTTCCCACAGTTTTGTAAGTAGAATCAGGGTCTCTATTCAGAGCACTGTCTTTCTTTTGCTAGGTAAAAATACTCTATATGTGAAGGGGCAGGGTAAATTAAAAGTTGTAATTTGGGGGAAAGCCATGTGCACTCAGCAAAAATGATGACATGTAGTCATTACTTTACTGACACACATTTTGTTGGAGCCCATAGGAATGCCCCTTCCCTATAGCAGTTTTGGAAGGCATATTAAAGGGTTTTCTAGGGTGAGAAGAGTCCTAGTACCCTTGAGAGAAGTCTGAGAAGCAATGGCTGCTGATTGGGTCAAAACCCATTGTACTAATCAAAGGAAGAAGGGAAGAGATGGGATGAGGTATTCTTTTTGCCTTTTCCTCCCCACTCCAGTATGTGCTTGAATGGGGTCTAGTATGCTTTCATGCTAAAAATAAAGCATGTGCATTAGCAAGAAAAGGAAAGTGATTTAAAATCTTCCTCCTTGAGGCTTTTCATATGGAATTAATTCAGTGATCCGTAGGTGAAAGGGACAGAGCCACCCAAGTCAACAGAGATCAACACACTCAGATAGTTTCAGTGGCTGGGTTTATAAATGCTGCTTTTGAGAATTTCACATACTTGCCCAAGCAAGTTGAGTTTTCATTACAATGGAAGTTAGGATGCAAAGCTCTGGTGCATTAAAGCTTGTTCACCAGGTCAGTTCAATAAAAATTTAAAAAAAATTTAAATACATGATATAAAAATAAAAAGGTACAAAAGGGTATATAGAGAAAACCAAGTCTCTGTTCCACTAGTCCTTCAGATCCACTTTCCCTATCAAGCAGCAGTCATTTTTTCCAATTTATTGTTACTAAGTTCCTAAACAACTCTGAACATCTTGCCATTCTTTTTGGGAAAGGCGGTCTTTTCTGTCTCGCATTTGTTCTCATGTACTGTTAGTGAATTTAACAGCAAATTGTTACTGTTCTAGGGAGCTGGCTTTCTTTCTCCTGATTCCTATACCATTCATTTATTCACTGACTCATTCTTTTAAACAAATGCTTATTGAACATATGTTCCAGGTATTGTGCCGGGTTCTGGGGATACAATGATGAGTGAGCTAGATGTAATCCCTGTTGTCATGGCCCTTACAGTCTACCTGGGGAGACAGATAAATAAAGAATTATAATGTGATAGGATTTAATGTTATGGAAGCATAACATAACTTTAGAACTTTAGAAGGGACATCTAAACCAGACTTGAGGGATCAGGGAAGGCTTCCTGAAGGAAGTAAAACAAATATAGCCGGTAAAGGGACTTCAAGCAGATATTCACTGAATTAAAAGTTTATTTGGTATGGCAGGATTAGAGTCTGGTGAGGACTCTGTTGGACAGAGTTAACAAATGAGACTGGAAAGAATATAAGCAAGAGTCATATCATGAACCACAGTATGGAGTTTGGGAGGATAGAGAGAAGTGGACACACTGGAGAGGAAGTAAAAAATCATTGGGACTTGATGCCTGATTCATATGGGGAGAGGAGAATCAAGGGTGATAACCAGGAATTATGGGTTGATAATGATGTACTTGAGGGAAGAGAAATGTATAATTTTGGATATATTACATTTGAGTGGAGATACCTGGTAGGCCTTTGGATGTGACACATAAAAGCTTGAAACCAAGATTCAAGAATCATAACCTTTGAAAAGAGGGAAAGAATATTATGAGGAGAAGGACAGAATATTATAAGGACATATTCCTGATGAATATCATATTCCAATGTTTATCTGAAGAACCCTAAAAGGAATGAGGACCAGAGAGATAAAAGGAAAACCAGGAAAGTGTGGCATCACTTCTTCTGTGCAGAAGAAAGGAATAGCTGTCTGTGTCACATGCTGAGAGGATTGGCACTTGGTCCTTAGGCTGTATGGTAAATGCCTACTATGTTCCATGCTGTGTAGGTGCTATGAACAAACACTGATTTTGCCCTTGAATAGCTTACAACCTAGTTAGGAAATAAGATATACTGGTATATAGATTGTTTTATTTAATATATTATTTATTAGGTGCCTGTAATGTTCCAGGTGCTATTCAGGGTGCTGGGAATACTGGAATAAAAAGAAATGTATTCTACCAGGAAAGAAAGACAATAAAAAAGTAAACCACAGACAATGTATGATCAAGAAGAATAAAACAAAGCAAAGGGATAAGGAATAGAGAGGTAATAGTGGTTGTTCTCTGGGTTATTTTTGATATAGTAGTGAGGGAAATCAGCTCTAAGGAAATAACATTTGATCAGAGACTTCAGTGATATGATGGTGTGAGCCATGGGAAGACTAATCGAGGTAACAGAAACAGTAAGTGAAAAGGCTCTGAGTTGGAATGAGGTTGGTGTGTTCGAGGAATATTAAGAAAGTTACAGTGAAAAAGGCACAGGTATGGTAGAGATGAAGTGAGAAAGATCACCATTGCTACACATAGGAACTTAACAGGCCACAGTAAGGAAGTAGCAGGCTGGAGACAGGAAGATCAGATTGGAGGTTGCTGCAGTGGTCCAGTTAAGTTTAAATATAAAACTTAAGGGTAGAAAGAGTGTTCTTGACAAAGGCAACTAATGGAATAGTGGATGCGAAGTGCAAAAGTAAGGGCAATGTCAACATTTGAATCTAGGTGACTTAGGAAAATGTGGTACCAGGAGGTGGAGTTTGGAATGGAAGGATGTTGGTTTGATTTTGGAGATATTAGTGTTTCAGATGTTAAAGGGGATATTTCTGAGACTTTGCCACAAAAGCGAATGACTAGTGGAGTATAGTCATTGACACAAGCATCAGTAGTTACAAACTTGACTGGCAAATGAGGAGACTGGAATATAGCAGTGACAGGAGAGAAGGTGGAGTAGCAGAGTTCTTGATTGTACATTTAAGGAGATACATTTTTAGTTCTCAATATTTAGAGAACGTATAGAATTTTCTTTTTCAGGCTCTCGGGCTTTCTCATTTTTTCCTCTTTCCTATTTTTTCTCTATTTTTAAATTTCTATCTCAGTCTGTTTCTACTATTAGCATTAAAGAGTGGGAGGGTGAGGGCTATGAGAAAGGTCAAAGGAAGAGGATCTGCAGTTCCGTGTCTCCAGTTCATAGTGGTCTGGATGTCCCTAGAGGAGCTGATGGGAAGAGTGAGTCAATTGGGTCCCTCTCCAGAGCTAGGCATATTGGTACTCTAATTCCCTCCATTTCCCCCTGCTTGCCTCACTGTGTTTACCCAACCATATCCTGCTGTGTGTTAATCCTCATCTTTATGTTTTTTTTGTCTTGTCTCACTATAAGGATTCATCAAATGCGAGGAAAAAGCCTTTGGAAACCGGGCACCGTTGTTCCAGCTCCTCTTCCCTCCCTGTCATCCGTGACCCTCCTGTGTTTCTCCTTGGTCCCCAACTCTACCCACCCCAACCACAGTTCCTGTCCCCAGATGTCTTGATGCCCAGCATGACAGGGGAGCCCCATAGACCCCCAGGTAACTCTCCCCAAATCTAATATTATGTGCCAGAATGTCGTACTTTCCAAGGACGACTTAGAAAGATCAAATCAGTATACTTATTGGGGGGGTGTGGGAGTCCCAAGGTGGGTGGTAAAGGGATTTGGATTACCACTTTAAGATCGATCATTGGTCTAGGTCAATTGTGATTGAATCATTACTTGGGCAACATGGTTCTTTGATTTTGGGGGCTCTGGTCTAGATCCTTAGAAACTGAACTGGATCTATCATGATAAGCATATAAGCGACGAAGGGGAGTTAATACCCAGTCTTTAGGATCCTCCCAAAACAAAAAGTGTCATCTATCCACTAGTTTCTCTCCTACTATCCCCCGAGTCTCAGCTGAGGTATAGTCTAGGACAAGGAATGAATGGGAAACCTGGAAAGTCCCTGTGTATGGAATACCTGTGCCATATATACAGTCTCAGACAATCCTAGGGAAAGTGGGTAGCATCCTTTTGGCTTTCTTTGACCCTCTTTAGCAAGATTTGCTACTTTTCTTCTTCATGAAGAGGCTGAATCTATAGCTTAAGGTAGTGATTCCCAGTGGGAAATCAGAGGTACTACTGGCATCTAGTAAGTAGAAGCCAGGATGCTGCTAAACATCTACAAAGCACTTGGCAGTTTACCTTCTCCTCCCGCCCCTCGAACAGATAGTATCAGCTGAAAATATCAGTAGTGTTGAGATCGAAAAACCCTGGCTTACAGATATAAATGCCTTGGGACAGGGGGAGTGGTTGTGGTTCTAGAAGAGAAGAGTAGTATTGCTGGTATGTGTCCAAATTTTAGGGAGGTTTGGATAAGCAGACCTTCTGGGTAGGTGAACTTCCTATCACTCAGTGGAGCAGCCAGGTAGCCAGGCCCCTTTGACGGTTGTTAGGGCCATCTGATCCATCAGGCAGCATTTTAGTGCAGCCTGTTCTGCACTAAATGCTATAGTGAATATAGGGGAGAAAGAAGGCAGCTCTCTGTTCTTAAAGAGCTCAGAGCTGAAATAATCAGAATGTACATGCATACAAGAATATATTGCAGATGTTGATGGGCTATAAAATAAAGAATGGAAAGTATTTTTTAGAAGTGATTTTTTAAATTGTGTATTTTTTTTAAGTAAAGGGGAATTAATGTGTAGAAAAGGCATTCCACACTGTATATGTGGTAGGAGTAGTGTGAACAAAAACAGAGATCTCAGAGACTGAGCAAGAATGTAAGCAGAAACAGATTAACTGGAGGGAAGGTACCAAATAAAGAAAAGCAGAGTTGATGTTTTAGAGTGGTGGCTCTAAGCGTAGAGTTGTTACACTGAGTATACATTTGCAATATTAGGGAGCCATTCATGGGGGAGGGAGTGGTGGAAGAATTATAGTGGAGTGAGATGGAAGTATGGCAACATTTGCCTAGGTAGGAGGTAAGAGACTTGATTTTGATGTATATTAAGAATTCTTAAAAATGAAATTAAAAGCAAAGCTAGGCTTCTTCTGAGGTGTATGCTCTTGGAGGTGTGGGGAGTTGGGAGGTATAGCCAGGAATGGTCCTCTGGAAAGGAGAATGGTTTACTGAAGATGCTTAATATTTGGGTTTCTTTTTCTCTTCCCAGGAACTTCGAGGAGTGTCCAGCAGTTTCTGGCTATGTGTGACAGGGGTGAAACTTGCCAGGGGGTCAAGTACACAAGAAGGACTCTGAACTACCAGAGTCTCCCCCATCGTTCCAGAATAGATGCCTCTTGGGAACCATGGTCAGAGACCAACCAGCATATTGGGGCCAGATTCCTGAGTACTCCAGGGTGCAAGCCTCAACTGACACACACTGCCACACTACCAGAAAGGCGCCAGGGCCTTCAGGTTCCTCATGCTCAGTCCTGGGGGGATCTTTTCCATTCATCCTCCCACCCTCCCATTGTTCACCCTGTGTCTCCACCATCAAGCAGTCTTCATGAACCCCTGAGGTCAGCTTGGAATTTGGGTCCTATTCCTGGGTCTCGAGGCCCTGGTCCTCGAAGAGTAGATATGCCCCCCGATGATGACTGGAGGCAAAGCAGTTATGCCCCGCAATCTGGGCACAGGAGGACAAGGGGAGAGGAGTTTCTGTTTGTTCTAGCAGATGCTCCTGGAAGAGAGCAGATAAGGGCGAGGGCCCTGCAGCACAATAGGTGGTAAGGGTCACCCCTTTCCTTTCCTGGAGCCACAGCTTTCTCTGTTAAACTGTACTGTGGAGGAGCTGGCACCCTGCATCCCTGCTAGGGTTGTGCTAGTCTCATCTCGACATAGAGTTGGCAGTCTCCTAGGGGTACCAGGAACCCCTACCAAGACCTGACTCTTTGAGAGGGAATATTTGAAATTCCAATTTTCATTCACCTAGCAAAAGGAAGCAACTGCTGTTTGGGCTCTATTTGAGCCACTTTGCAGATGAATCCATATTACACCAGACACTAGCCATTTCTTAGGATCTTAGGGTCACCATTTTATTCCTGGATCCGTTATGCCCCCACCTGCACCTGAGCCTTCATCCTCTGTTCCCTATTATACTGCCAACTTCTATTCTTTGTTTTACTTACCTATCCCTATTACCTGACCTGTCTCCCCATACCTCATCCTCAGAGGGACATGTAGCTGTGTGGTCATGTTCCTGACCACATCATTCAGGGCAGCCAGGTATTATGAACGGTCAGCCTTCCCTATGCCCCCACACCTTAGGCCTAGAATGCAGAGCTGCCAATGTAACTAACATTTGCCCTTCTGAACAGATAGAGTCAGGCACACTAACACACCTTCCTGTCCTCAGCAGCAGAGCCATTACTGCCACTTGCACAGTCACCATTGAAAACCCTCAGAGTCAGCTAAACTATTTTAGGGCCAAACATACTGTTTTTGTAAAGTATTTTTCATTAATAAATCTTTAAGATAGTTGTATTTAATTCCTTGTGATTTAATTGTCTTTTTAATGTCTTTTGTATGCTCTTGCTCTTTTATATTGGGGATGGAAGAGAAGGCCTGAATAAGCAAGAAATATCAATTCTCAGGGTACTGGGGGTCCCAAAGAGAGAACCATGGGGCAAACATTGTGTGTGTGTGTGTGTGTGTGTGTGTGTGTGTGTGTGTGTGTGTCTTTTAAATGAATGAAGGTGAGGAGCCAAATAGTTGGATATATACTAAAGGTAGGAATCAATAGGCCCCTAAAGTGGAATGGCTTTCCTTATTATTACTGCTGCTAGTAGATTTCCTATTCCTTTCTTGCTAAAAGGCACTCAGTACATTACATGCTTTCTCCTTCCCTCCTTAGGCAGATTTTCTGGGGATTCAGATCCCTCTTAGAAACCCATTCCTGATCTATGTATTCTTGGTGCCCTCCTTCTACAAGTTTGTAATGTGCCTCCTATCCCTTCCTTGCTCTCTTCCCATGGCTGCTGCTCCCCTTGCCTTCCCTGTGGAATTTCTGGTGGTCCTCAAATCATTGAGGTAGGTAGGGCTATTGATGGTGAAAAGGAACAATTATTGCACAGAAAGATCCATTTTCACCTCTGACTCATTCCCAAATTCTCCCTCTAAAAGATATTTTGTGGGCTTCCTTTGCAAAGAATACCCTTTGGACACTTCCATCCTCTTTTACCCCATTCTCAGGATCACTGAGATTGACAGAAGAGGTAGAAAGGTGTTCTTTGAGACCTTTGGACCGTTGCTTACCTAATTAACACCATTTTGAACAGATTCTGAGAATTTAATATTCAGCAGGAGGATGGGCAGGAATTCCTCACCCCACTTGGATCCTATGCCAAGATATATAGATCCATGATTCAGTACATCTACTCTCATACACATACCTTCCAATAATTATTGATTGAACAATCAGTTCTTGTCCCACTACCTCCTTCCCCATGAAGATCCATCCCTATAAAGTTTCCATGAGTCACTGGGGCTCACTTTCTCTATGTGCACAGAAGTACCATATGAGATGTTTTTTATGAGGAACTAATTTCAAATCTTCAATTCTCTATGTACCCCTCTGCCTTCCAAATATCTATTTTCTGAATGGATCAAGAGGGAGGCTGTGTCCTTTTCAGGTGTATACCTTGAACATCCCTTGGTGTCATCCCTTTCCCCTTACCTATTTTGATTCTTAACCCTTGGAGCCTATTCTGCTCTACCTATATTCTCACCATTTGCCTGCAGACTCTTGGTAATTCCAGGCTCTAAACATAAGGGCCAGATAGATTCTCAAACTCCATTTTGAACGGTCACTTCCCTCCAGAACCTACAGTGCCTCCGCTATTTTCCTGTCCCTTACCAACCACAGTACTCAGATTTGGCAGTCAAATTGTAATACATTTGTTTCTCTATTAGTAGGAGATTCAGAGGTTTGATTAAGTCTCCCCATCTTACTGGGAGCTCCATGAGAGCCAGAGTCATGTTTCCTAGCGCTCATTCACTGCAGCTACTAGCAATAGATAGCCCTTCCTCTTCACGCTCTATTGTTTCTACCTGCCCAGAATTTTAACCTGATCCCTTGGCCTCGTCCTGTTTCTCTCCCAGCTTCAGTAATTTTGCCCAGGTCCCTAGAGTCTGCCCCGCCCCCGCCCCCGCAAGCGCGGTGCATGCCGGTCTTAGCCCCTCTGTAGGGAAAGAGGGTCCGCCATGTTCCCCGGCGGCGCCGCCGCTTGGCTCTGGTAGCCGCCGCCCCCGCCCCCAACCCCGCCCGGCCCAGCGCCTAGCCGAGCCCCGGGCCCAGCATGGCCGCCCCGGAGCCGGCCCGGGCTGCACCGCCCCCACCCCCGCCCCCGCCGCCCCCTCCCGGGGCTGACCGCGTCGTCAAAGGTGAGAGGTGGACGAAGCCCTGGGGGCCTGGCCTGAGGAGCTGTGTGTGAGGGCGGGCGGGAGACCGTCCCCTACGGAGCGGGCCCGGAAGGGCGGGCGAGTGACTGGCTGCCTCCCTTGGGGAGTGGCCCCTGGGCGGGCCCCCGCTGGGCTGGGCTGAGTCGGTAGCTGCGGCTCCGCGGTCTCCTGCATGCCTTCAGGCCTGAGGCGGGGGTTTCGCTCTCGAGGTCTCCTAGTCGTGGGGGCGAGGCTCCTGGCCGCAGTGAGCCCCTTTCTTTTTCTCCTGGGCCTGTCAAAGCGGCCCAGGGGCCGCGATTAGCTTCCTGCTCCGCGACAGCTGCACGCCTGCCTTGCCTGGGCGGACCGAGGGGCTCGGAGACCTTCAGCCACGCGGGGCCGAGTGATGAGCAGTCAAAAATCACCTCGGCTTTGGCCCACGCCTGCTCCCCAGTGACAGCCGTCCGCCGGATTCGCGCCCAGTTAGCGCCAGCCGCAGGGGTTCGCGCTTGGCCCTCAGGTGTCACTCCACGCGGAAACTGGGGGAACCATGTGGGATTGGGCAAGGTTGAAGAGACGAGGCAGGATTTGGGGGTCCCGGCTTTAGGTGCAGAAAGGATGGAGAAAAAGCAGCATAAAGAGAAAAAAACCTGGTCGATAGGACAAAGCATGTATTTAGCAAACCGTCAACACTGGTCAAAGGCCAAAAAGGGTTACCCCTCACCTTGTGAACACACACCCATAGAAGAAATGAAATATTTCTCAGCTGGGCAGAATATATGTATGTTTACCGACAACAGGTCAGCAGAAAAATTTAAAATAGAGAAATTGAGTACAAATTGTTGCTTAAGATTTCCATGCTCTCTAGGAGAGCCCATCAACTTCAAACACTGCTGTGGAGGTGAAAAACAATTTGAAATTATTTTTCTTTACCATTGACATCATTTTAGAATAAAGTTTTCTTTATTGTATTACGTTTATTTTGGAAAGCTAGATACTCCTTTTATTTATTTTCATTCAGCTTCTCAAATATACTGGCACAATGTTTAAACACTCTTAGTCCAGTTTTTGCAATTTGACCACGTATGTTTCCATTAAAATTTTTAAAAACAAGAATACCTTTTTCCTTTGTGTTTTTTTAATTTTAATTTTTCAATTTGAGCCTCCTTTAATAATAACACTGATTGGTATTCAGGCTTGTGTAGACAATTTTTAAAAGTTAGTGGTATATCCAGTTGGGCCAGTCATTGGAATGAGCTGAATAAAGAGTTTATGGAATCCTTGTCCTGCAAAATCTGTATAAAAAGAGAAGAAGAGAAAGAACATTGGTAGTCCAGGCATTTATCTCAAGTTTTGTAGGGGTTGGGAACAGAGACACGGGCTGTTTCTTCTTTTTCTGATTATATATCAGTGTTGTATGTTCATTTCCCTGGGCACTTTTCACCCTACTATTAGATAGGACAACCAGTCGCATTCCTAAACAGTGAATTTTTGCTATCCTTATGTTTGTGAATCTTCTTGTTTTTTGTCGTATATATGGTAATGTTTTCCCTGTACTGCTTTAGTATAGTAAAAATAAGATTGCAAACATAAGGTGTATTCCTTAGGGGTGAGTTGTGAAATCACAACAGTCATATTTGTAGGTTATTGGTGTGGAATAAAAGTCATTTGATTTAGGTAAATAGGAAAAGAGCTTGTTGATGAAAATTATAAATTTATAAAATTATAAATAGAGCTCATGGGTATAAGATCTCATGTGCTTAGTAGTATATCCTTCACCAGGACAACTTTGATTTCTTTATGGAATTCATTAGCAATTGGAATGCTTGATAAGGATCACATGTTTCGAGATGGTGGAAACAGACTAGTTTGCACTGTTCATGGAATCTCAGCTCTGGCTTCCTCAGAAATTACTGGGAAATTCACCTTTCATACAGAAATCCATTTTTAGATTTCATCTTTGAGCTTCTTTCTTGCCTGCCTTCTTTCAGTAATTGTACCATGTTTTATTTGATGATAGAGAATACCCTTTCCAGAAAATACATGACCACGGTGCTAATTCAACTTGTTAAAATCCAGGTTTCTTAGAAGTCTAGTATGTGCTAGTTTTGCATCTATACCATTTCATAGTAGTAATATTATGGAGATGGTCATTGGCATTCAATACAGGTAGTCTTTTACTCTCCGAAACTTTTCCTTCTTGTCTCTAAATTTTATGCTGTTGCACTTCTACTTAGGAGGCCGGTTTTGAAGGGGATATAAGGTCTTTCTGTGTTTAAGATCACATGCCTGAAGTTCACTTCATGTGAAGTTTGAGATCTGGGAATACTGTAGGTGATTCATGTATTAATGTAATTAGCTTTTTACTGAAATTATTATATCGCTGATTATGGATGAACAGGTTTCCTGGTTGGTTCAAGCAAATTCATTTCTGAGCCTACTCTAGCTTGCTGCTGGCTCAGGTCAGATTTTTCTGTTTGAAAGTTGCTATAGCCCAGTGTTTTAGCTGGGCTAATATGCCCTCTTTACTATTTTCTGTTAAGCATTTTTCTGTTCTTCAGCTAAAATAAGTTGGAAATAAAATAGAAAGAAACTAGGAAAAATGGCTAATTGTATCTGCATAAGTGCCTTACTGCCACATCAACAAAATTGGTATGGTAATTGAAGCATAAAACCCCAAATTAATGTATATTGCTCTCCCTCTTCCCCCCCAATTTACTTGACCTGAATTGTCCAGATGCTACCTTTTGTTTCTAGATATTTTTAAATACTTCTTGTAAGTGCTTTTTGCTGTATAAATGAGGTCCCAGATTTGTAAAACTTGACTGTCTCTTGAGATTATTAAATCTGTTAGTCTTGATATAAAATTTCACCTTTATCACTTAGAGTGCATTGTCTATATTGTGTATATATTCATTTAATATGCACATGTGACTCAACTTTCTTTTGCATTCAATATTTTTTCTTTATTTCCTAGGGTATATTAACCTTATGTCTTAAATGATCAGACTTTCAGATTGAAACAAAATGCTGAAGTATGTGTGTGTGTGTTTTAAGCTGATATATTATTTCTGATGGGCAGACTTACCATTCATTTAGGTTCTATTGCCAGCTGTCTTCCTTATAAATCTTAAGTCACTTGGCTCAAGAATTGTTAGTACCTTAGCTTTATTAGGATTGCTTATTTTCATTACAGAGTTTTAGATGACCCACATACATCTTTGGGTCACATGGCTACTTCAATGTTTCTTGCTAGTTCTATTTCATCATATTTTAAAGCAACTTTAATTTTAATTTTTGCTTACAAAATTTATTTTGTGGACTTACCTATCCAAAAAGATAACTTTTCAAAAAAAAATTCATTTATGTATTTTGTGTGTGAGAGAGAATCAGCAGGTGAGAGGCAGAAAGGGAGGGGGACAGAGGATCCGAACCAGGCTCTCTGCTGCTGACAGCAGAAAGCCTGATGCAGGGCTTGAACTCACAAACCGCGAGATCATGACTTGAGCTGAAGCCGGATGTTTAACTGACTGAACCACTCAGATGCCCCTAAAAAGATAACTTTTGAAAATGATTTTTCTTTTTCCTTCCACCCCCATTAAACTGTTAAGCATACTAAAATAAATCTTCAGTACCATGTGTCCTAGAGAAAGCAAGGGAACAGAGAAAATTGTGTGTGTGTGTGTGTGTGTGTGTATGAGAGAGAGACAGAGATGGAGGGAGGAATAGAGGAAGGTGAGAGAACACTGTGGTAACGGTCATCTTAGAAGGAAAATGCCAAGGATGAAATACAACTGCTCAGTAGTAAGGCAAAAGCTTCAAGTTCCAGAGCTGTTGAATGAATTAGCAAGAATCGTAAGGAAAAGTTTGGTAAAAAGAATCTTGATTTATTAAATGAGGTTTATCTTAATACCAATCATATGACTTCATTTCATAAAAGTATTTATTTACACATAGAGATAAAATTAGCTGAAGATAATTGAGCATCCTTGTATGTTGTGTAAAATTTATTTTGGAACACCAGAATAATCAGATAGCAAAAATTTATTAAATGCTTGCTGTAAATGCCTGCTGTATGTTAAGAACTGTAGGGAAACTACAGAAGTATAAAAAATGAAGAACGGCCTTGGTCCTTGAAATAAGTATTCGTGAAAAGTTTTTTATATATGTCATAAGGATGGGTCATTAATTGCTAGATAAGTGACAGAGCCAGTGACTCGTTTGGGTTCAGCAGAGATGGTGATGACTCTGGACTGGAATGGTCTAACAAGGGTTTGTATAGGAAGAAAGAGGCCTTGAAGGAAGGGTACGATATAAATAGGCAGAGGATTGGGACTATTTATTTATACAACATTTATTGAGTACCAAAGCATAATTATTAGGCATTGAGGATACAGACTTGGATTAGATAGAATTAGGTAAGATAGATTCTGTTGGAGTGCTGGCAGTCTAGTGAGGGAGATATTGGAAATAAATAATGTAATAAATTTTGTACAAAGTGCTACTGGACTGTAAAGAAGGAGTTGACTCTCTTATTTGGAGAAAAAACATCAATGAGAGGATTGTGTTTTGAGGTGGGCCTTGAAGGAGGAGAAGAATTTCTCTAGAAAGAAGGCAGGACTGGAGTAACAGGAAAGGCATGGAGTTTGGGGGTGGGGAGTGGGGAGGAAGCTTGAAAATGTGTGTGTGACAGTAGTATGTAAAGTGCTTGGCTAGGGGTGGCAGGAGGCAAAGTTGGAAACAGTCTTTTGTATACTAAGTTGAGGAGCTGAAACTTAAGCTAATAAGCAGTATAGCCTCTGGATGATTAAGAACACAGGCTCTGGAGTCCAATTGCCTGGGTTTGAATCCTAGCTCTACCTTAACCTTTCCACTATGATCAAGATACTTAATATCACCAAGCTTCAGTGTTGTCACCTGTAAAATAGAGTTAATAAAGTATTATTATGGGGTTTTTGAAGGATTAATGGAGATGGTCTACATAAAGTATATACCTCATTGCATGGCCTGGCACTTGATAAATATTCAGCCAATGGTAGCCATTATTATTATTGAAGATTTTAAAATAGAAGAGTGATCCAGAATCTTGGTTTTTGAAAGGTAACATGGTATTGTGTAGAACAAAATAAAAGCAGGGGAGAGGCTTAAATTAGAATATCAGAAGATTGGGGCACCTGAGTGGCTCAGTTGGTTAAGCATCTGACTTTGGCTCAGGTCATGATCTCACAGTTCGTGAGTTCGAGCCCCACATCAAGCTCTGGGTTGACAGCTCAGAGCCCAGAGCCTGCTTCAGATTCTGTGTCTCCCTCTTTCTCTGCCCCTTCCCTGCTCATGCTCTGTGTCTGTCTCTCAAAAAATGAATTAAACGTTAAAAAAAATTTTTTAGAGTATCAGAAGATTAACTATTAAATTTTAGATAGAGTATTCCAAGTTTGTAGAGTGGACAAAATTGAAAAGATAGTAGGGGACGCTTGAGTGGCTCAGTTGGTTAAGCATCCAGCTTCAGCTCAGGTCATGATCTCATGGTTTGTGAATTTGAGCCTCACATTGGGCTTGCTGCTGTCAACACAGAGGCTGCTTCGGATCCTCTGTCCTTTCTCTACGCCTCCCCTGCTTTCTTTCTCTCTTAAATATAAATAAACGTTAAAGAAAAAACGTAAAGATTGTAGTAATTCTAGGGGAATAAAAACTCCATATTCAGCATCTCTGGAGCAAAGTAGTCCAAGTACAAAATGACCAAAGTTATGATTTAAGGGAATGAGAAGCCAGATATAATGCAAGTTCTGAATAATATTAGAAAGTAGATTATATTGGATCAGTGATTGGTTTTGGGAACAGGCAGAAGAGCAAAACTTTTTAAGGAAACAGTGGTCAGACTAATTTTGCTTTAGGGATTGATTAAATTGAACAATTGTAGTTGGATGCAAAGATTGGAATGACATGTAAAAGACTGGGAATGGTCAAATAGAAAAGGGTCTTGGAATTAAGTTCCAAGCTTTTTATTCCTCCTTATTTCCACCCCACCCCTTTATTCTTTAGTTCTTAAGAAACTGCATAACATTTTTGAGTAGGTTAATCCAGCAGTGCTTTGTACAATCAAGAGGGAGGGAAAGTAGAGCTGAGTTAGATTTTTTTAGCATGCAAAGGAATAAGAACTTGAACTAGCATTGCACCAATGGATATATAAGAAAATGAAGAGAATTTGAAGAATCAATAAGATTTGGAGTTGTGAAAGAGGACAATGATACCAAAATTTTAAGTCCCAGTGATAGAGAATGGTGATAACTATGTCAAAACTAAGACAGGAAAGAGAACCAATTTTGAGGAAAAGGTACTATATTCAGATAACCACCACAGACTAAAAGGAATCCAGGGGATACCTTGAAATTTTGAAGATTGTCCTGTTGGATTTATTGAATCTTTTCTTAGACGACGTGGCCAGTGCATGCTTCTATCCCTAGCATGCCCCTTTTCATGATGAGAAGACTTTTGATGACTTTTTGTCAGAAGAGCATTGCCATTTTGTTGGTATAGGACAGATTGTACTGGAGTAACATTCTGACCTCAATTTCAGCCATGATTCTGCCCCTTACTAGTTGAAACACCTTGAGAGCCATTTAACTTCTCTGAACCTGTTATCCTATTTGTGAAATAGTAAAACCTGCCCTACTAAACTCCCAGGATTCCTCTGGAAATCATGTAGGGTTATGTATGTGAAAGTACTTTTGAAAAAAAATTTTTTTTACATTTATTTATTTTTGAGAGACAGAGAGAGACAGAGCATGAACAGGGGAGGAGCAGAGAGACAAAGAGACACAGAATCTGAAGCAGGCTCCAGGCTCTGAGCTAGCAGTCTGCACAGAGCCCAACGCAGGGCTTGAACCCACAAACCATGAGATCATGAACTGAGCTGAAGTCGGATGCTCAACTGACTGAGCCACCCAGGCACCCCACGTACTTTGTAAACAAAGCAGTATAAATATACTGTCATTGCTGTATAGTGTCAAGATCTACAAGTATTTTAGACCCTATATCATTAATTTAGTAGGCATTCATTGGTAACAATGTTCTAATCACTGTGTAGTGATGAAAGACATAGCCCCCTCCCAAAGAGTTCATAAGAGTGTGGGGGAGACATATTTACAGAGTAATTGGTAAGTGCCATGATATAGGTCTTCATTATATGCTATGCTACAGGACCACAAAGGAAGGGACGCCATTAACCTCGTCTGGGAACATAAGGAATTTTCAAGAATTGAAACACTGAAGTGACATTTAGGGACAAGGAGAGGTTAGGTAAAAGATGGGAATAATGTACCCCCAAACAATAGGGTGTGCAAAAATATAAAGATTAAAAATAAGTAAAATGAAAATAAAGTATCTGGAGTGTAGAATGTATCTGGGATATGAGGTAGTGACAAAAGATGAGGTTTGGAAATGTAGGCAAGGTTCAGATCACAGGGGATCTCGCATGCCCATGTGAAGATAAAGAATTTGGATTTTGTATAATAAAGCCAGTCTTGAATCGAGAAGTTTGAGATTCGAATTTTAGAAAGCATATTCTGAGTGTTGTAGAGTAGACAGAATTGGAGAGATTGTAGTAATTCTAGAATAAAAGTCCTCATTCAGTGTCTCAGAACCAAAGGAGCAGAAACAATTCAGGTAATTATTTAGGATCTATTGGCCTTGTAGGGTGAGGAATAACGAGAATTCTAGGACAATCCTGAATGGGTAACTGTGGGCAGTGGTTTAGAGGGGAAAATCATATACCAAATTTTGGACATACTAAGTTTGAGATATGTATGGAATATCCCAGTGGAGATATTTGATAGTTTATCGGGGATCTGGAGTTTAGGGGAGGGGTCTAGACTGAGTTATTGTTATTATTTTTTGAAAAAATTTTTATGTCTTTATTTTGAGAGAGACAGAGAGTGAGCTGGGGAGGGGCAGAGAGAGAGGGAGACACAGAATCTGAAGCAGGCTCCAGGCTCCTAGCTGTCAGCACAAAGCCTGACGGGGAGCTGGAATCCACAGACTGTGAGATCATGACCTGAGCTGAAGTCAGCCGCTTAACCGACTGAGCCACCCAGGCGCCCCTGAGGAATTTATTATTTGAGGGTCCTCAAAATGTAGAATTTAGTTGAAACTGTAGTGCTGAATGAGATCACTAATTTAGAATGGTATGATAGGAGAGCCAAGGACGGAATCATAGGACACACACTGACATTTAAGGATCAGGAAAAAGACGAGAAGTCCATGAAATAGACCAATCAGTTGTGACCAGAGAAGTAGAAGAAAAAACAGGTGAGTGATTTTAAGAACCCAAGAGAGGAGAGACTTATAAGGTGGAGGAATAGAGCAGAAAGCAGATAAATATGTATTGAGGAAAATAGACAAAAGGTGAGAAAAGGAAGATACCCAATGTAGATTTGAATACCCTTTCAAAAAGTTCTCAAAATAAAGGATATATGACAAACAGGAATGAGGAGTAAAAGAGAGTTACATGTTTGAATTTTTTTTTTTTAATTTTCTAACATTTATTTATTGCTGAAAGAGACAGAGCACGAACAGGGGAGGGCCAGAGAGACAGGGAGACACAGTATCTGAAGCAGGCTCCACGCTCTGAGCTGTCAGCACAGAGCCTGATGCGGGCCTCAAACCCACGAACCACAAGATCATGACCTGAGCTGAAGTAAGATGCTTAACCGAATGAGCCAGCCCAGTGCCCAGCCACTGAGCCCTTTGAATTTTCAAGATCATAAAGATTTAAGTATGTTTAATTGCCCAAAGGGAAGACCCCAGTGGAGAGGCGGAGGAAACAGTAGGATCATGGAAGGGGTGGAGAGGGTGACTTGACTGTAGTTAAGAGGTTGGGGGAGTGGGATTCAGGATACAAATAGTGTTTAGTAAAAGATAGGAGGCGTACCTCCTCCTCGGATGGGAAGAAATTTAAAGATGCATACTGGTGTTGATGTGTGGATGGAGAGGAGCAGGAAAGTCAAGTTTGGTCTGAAGGCCTCCATTTTCTCTGAAATTGGATACAAAGTTGATTTACTGAGTAAGAGATAAAGTAACTGAAGGGTTCAAGAAAGAGGGGACCATTTGAAATTTCTACTGAGAAGTATGGGAGACAGAATGTTTAATAGGATTGCTGAGAAGTTCCAATGACCAACTACGTTGGGGATGATGAATTTGTAGTAGCATGGGGCCATTTTGATGATTTTATACTTAGCACCCAAGTTTAGAAGCTAATTCATCCAAGAATTACAGTTTTCCCTTATACGTAGAATAAGACAAAAGGGCAAAACTATTTAGGATGTTGTTTAAAAAGTGGGTGAATGATGGAATACTTTAAAATTATAAGAAGCAAAGGTATCCAAAAGGGAGTTGATTATAAGAAGCAAAGGTATCCAAAAGGGAGTTTGATAAGGAAGGGTTGTCTAGGTTTTTAATACAATTGAAGAACAGATGGAGTAATGGGAGTGGACTGTAAGGGTAGGAGGTTTTAATCATTGAGTGAGAGATTGTAGTTCAGGATTTCAGAGGCAGAGCAGTAATATGGCCAAAGCTATTGAGCTGAAGTGGAGTGGAACTCAAATCTCTCAGTTCTTAAGTTTCAAATAGATCATTCTATGTGGACATTGATGATGGGATTTAGCATGGAGAAGGCTTGCAAGCCAGGAGCCAGAGTTGCATGTGAGAAATGACTAGAAGTTTAGTAGATGGCAGGGACAAGGATAAACTGTCTAGAAGGCATAAATCTCAAAGGAGAAGGCATTTTTTTCTTAAGTGGAGTGGTGAAATTGGAAGTGGTAATGCAAAGCAACACTTTAAGCCTTCTCTGCTGAGAGTAGTGGAGTGTGGAAAAATGCACAGCATCCATTTTGAAAAAAAGGTTTGAAAAGTGTCCTTCAGGATTACTAAGATTTAATTAAGCTAAAGAGATGAAGACAACATTACTGTGAAGATCTAGTTAGTGTGTGTGTGTGTGTGTGTGTGTGTGTGTGTGTGTAGGGGGAAGAGGAATGAGTTAAAAAAAAAAAATAGTGGGGCACCTGGGTGGCTCAGTCAGTTAAGTGATCAACTTTGGCTCAGGTCATGATCTCACAGTTCGTGGGTTTGAGCCGTGCATCAGTGTCTCTGCTTGTCAGTACAGAGCCTGCTTTGGATCCTCTGTCCCCCTCTCTTTCTGCCCCTCCCCTGTTCGTTCTCTCTCTCTCTCTCAAAAATAAATAAACATTTTTAAAAAATAATGGGAATTCTGGAGGCCTAAATGAAAAAAGGATTGAGAAGGAGAACAGCCAAAGATGGCATGGTATAAGAGAAATACCGAGAAAAATTCAGAAGCATAAATGACAGAAGGGACTTTATTTGGATAGTTGCCAATAATGGCAATGATCAGAAGCACTGAATGATTCTTTGTGGTAAAGTTGTTCACTTGGCATAGGCTGCAGGCATCCCAGTTGGTGTTGGTAGCTTTGTGGGACTAATAATTTGTAGTCTTTGCTTAGAGTTGGGGAATAGGATTTAGTTAATTTCTAGGATTCCTTACCCAGTAGTAGTAGAAGTATATCTGTGCTCTTCCCCTATCCCTGATCAATATGTATTCCTGTTTTGTTTTTCCAACTTCCTAAATTAAAACTTGCTTTAGACTTTTTTTTTTAGTCACCATACATTAAGTCTAAATGAAAATAACTTGTGAATGTTATTGATTACTATATAGATTGTGTGTGCTTCATGCCAAAATTTGAGTTAAAGGAACTTTTTCAACAGAATAGTATGATCAAAGTGAATATTATTAAATCAAGTTTTTTAGTGTTGGAAACTTGGTGATTTGAGATTATTTTGTAGCTCTTTAGTTTATCCCAGCTAATCCTCATTTTTAGCCATCTCAGTTATTGACCATTTACATTACATTTACATACATTTATATTCTGCTTTTTCCCTATCACAAATATAGAAGAGTAGGAAAAATAGTGTGCAAATAAGGAGGAAAAATATATTAGAAGAAAATCCTAGAAAAGCAGGAATAATTGGCTAAAGATGAAATAGAAATAAAAAGAAAAACTTTTTTTTTGTTTATTTATTTTGAGAGACGTGCACATGCACTAGCGGGCAGAGAGCAAGGGATTGGGCTTTGCGCTCAATCTCCCAAACAGATCTCCCAGACAGAATGGTGAGATCATGACCTGAGCTGAGATGAAGAGTTAGATGCTTAACTGAGCCATCCAGGTGCCCCAAAAGAAAAAATTTTAAAAGCCTAAAAATGGATGGGAATGCTTTAAAATGACTTAGGAAATGCCAAACAAAGTAGAGTATGTATGTGTGTGTGTATACACACACACACACACACACACACACACACACACACACATATATTTTTTTATTAGAGAGTGTGCAAGTGGAGAGGGGCAGAGAGACAGTGAGAGAATCTTAAGCAGGCTCCATGCTCAGCGCATAGCCTGATTGTGGGGCTTTATCTCATGACCCTGGGATCTTGACCTGCACTGAAATCGAGTCAGATGCTCAACCAACTGAGCCACCCAGGAGCCCCAAGAATATTTTTGATGAAAAAAAATTTTTTTAACTCTGACCAACAGGGTCAATAATTAACCCCCTGTTAGGCCAAATTCTATTTGGTTGGCTTTCTTTTGCCTGGTCACCTGCTACAGCTCCTTTCTCCTTTTACAAAGAGCACATGCCTTTTTCCTCTTATCCCTTTCTACATGCCTTTTCTTATTTACTGATATATTAAAATATATTCTTTTGAAACTTCATTTTCTACTTTCAGCATTGTGTTGTTAGAACAACATTGATATAAAGTTTTCATCTGCTTTTATCTATGGTGGCATTTCTTTACCTTTCAACCTGTATTTATTCCTTAGAATGTATCCCAGCTAGTCTTGACATGTAAAAGTATGCCTTGAGTTGAAAAAGAAGTGGAAAAGCATAGGTCTATAGATGACTTACCCATGAGCAGTATTTTCGATGAATAAAGGCATTTTGGCTCATGGGGGCAATACTTCAGTGTGAATTGCAGTGGAGCATTCACAGTGTGCACGAAAATGAAAATATGTAGTAATACTGGTGACTGGTTGAATTGGGGGGAAGGGGACTGGTCTCCCAGTTGGGTTTTTAGGAAGTTCTGTATTTTGAATAGAATTCAGCCAGTAGTGGGATTTCATTGTTGATTAATAGAACGTATGCATAATCTAGAATGCAGCATCTTAAATAGTATGTTTTCCTGAATAGAGTGATAAAAAAAATTTTCTTGGCCTGATGAGAAAAATATGATCCCATCTTGATCTCAGAAATTTGTACTCGAGATATTTAAACTTTTCATTTTGGTAATGTCCCAGAGTACCTTGTGATTTATTTAATAATCAGTTATTAAAATCTGGAGTTCTTAAACAGTTAGCTTACTGATTAGGGGCAAGTTCAGTCTGTTTAATCTATGGCTAGAGAAAAACATACTTTAACAGAGATTTTTATTTTATTAGACTCTGGACATACTATATTTGGGGGAACAAAATGTATCTTAATGCTTTGTTCTAAATGTGGTAAAAAGTAATGGGAATAAAGGTGTCTAATGAAACAAATAAAGAAGTTCAAATTTTGTTTTACTAAGTATCAAAGAAAGCAAGAGGGATTGGTGATTTCAAAGTCTTTGAGAATTGGTTGACATTCCTCTGCCTTAGTTCTTATCTTACTTCTGAAGTATTGAGTTCTTCCTATTTTTTTCCTAGTAATATAGAGCGTGGTTATTAATTACTCTTTCTCAGGTAATTGACATAATTCTAATCCAGGCTCCTGTTTTTAGTTTTTTGTTTAAGTTGAAATGTTAAGAAACAATTGATCCTATACATTTCCAGGCTTCTGTATAATAATTGATAATTACAGTGATGACTTTGAAACATCAAGAAAATACTATATGGTATATGCCCAAATATAAAGTGAGTTTTTCCTAAAACAATTTTTATTTCAGAAAAGAGGGAGCTGCCTTACATTTGAGTCTGTATATAGACTCTTACAATAAATTTCTCTCTTGCTCTGTTTTGAAAAACAAAGTACTATTTGCTAAAGAGTCTAAAACTACTTCAAGCTGAATTTGAATGTGTAATGAGGTCACTTGTCTGAGTCAGTGAAAAGGAATCAAATAAATTTAACAGATATGTTGTAATTTTTCCTAGGTATAACCTCAGAATTGTTCTAGATACTGTTGAAAGTAGACCTTTTAGTTTCCCATTCTGTTTAACAAATAGCAATTTTAGAGTGGCGTTGGTAATTAATATATATGGGAACTGTGGCTTAGGATGGATTTGCAGTGATAACATTTTATATATATTCGAAAAGTTCTGTATCAAACAAATTAAATGGAAGTGAAGATGATTAACCTTTGAAAAGAGTGTTAGAGGACTTAAAAGTGCCCCCAGTGATAAGGAATACATTACATACATTTGGTCAAAGATGTGCATAAAGATTTTGAATGAAGATGTTTTGTAAAACAAAGGAGGTAGGAGAAAAAGCAGTATTTCAAAATTACCTTTTATTAATGCTGTTTTAAATCTGTATGTGTGACGTGCCTGGGTGGCTCAGTCCCTTAACTGTCCAACTCTTGATTTGGGTTCAGGTCATGATCTCATGGTTCGTGAGATTGAGCCTTGCATCAGGCTCAGTGCTGTCAGCACAGAGCCTGCTTGGGATTCTCTCTCCTTCTTCCTCAGCCCCTCCCCCCTCAAAAGTAAACACTAAAAAAAAAATCTATATTTGCATCTAAATTTATATTTTATAAATATCTAAATCTCTAAACGCGTCTTTTAAAAATACTTTTTAATGTTTTTTTTTTTTAAACTTTATAGTTTATTGTCAGGTTGGTTTCCATATAACACCCAGTGCTCTTCCCCACAAGTGACCTCCACCAAGACCACCACCCCCCATTACCTTTCCCCCTCCCCTTCCCCCCTCAGTTTGTTTTCAGTATTCAAGAGTCTCTCCTGTTTTGTCTCCCTCCCTCTCCCTAACTCTTTTTCCTCCT
>CM053561.1:31263107-31364304 GCA_028646485.1 Cryptoprocta ferox | reverse complement strand
CGTGAGGTGGTATCTCAGTGTGGTTTTGATTTGTATTTCCCTGATGATGCGTGATGCTGGGCATCGTTTCATGTGTTTGTTGGCCATCTGGATGTCCTCTTTGGAGAAGTGTCTCTTCATGTCTTCTGCCCATTTCTTCACTGGATTGTTTGTTTTTTGGGTATGGAGTTTGGTGAGTATTTATTTTTGAAAGACAGAGACAGAGGGCGAGAGGGGGAGGGGCAGGAGAGGGAGACACAGTTCTGCTGACAGCTCAGAGCCTGACATGGGGCTCTAACTCACAAACTGTGAGATCATGACCTGAGCCAAAGTCAGATGCCCAACTAACTGAACCATTCAGGAGCCCCTAAAGTTTCTTTCTTTTTTTTTTAAAAAGAGGAACTAGCTCTCTTTTTTTATGTTTATTTGAGAGAGAACGAGAGAATGAGTGGGGGAAGGGCAGAGGGAGGAAAAGAGAGAGAATCCCAAGTATGCTCTGCTCCTAGCTGTCAGTGCAGAGCCTGTTGCAGGGTTTGATCTCATGACTGTGAGATCAAGACCTGAGCTGAAATCAAGAATTGGATGTTTGAGACACCCAGGTGACCCTAGCTCTTTTTTTTTTTTTTTTTAATGTTTGTTTATTTTTGAGAGAGAGAGAGAGGCAGAAAGAGAGGGGAGAGAGAGAATCCCAAGCAGGCTCTATGTAGTTAGTGCAGAGCCTGACCTGGGTGAACTGTGAGATTATGACCTGAGCCAGAATTAAGAGTCAAATGCTCAACCAACTGAGCACCCAGGCGCCCCTGGAGAGTTTCTTTTCAAGATGGGCAGAAAACATTGTTTTTAACTTCCTTATTATAAACATGGTACATCACCTTACATTTGGTATTTCTTTCTATTCAGGCTTATGTCGTATTAAGTTACATTTATTGTGCTTCCTTAAGCTGAAAGAGTGTGTAATGTTTTGAGAATTCTGCTAAAAAATATTATGGCTTAAAGAAAACTTTAGTTATCCTGAAAGAACTTTTAATTTTGAGGCAGTTCATCTCAACAAAGAACATGCTATTATAATAGATTAATAAAAAGTATAATTTGATTACTCTTTTTTAAAAAAACCTTTAAAAAGTTTAACACTTCTATCCATAAATAAATAAAAACTCCAGCTTTTCAAGTTTTACTTATTTATTGATCCATTAGTTTTTATGTTGATATATTAATAGTGATTTATTTTTTATTAATTAAAAAAAATTGCAGCTGTACCTTTTCCCCCAACACATCGCTTGACATCTGAAGAAGTATTTGATATGGATGGGATACCCAGGGTTGATGTTTTGAAGAACCACTTAGTAAAAGAAGGTCGGGTAGATGAAGAAATTGCACTTAGAATTATCAATGAGGGTGCTGCCATCCTTCGGAGAGAGAAAACCATGATAGAAGTAGAGGCTCCAATTACAGGTATACTTATTTATGTTTTGGATATTGTTTTTTAAATCATACCATTATTTAGTTGCTTGGTTATAGGGCTGCTTATTCTTCAGCCTATGGTATGCTAAATTACTATTACAATTATTCAGTTATCTTGAATTTCCAAATTATTTTTTGTAAGTTTTTAAAATTTTTTGCCTGTTTGCAGTGAATAAGCATGATCCTAAGTAACTGAGTGCAGAAGTTGGTCTAATATGCTTTCGTGAAGGTTTCATCAGTTGTGTTGGCCATAATCCAATTTGATTCAACAAATTCTTATTTACTTTGCTTTCAGTTACTAGGGGCAAATACCTCAGTGTCAACATAGTAGTCAATAGAAAGTGTTATGTTAGAATGGAGATTTTACTGCCACCATTTTAATTTTGTAATCTTAAAACATATGCTTGGCTTCCTGAAGAGGACTTTATAAATTTAGGTGAATATTTTGTCACTAACTACAAATTTCATCATTTTTGTTATATCTTGTTCTAGATCTTGAGCACATGAACACTTGGGTACATATCATCCCTATTAGGACTCTTCATAGACTCTGACTTCTTTCTGAGACTTTTCTTGATAGAATTTACATTATCTCTTATGTGAAAGAAATTAGAATTTAAGTAAAATTTGTTATTTCAGAGTTTTTTTTTCATATCTAATAATCTTCTTGTTTCAGTGTGTGGTGACATCCATGGCCAATTTTTTGATCTGATGAAACTTTTTGAAGTAGGAGGATCACCTGCTAATACACGATACCTTTTTCTTGGTGATTATGTGGACAGAGGTTATTTTAGTATAGAGGTAATAATCATAATACTGTCATTTGATTTGCTTTTAAGTGTTACCATAGATGATTTCCATTAATTCCTAGTAAAATAAGCTTCTTACAGTACCTATATTGGGTTCTTTTTAATACCTCTGCATATTCTGAAGTTATTAGGTAAAAATACTATTTATTCTCTTCTGCCTTTCAAACTATTCTGTTTTCTTTGTATTACTATGTTTATGAAATTATAATTACCATTTTTCCCAGTGGAAATTATGTGAAAACTGAGGGTTCTTTATTGTTCTGTTATCTAGTGGCCCTAAGGAGCTAGTATTATTTACCCCTCTTGCCCCTAAAGCCATTACCCCATGTGAAAAAAGATTAATTGAATTTTCTCTGATTAAATAAAACATACTATAATGCTTTTATTGCTTAAACCGTAGTGTTTCTATCCCACCTTTTATAGCTATTAAGACCCAAGTCTTTTGTGTATTCTGAAAGTATTCATTTCTTTTAAAAAAACTTAAGAGGCATTAAAATGACCTGTTGATCATTATTTCACAGTACATGGTTTTTTGCTTCTTTTATATCTCTAATTATATAAATAGAATAAGGTAAATATAAAACAATTTGCATTTTCTAATACATGCATCTCTCTTCTTTTTAAAAATGAAAATGTGGCCATATTATAATGTTGTTCTGTAACTTGCTTTTTTCATATATCTCTATACTGTGATGTCTTTCCAGGTCAGTATATATAAATTCATAATATTTTTAATAGCTGCATTATATTCTATTGAATAAACAAACCACAATTAATTTCATCAATTCCTTATTGTTAGATGTTCTCAGATTTTTGCCATCACAAATGATGCTTCAGTGAACCTGGTTATTTATATCTTTGCACACTTGCTAAATTATTTCTGTGGGGTAGATTCTTGGAGGTAAAATTATTGGGTAAAAGCTCTGCTAATAGATACTTCCTTTGAGCATTTACTATGTTCCAAGCATATTGTAAGCACTTAACACACATTGATTAATTGAATCCTCACAACAACAGTATGAAATAAGTACTGTTACTTTATCCATTTTATAGATGACGAATATGAGGCTGTGCCCAAGGACACACTGTTAGTAAGCAATGTAGCCAGTCTTATTCCAAGCCTGTACTCTTAACTACCTCTCCCAGTAGATAATTGAAGCTTTACCTGGTGCATTTCCATGCTGGTTCCTGTTGTTTATATCCCCCTCTCCAGTATTTTTAACCTCCTTTCTGAGGTACGCTAGGATTCATAGTGAGGAAGGAGTTCAGGACCCTGTCTACCCAGATTCCCTAAGGAAGTTTGTTCCCCCCTCCCCCCAGCCCCAGGCCCTGAGTTGTTCTTCCTTTATTCATAGGTTCTTCATCAGTCACCTTAAACTTCCTCCACAGTTTCAAGGAAATCAGAAAATAGCCCTTCTTAACAAAAAGATTGGGAGCTTTGACAAAAACAACAAAATGAACAATTTTAGGAAGCTTATTGGGAACTAAGCATATTGATGTTTATGTCCTCGTATTAGAGTGTTTTATAGCTGACTCTTTTAATATATTTTACTGTTACAAAAGGAAAATAATAAAGAATCAAACTAAGCAAAAAAGACAGGTAGAGTTTAATAAGTATTTCTTTGGCTTAATTTCTTTTTTTCCTTGTGAATAAAATGAAGGTGTGAATAGTTACAGATTTTAATATTTAATTTGTTAAAAATAAAGTTTGTTTTTCTTCTTGTGTTTAAATATATTTCCATATGAAATGTCTTTCTTTTTTCTTTTTTTTTTTCTTTTTTTTTTTTTTTACCAAATAAGTAAAATGTGAGTTTCTTATGTTAAATCTATTTAGAGGGGTGCCTGGCTGGCTCAGTCAGTAGAGCATGTGACTCTTGATCACAGGGTTGTGAATTCGAGCCCCATGTTGGGTGTAGATATTGCTTAAAAATAAAACCTAAATAAATAAATAAATCTATTTAGAGAAAAGCATCTGCTATACTGTTTATTTTAATATTCTTATTTAAAAAATTATACTTTCTTTGAATCAGTTGAGATTAATAAGCACCTACCTTATGTAAGGCAACAAGTATAACCAACAAAATAAACATAAGAAATGGATATTGCCTTCATAAGGCAACATGGCATAATACTTAAGATCAGAAGATCAGATTCCTATCCCTTACTTAAAAGATCTGTGATTTCACATAAGTTACTTGAGCTCTTTGCTTCAGTCTCCTCGTTTATAAAATAGGGATCATATTACATACTTCATAGGGTTGTTTGAGGAACAAATGAGGGATATTTCATATTTAGTGCTTGATATATTGTAAGTACTCAATAAATGGTAGATGCTATTGTTTTTGACATTATTATTTTATTTATTGATATACCTAGGAAGGAGACCAATCTGCTGATTGTTTTTACAGCAAATAGTCTGTAAATCTAAAGTAATTAAATGGATTGTTTGACTCATTCATTCAACAGATATTTATTATTCTTTTGCTGTTTGGTAGGTGCTTTTCTAGGAGTGGAGGATGAGAGTGAATAAGATGACAAAGTCCCTGATTTCATGGAGCTTATATTTTAGTAAAGGACAAAGAGAAAAAGATAGTAAAGAATAATAGAGACTGTAAAGACATAGGGTTAGAGGAAAAGGAGCAAAGATCAAACAACTTAAACAAAAATATAAGTTAAGCTCACTCAAGACATTTTCTTTTGCAGTGTGTCTTATATTTATGGGTCCTGAAGATTCTTTACCCAAGCACATTATTTCTTCTGAGAGGCAATCATGAATGCAGACATCTTACTGAATATTTTACCTTTAAGCAGGAATGTGAGTACTGCTATGAGAAATATTTTCACTTCCTCAGTAATCTTTTGGAGTGATGTGGGTAGTAAGAGTTTGGAAACTTTACAGTGCAACATTAAGAACAGATTTTGTGTCCAAACACATAAAGCTTTAAGGATGATTGTCAAGAGCTCTCTAGTGGTTAACGATGTTTCATTCAGACATTTTCATTTCAATATTTCCTATTAAGTTTGCTTTTATAGATATATTTAAAAACAGTTTTGAGTTTGTGTGTAGTTTTAATGTTTAAGTGATTTTTTAACAGGAAGATTAAAACCCAAAAGGAAAAAAAAATTGTTCTTGCAGTAGAGATTTTTGTCCCCCAATATTGAAACTCTCTCTGAAGCTTCTTAAATTACTCATGCTGTCATTGCAGATTGTTTCAAACACACTGTTAATGATTGAAATTCTTAACCTACAATGTTTACCTCATTTTTCTCTTAAATTATTGTGACAATGGCAATCTATAACAGAAGCAACAATATGATATAGGGTGGTATTTGACCTTTTTTCAATCTCTTAACTGTGTGCTTATTAAATTAATATTCATGACCATATTAAGTCTTAGAGTTAAGTTCCAAGAGTAGCAATAATTTCAGAATTATGGAGACTCATTATCCAGTAAAGATCATATTACTAGAGACTTTCAGTAAAAGAAGAAAAATATAGTGGTAAGTAATGGCAGAGGGGGCAAAGTCATTTAATTTTAATGATCAGGTAGGTAACCTAAATGAATAGGTTATGAATAATAACATAATAAAAATAATAAAATAAACAAATGAATAAAAGATAAGACCTGGAAAGTGCATTGACCCAAAAGCAATCAATTTAAAAATTTTATTAAATCACAGTGCTGGAAAATAGATCTGTTAGCAGACTACCAGTTTAGAACCTCTGGTTGCTGGATACAGATTTTCTCATATTTGAATGTTACAGTATTAAAAATGGAAAAAGGAGTTGAGCTCTTTTTTTCCTTTAGATAATCAACAAACCACCCACCAAAATTCCAGCAAAAATGTAAAATATCCAGGAATTTAAAGATAGAAAGGAGCAAAGGGATCTCAGTAAAACTAAATAACACTTGGGTTTGGTGGAGTTTTTTATCTTGTGTTATTTTGGCTTCATGGTTCACTGCCCATTTTAAGCATTCATTGTAGACTAGAGGAACCCGTCTGTTTCTCCAGTATATGAATAAGATACCTTTTCCTTTTTTTTTAATTGGATGGACCTTGAGTTTTGTTGTGATGATGTAGTCATCTTCCCTGTAATAAGAAAGTAGTCACTCTTATAGTAAATTAAAGTATTGAAACTATTTTAGCTTTAAGAATAATTTTAATTTAGCCTTACCTGGCCTATAAAATAGGTAAAGGGTTGAGCTGTTTTTAGAAATTTAACTTAAGTAATATTTTATGATGATCTACTGCATACCCAAAGTAAATTTAGAGACCACAAATCTTTTATCTTCATAAGACCAATACCACTGCTTATTTTATTGATTCTCATACAGCAAGATGCTTTCCTGTTTAGAAAAAATTGTATACAGTAAAATTCACTCTTTGTAGTGTTTAGTTTTGAGTTTTGACAAGTGCATAGAACTCCCTACCATCACAGTCATGATAAAGAAAAATTTCATTGTTTCATAAATTCCTTTTTGCTGCCTTTTTTATAGTTACCCCTTTATCCACTCTCAACACCTGGATGCCACTTGGCTGTTATATGTGTCTATAATTTTCTTGCCTTGGTTTCAACAGTCAATTATAGATAGGTAGGTAGGTACCTCGGTCGGTCAGTCGGTCGATTGATAGATGGATCTTCAAAATGATCAACTAGGATTGTAATTTTCAATTATTTTTCTTCTTCTAGGTAAAATTAAATATTCAGAAAGAGTCTATGAAGCTTGTATGGAAGCTTTTGATAGCCTGCCTCTTGCTGCACTTTTAAATCAACAATTTCTTTGTGTTCATGGTGGACTTTCACCAGAAATACACACACTGGATGATATTAGGAGAGTGAGTATATATTGTAGTTCCGAGGTTGATTCCTATTGATAGTACTTTGTTGGGTAGAGAGTAGAAGCTTTTAACTTCTCTTCACTGCCAAGATTAGTAATGGTAAAAATTACTGTACTGATATTTTAAGAAAATATCTTCTAACCATTCAGAACAATGTAGTATGGACAGTATTCAAAGTTGGTACCACTTTCCTGTGTCCATTCTATTCTCACTTTTGACAAGTTATTTTCTTTTCTTTGTTTCTTTCTCTTCTTTCTTTCACAGTTAGATAGATTCAAAGAGCCACCTGCATTTGGACCAATGTGTGACTTGCTATGGTCCGATCCTTCTGAAGATTTTGGAAATGAAAAATCCCAGGAACATTTTAGTCACAATACAGTTCGAGGATGTTCTTATTTTTATAAGTAAGGAAAAATATCCAAGATTAAATACATTTTAGTTGTTAAAATAGCATATATTTCATATAGAAAACCATTATTTTACTTAATTTACTTTTTTCCCCCACAGCTATCCAGCAGTGTGTGAATTTTTGCAAAACAATAATTTGTTATCGATTATTAGAGCTCATGAAGCTCAAGATGCAGGGTAAGAATTCTGTTTCCCTGACCCAAATTAACACCTTATATACAAATCAAACTTAGTAACTCATAATTGATGCTTTACGATGCATATTAAGCTATTTGTTTTACAGCTATAGAATGTACAGAAAAAGTCAAACTACAGGGTTCCCTTCATTAATAACAATTTTTTCGGCACCTAATTACTTAGATGTCTACAATAATAAAGGTAAGATGTTGTTGATAAAAAAAATTGTTAAACAACTTAGCTTTTTATTGACTTATTTTTTGAAAATAATGGAAAAGAGGCATTGTTTAAAACTGTAACTATCCAAATCTCATTATAAAAAAGTATAAGATATAAGGGAGGGGAGAGAATAAGAACTAAAAATCCAAAATGTGAAACTTCTCATATGTAACCATTCCACAGCTTGTCAGTCATAAAAGCTATCTTATAAAAGAATGCTCTGAATTAAGTCAAGAAATCAAACATGATTTCCTCAAACTCCCCTTTCTTAAATCTTTCCCCTTATAATCAAGAGAATGTTTTCTTGTCTGCTTTAAGCTCCTGCTGCTGCTTTGATCATTTCACGTATTTGCACTGTATAGTTAATTTAGTTTAGCATGTTTCTTGTTTTATGTTCACTGATCTAGATTCTTTTTCCCTTTCTTATTCCCTACTTTTACCTCTACAGTCTTATCATTGCCCCATGAAGATTTGTAGTTGAACCTTCTTTAATTAATTCATTCCGACCTCCATTTCAGGGATATGTTCTTCCTTTCTTTTTACTATTTTTTCCTTTTTTTGTATATATTTTTTCTTTATCTCCTGTTCCACTAGTTTCCATTCCCTCTCCTGTCCAGATTCTGTCTATAATAATTGGGTTTCATTTAACTTTGAACATAGCTTATTGACAGATAATACCAAAGGATCTTAATCTAGTTAAGTGTGTGCCAAGGACATTGAAGATGAGCTTGGGTATGTTTATGTAGTTCACATTTTCAAGAAAATTAAGAAGCCAGCTTTTATTCTGTCTTGACATGTCTGGAATTCAGTCGACTATGCCATAGTTTCCAGGGTCACTGGAACAGATGTGCCAGGAGGAAAGAACAGAAGGTTAGAGACTTTTGAAAGTATTAGAGAGATAATGAGGTCATTGCTAAATATGGGTCATGGAGTTCAGAAAAGGAACAGAATAAGAGGGTTTTTTTTTTTTTTTTGAGATGATGGTTAAAAGATTAAAACATTTGCCTGTGATCAAATGGTAGCATGCTATATAATAACTTTGATACAGCATATGCTACAAAAACTTAATACTTATATTAATTACCAAAACAACCATACCATGGACTGAGTTGCTAATCTTCAGAAGTTAATATCAGTGTAGCCTCTAAGTATAATGCCAGTGCTAAAATATCCTTTTAGATTATAGTTCGGTTTACAAACTTTAGAACTTCTGAAGAAGTTATCTAATGATGTGTGGCTTCACTTTTGAGAAAAATTGTGTCTAAGTTTTGACTCCATTCTCAACAACAGAATAGAGTGCTACATTTAACTTTGTACCAGAGTTCTACTACCTCAACAGTGACCTCCCCTTGTCAGCATTATAAGACCTAGTGTTCAGTGCTCAGTTGATTACTGTCTTATTGGTTGTCTTCTGTCAGTTTGACTTAGGGGGTAAAGGGATTACTTTTCTGCGTATTCAGAAAAGAAACTCAAACCATTGAATCTGTCTTGTCAAAATCAAATGTCTCTTAGTAGTGATTAGTCTGTACATAGTGTTAATGATTTATTTGAGTGCTAACATGGTATGAGTATATTTGTAATGTTTCATTCCATCTATAAGGCAATTTTCTAGATTCTCTCTCTCTCTCTTGTTTTGTTTTAAAGCTGAAAGCTTGGTATCAGCCCCTAATTTCTGAGGCTAAATTTAAAATATTTTTATTTCATAAGAGAAACAAACATATTACTTGTGACTTTGTATTAGTCAGAATACCACATCTTGGAATTTAACATTTGCATTTTCATGCTTTTCATTAAAATGGAAAAAAAAGTAACCACACAATTATTATAATATCTACAAAGCATTTTATGTAAAATATATACTTTCATGTGAAATACATTCTCTGACCATAAAACAAATCAGTGAGATAGGTAGGGTGGACATAATAGTCCTATTTTATAAATGAGAAATGGATTAGTTAAATAATTTACTAAGCATTACGAAGATAGTATGTGCTATAGCTTAGATTGGAATCTAGCCCATCTAACCCAGTGTTCCGTAAAATAATATAACCAGTGGCTGAAATATATGTAGTTAATTCAAGATATTATTTCTTTTAACATATTGAAACATTAGAAGGATACTTGAAATTGAGATGAGTATGTTACCTTTGGGTTATTTGGTTATAATATTTTTAATGGAATTTTTTCTAAATGAAGTAAAATATTTCTTTGTGGTAGTTTCACTTGATTTCCTGTATTAAATGAAATAAATACATTTATATAATCATAAAAAACTACTTTTTTTCTGAGTTTTGTTTTGTTTTTTGCTTTATTACCATTTAGTTATCCTTTTCAGGTTGCCTGCAACTAAAAAGATCCTCTTAAATTCCTTCAACTTGTATGAACCTTTAAACCTAGAAAATTGCTCATTGCCATTCTGTGTTTCCTCTAAAAATTGAGTTTTCACAATTTTGGATTTAGTAAAAGTGCATGTTCATTAAATTATAAAGTGAAAGAAACATTCTAGAAATAAATTTGGAAATTTCATTAATAATAAGTGTACATCTGACTAGCTTTATATACAAGTGTGTTAAAAACAAAAAGTGTGTTTTTTAGTTCCTGTCTCCCTCTGCTAGTCCTTATTCAACTCACCCCTTGATTCCCTACCCCGTTAAAATAGTATTTTCTGCTTTTATGTGTTTTAGACTTTTGGAGCTAAAGACAAATTGTTACATTCACATTCAAACTTATCTTGCAGCTGCTGTATTAAAGTATGAAAATAATGTGATGAATATTCGACAATTTAACTGTTCTCCACATCCTTACTGGTTGCCCAATTTTATGGATGTCTTCACATGGTCTTTACCATTTGTTGGAGAAAAAGGTATGATTCTTATTTTTTTTTTTAATACTCCAGTTTACTATTGCAGGCACATACTTACTAAAGGAAACTGAAGTCTAGTTTCACTTTGGGTTCAGCTCTACTTGTGTCAGTGGGTGTGGATATGAGAGCCTCAAAGATATTTTGGTTAGCTGTTTATAGCCCCCATCTGAGGGTGTCTGGGGGACTAGGAGAAGACTTATAAATAGCCTGATGTTGTCTTCAGCTGTTGGGTTTTACTTTCTGCTTTTCTTTAGCTTAAATCTTTTATAAGGAATGGAGGGAGAGCTTTGCTTTGGAATGGACACTTTTGCATATTTTAACACCACTTTTGGGGGATGTCAGAGTATTTTATGGGAGAATTTAAGAGCCCTATTTTTGGGCAATGTTAGTCATATTTTAGCAGTTTTATACTCTGAGAAAAATGATAAAGAGAAATTCAGGTTCAAACCTAATATTTGTTTTCCTATATAAAATATGTATACAAATTTAATGGTGATGCTTTCTGATAATTTCCAATAATAATATATTAGGTTACGCTAAATAGGCTTTTTAAGAGAACGTAAATGCTATTTAAGAAATTTTTTTGTTTTTTTTTTTTAGTTGTATAGAACTCTTAGGATTTACTTACTTTATCACATTCTTTTTTTCCAATTAGTGTTAATTTTTCCACAAGGCAATGCCTCAGTTACCATATGTGGAAAATAAGAGTATAAGAATACAGATATGATTGTAAAACATTTTGTTCTATATTCCTCTCTCTATTTTTTCTCACCTCTTCCATGTTACAAAATGTTCCTTTCTGTTTGAGATACGATATTTCTGCCAACGCGATTTTGGGTTCTAAAATACAGAGCTAATACTTAAATTGTGTATGTTAAACAGACTTTTTGAAGATTGCCTTCAGTCTTCATCAGTTACTCAGCAGGTCAACATTAAGTTAATATGGAGATAGAATTACCCACTTTAGCATTTGAGAAGGGGGCCAGTAAAGGGCTTAGGTGCAAGGGATGCATTACACTTATAACCTTCTATCTTTGGTGTATGAGAAATAGTTCAGTCATAGCATCATCAGGCTAAAGGGAATTTAAGAATTCGTATTGCTCAGTCTCCTGCCTTTAGGCTAGACTTCAACTCAACTATTTTAATGTAATACGACTGGGGTTGGGGGTTGGAAAGATAGGGGAGGATAAGGTACGAGGAAAATGGACATTTCATGGATTCTAATTTGATTCTCTAATGCCTCTGCAATAAAGAAATAGTACTTCATTATATCTAGTCTAAATATTTATGTTATGAGAAAAGATATAGGGATAATAGCTTTTCTCAACTAATGCACCTATCAAAAACCAGGGCATAATAGAATTTACAAACTAATAGTGAATATAATAATCATGTAGCCTAACTCCTTTTGAGAGTTGAGAAAATTTAATCTAGTTTCTGGAGATCTCTCATAAGTAAAGATGGAGAATCAGGTTTCTATCAGTGTTCCTACATTTGAAGTCTGCTCCCGAGTAATCTTTTGTTTTTTTGTGTTTTTTTTTTTGCCACTTTAAATCATCTTATAAAGATGAGGAAGTATTCAAACCTTTTGACCATTTTTGTTTTTTTTTTCCTGTGGATCTTCTCCAAATTATTCATATCTTTCTAAAAATGTGAAGCTCAGATTTGAACATTATGCTCAAATAGAATCCTAACTAATGTTGAGCACAGTAAGATTTTTTCAAACTCTTTGCATATTTTTCCATTTTAATGCATGTTAGCTGTTTAGATAGCCTAACTACTTGATTCTAATGAAAATTTTCTTTTGTTGTGAATAACAGCAAATGACATCTCATTTGTTCCACTTTGAAAAAGCCAATTTGACTCTGATCTAGTCTCTGAGAAGCAACTAACTTAAGCCAGAGGCTTCCTTAGAGGCTGATTGAATCCTAAAGTTAGATGAAATCTGTGTTTTTAACCTTTTGGGGGCTTTTTATTTCTTAAAAAAAAATCCAGTGTCGGAAATTTTCCAGCATATGCAAAGGTAGAATGAATAATATGATGCATTGCAATGTACCAATTGCTCAGCTTCAGTAATTTGGTCCAGTTATCAAATCATGGCCAATGTTGTATCATTTATATACCCATTCACTACTCCCCACCCAACACTAATTATTTTGGATCATATATCATCCATTGTTTTGTAGCTATAAATATTTTAGAATGAATCTGTAAAAGATAAGGACTCTTTCTTATTAAAGTAACTACACAAATACATTTATTAATTTCTTAACACAAATCCTTTTGAGAATCTGATGAAAGTTATGGACTTTGCCTCAGAAATGTATGTGTACATTTGTACATAAACATTAACATTTTCAGGTTGCTTGTAGATCTGAAGTAAATTGGTAATTCCCCTTAGGTTTACTGGCCCCAATTTAAGAACCGCTGTTCTAGAGGGTCCAATAAAGTGTGATCTTCCAAAGAAGGCCATACTTGTAATATTTATTCATTTACTAGATTTTTTTTGAAAGCCTGTTTTTATTCTAGTGATTAAGGATACAAAAATACAAGTAAAACAGATGTTTGCAGATTAATAGAAGATTTAAGATACATGAATAATGATAACAAAATGTAAATGTTCCTAGAGAAGTCTAGTTTTATAGGAATTAGGAGGAGGTAGATTATATATGTTAGAGGGCTTATGGTAGTATTTGAACCAGGGCTTGAAGAATGGTGGAATTGGAATTATAGATATGGGCAGGAGAATTCTAGGTAAGATAATTTACCAAGGCTGAGTCAGAAAGCAAGAGGGCATAGGCCACTGACAAATGTTGAGGGGTTCAGACTGATTTACAGTTAAGATGTATGAAGGTCAGCAGTAATAGGAAAAAGAATGAAAAGTTAAGTTAGGGCTAGATCATGAGGATTTTGATCACCACAAAGAGAATTTGGAACTTTGATAAATGGTGGGAAGCAGCCAAAACAGAGTATTGACCATGCTAGTCATGTAGAAAAATTGGTGAAATGACCTGGAAGACTAGAAGTTGGGAGACCTGTTTTACGACGCTCCGTCAAGAGTCCATTGGAAATATAATAAAGCCCTTGTAGCATTAGGAATAGAGAGCAGGGAAGAACTGCAAGAACTATAGAGGTAAGATGACTTAAGCCTTAACAAGATTGCACGTTGCAGGGGAGGGAATGGTTGAAGACTTGGATGTTTGAGTCTGGTAATGATATTACCATTAACACCCTGTGATGAAAACCTGTTATTTTAGCAACCCCACACTCTGGTTATAGCTATTCTTGATCTTCATTGGGATGGCTAGTCTTTTGACCATGTCATATTCTTATTACATCACTCCTTGCCTCTCTTCCTTTTTAATGCACCTTCATACTCCTTTCTCTTTTTGCTACGTCATTTATCTTACAAATCTTAGCCCCAGTAAATTCAACCATCCATTTTCTCCATTCTTATAGCCAGGGTATAGAACACTGCTGGAGATATTTACACAGCCTAATGAAGTAGTACCACTCTTTGATTGCTACCATTGGTTGGGTTCTCGATAGTATCTAAACATTTTTTTGTGTCACTAATCTGCTTCCTTTCCCTTTTCCCTTAGGAAATATTATCAATTTAATTTTTTTTCTCTTAAATACTTTTTTTTTGTAGCTACTTCCTGCACTCTCAGAGAAAACATCTATCACTAGTGGGAGCTTTCTCTACCTATTGTTCCTCTTCTTATAAACTTCACTCATCTTGAAGTCTTGTCTTGTTGAAGAGGTGACCCTTCCATCTAGGATTAGCCCATCTAACTTGACTCTGGGATTCCATTATGCTTCTATTTTTTCAGGAAACTTGCTTCATCTCTTAGATCTTCTGTATTTTCAAACTTGCTGTATTAAGTTCTTTATAAATTGTTCAAACCTATCTGATCTTTATTTTAAAGATTAAATAACATGTCCCCTGTCTGATATCTTTCTTTGGCAACTACTATGCTATTATTCTCTTGCCTTTCTTTCACAGTTAAGTTTCTGGATGAAAAGTACTATATGCTTAAAAGCTACTATTTACTAGTCATAAATGACTTCTGGTAGCTTTCAAGATAAACCTTAATCTGTCACAAAAGGTTTCTGGACCTTCCCTACTTTTTCAGCCTCATTTCTTTCCTTTTCATCTTATTCTGTATGTTCTAGCCATAACACAGCATTTTCAGTTACCTGCATATGTTATGCTCATTGCGTTTCATGCCTTCATATTTTGTCTTTATTTTTTCATAACAGTTCTATTGAGATATAATTCACATGCCATACAATTAACCTATTTAAATCCTACAGTCTGTTAGTTTTTAGTGTATTCATGGAGTTATACAGTGATCACCACAATCATTTTTGAAACATTTTAATCATCCTCCCAAAGAAACCCTGTATCCATTAGCAGTCACTCCCCATTTCCTCCTGCCTCTCCTTGCTGCCTCTCAGCAAGCATTAATCTACTTTCTACCTCCATAGATTTGCCTATTCTGGACATTTTGTATAAATGGAATCATACAATTTGTGATCTTTTGTGACTAGCATCTTTCTCTAATGTTTTCAAGGTTTATCCATGTTCTAGCATGAGTCAGTACTTCATTCCTTTTTATGACCAAATAATCTACTGAATGGATATACCACTTTCAAAAAAAATTATTTTGGGGGTGCCTGGGTGGCTCAGTAGGTTAAGTGTTGGACTTTGGCTCAGGTCATGATCCTGTAGTTTGCGGGTTCAAGCCCCACATCAGGCTTTCTGCTGTCATTAAGGAGCCCACTTCAGATCCTCTGTCCTCCTCTCTCTGTGCTTGTGCGCTCTCTCTCTCTCTCTCTCTCTCTCTCTCTCTCTCTCAAAAATAAACATTTAAAAAATTTTTATTTTGGGCAGAGAGGGTAAAGAAAAGTTTATTTTAATTCCAGTGTAGTTAACCTAATGTAGTGCTACATCAGTTTCAGGTGTACAATATAGTGATTCAGTCCATGTCGTACTCAGTGCTCATCAAGATAAGTGAACTCTTAAATCCCTTCATCTGTTTTACCCATCCCCCAGACACCTCCTGTCTGGTAATCATCAGTTTGTTTAACAATCTGTTTTTTGGTTTTTCTCTTTTTTTGTTCCTTGTTCATTTGCTTAAACTCCATGTGTGAGGCACCTGGGTGTTTCAGTTGGTTGAGCGTCCGACTTCAGCTCAGGTCATGATCTCGAGGTCTGTGGGTTCAAGCCCCATGTCAGGCTCTATGCTGACAGCTCAGAGCCTGGAGCCTGCTTGGGATTCTGTGTCTCCCTCTCTTTCTGCCCCTCCCCCATTCACGCTCTGTCTCTCAAAAACAAATTAAAAAAAGATTAAAAAATAAAATAAACTCCATGTATGGGTGAGATCATATAGTATTTGTCTTTCTATGATTGGCATATTTTGCTTATCATTATAGTTTCTAGATTCATCCATGTTGTTGCAGATGGAAGATGTCATTCTTTTTTATTGCTGAGTAATATCCCATTGTATGTGTATGTGTGTATATATGTATCTGTACATATATATGAGTTTTTCTTTATCCATTCATCTGGTGATGGACACTTGGGCTGCTTCCATAATTTGGCTGTTGTAAATAATGTTGCTATAAACATAGAGGTGCATGTATTCTTTTGAATTAGTGTTTTTATATTTTTTGATAAATACTCAGTAGTATGATTACTGGATCATAGGGTAGTTCTATTTTTAACTTTTTGAGAAATCTCCATACCATTTTCCACAGTTTCTGCATAGTTGGCATTCCTACCAACAATGCAGCAATGCAAGAGGGTTCCTTTTTCTCCACATCCTCACTGACACATGTTGTTTCTTATTTTTTTTTAATTTTTCATTTATTTTAGAGAGAGAGAACACGCAAACTGGGGAGAGGGGCAGAGGGAGAGACAGAGAGAATCTTAAGCAAGCTCCACACAGAGTGTGGAGCCCAATGCGGGGCTTGATTCCTTGACCCCTGGGATCATGACCTGAACTGAAATCAAGAATAGAACTCTCAACCGACTGAGCCACCCAGGCACCCTGAAAAATTTTTTTTAATTGAACCGTAATTGACATACAATATTATACTAGTTTCAGGTGTACAGCATAGTGATTTGACAATTATATATATTATGAAATGCTTACCTTAAGTATAGTCAACCATCTGTCACTATACAAAGTGATTATAATATTACTGTTTATATTCCCTATGCTGTACTTTTCATTCCTGTGACTTATTTTCTTTTATAACTGGCAATTTGTACCTCTTAGTCCCTTTCACCTATATTGCCCATCCCCCTGCCCTGTCTCTGACAGCTACCAGTTTGTTCTCTGTATTTATGAGTCTATTTCTGTTTTTTGTTTTTTTAGATTCTACATAGAAGTGAAATAACATGGTATTTGTCTTTTTCTGTCTGATTTATCAGTTAGCATAATACCCCCTAGGTCTATCCATGTTGTTGCACATGACAAGATTTCATTCTTTTTTATGGCTGAGTAATATTTCATTTTGTATATATACCACATCTTCTTTATCCATTCATCTATCAGTGGATACTTAGGTTGCTTCCATATCTTGGCTATATTAAATAATGCTGCAATAAACATAGGAGTACATATATCTTTTAGAATTAGTGTTTTTGTTTTCTTCAGCTGGTCCTTCTAAATAGAATTACTGGATCATATAGTATTTCTATTGTTAACTTTTTGATGAACCTCCATACTGTTTTCTGTAGTGGCTGCACCAGTTTGCATTCCTACCAACAGTGATGAGAGTTCCCTTTTCTCCACATTTTGGCAATACTTGTTTCTTATATTTTTGATACAAGCCATTCTGACTAGTGTAAGGTAATATATCATTGTGGTTTTGATTTGCATTTCCCTGATGATGAGTGATGTTGAACATTTCTCATGTGTCTCTTGGCCCACCTGTATGTCTTCTTTGGAAAAATGTTTATTAATGTCCTCTGCCCATTTTTTAATGAAATTGTTTGGTTTTTGGTGTTGAGCTGTATGAGTTCTTTATATATTTTGGATATTAACCCCTTGTTGGATATGTCATTTGTAAATATCTTCTCCCATTCAGTAGAGTGCCTTTTCATTTTGTTGATGGTTTTCTTCACTGTGCAAAAGCTTTTTAGTTTGATATATCCCAATTGTTTATTTTTTGCTTTTGTTTCCCTTGCCTGAGGAGAGATCCAGAAAGATACTGCTAAGGCTGATGTCTAAGAGTTTGCTGCCAGTCTTTTGTTTTTTGTTTTTTTTTTTTTTAGTTTTATGGTTTCAGGTTTTACTTTTAGGTCTTAATCCATTTTGAGTTTATTTTTGTGTATGGTATAAGAAAGAGGTCCAGTTTCATTTTTTTGCATGTAGCTGTCTAGTTTTCTAAACATTATTTATTGAAGAGACAGTCTTCTTTATTATGTATTCTTATCTCCTTTGTTATAGATCCCTTGGCAGTATTAAGCATGAGTTTCTTTCTGGGCTTTCTATTCTCTTTCAATGGTGTGTGTCTTTTTTTTGTGCCAGTACCATACTGTTTTGATTATTATAGGCTTGTAGTATATTGGCCATTTGCTTATCTTCTTTGAAGAAACATTTATTTAAATATTGTGTTCATTTTTAAATGGGTTTTCTTTTTATTACTGAGTTGTAAGAGTTCCTTATATAGTCTAGATGTAAGTTCCTTGTGAGATACATAATTTTTAAATATTTTCTCCTGTACTATGGGTTGTCTTTCAACTTTCTTGACAGTGTCCTTTGAAGCACAAGAGTTTTAAATTTCGGTGAAGTCCTATTTATTTTTTCTTTTGTTGCTTTTGTTTTTGGTGTCATGTTTAAGAAACTGTTTCCTGATCTAAACTAATGAAGATGTACCTCTATGATATCTTCTAAAAGTGTTACAGTTTTAGCTCTTATATTTAAATCTTTGATCTATTTTGAATTAAGTTTTGTATACGTTGTGTAGTGGGGGGTCCAATTTCATTCTTTTGCATATGGATATTCAGTTGTCCCAGCACCATTTGTTGAAAAGACTGTTCTTTTCTCCACTGAATTGTTTTGACACCCTTGTTGAAAATCAGTTGACCTTAAATGTGAGGTTTTATTTGCAGCAACGTAGATGAAGTAGAGGGTATTACGCTAAGCAAAATTAGTCAGAGAAAGACATATATATGACTTCACTCACATGGGGAATTTAAGATACAAAACAGATAAACATAAGGGAAGGGAAGCAAAAATAATATTAAAACAGGGAGGGGGACAAATTGTAAGAGACTCTTAAATACAGAGAACAAACTGAGGGTTGCTGGAAGGGTTTGGGGTGGGGGGATAGGCTAAATGGGCAAGGGGCATTAAAGGGGACACTTGTTGGGATGAGCACTCTGTGTTATATGTAAATGATGAATCACTAAATTCTACTTCTGAAATCATTAGTAGCTAACTTGGATGTAAATTAAAAAAATAATTAATTTTTTTAAAGTGAGGTTTTATTTCTGGACTCTTTGTTGTAGACTACTTCATACTTTTTCTAGCTTATGATTAGAATACCTTATGTGCCCTCTCCACCTGACAAACTCCCTACAGCATGATTCCTCTACCAGAAGCCTTCCTTTTCCCTGCAGGTCTTTTGTATACCTCTGCATACTTACAGCATAAGGCTCATCACTCTTCTGTGTTTTGTGTGTGTGTGTGTGTGTGTGCGCATGTATGTGTATGTATGTGTGTATATCTATATGTACATATAGATAGATGGATACCCTTTAGTAGTTAGTAAGCTTCTGGTGGGTAGAGACTGAACCTTTTATATTTGATTCCTAGAGCTTTAGCACAGTCCCTGACATGTGGTGTGCTATTAATATATTTATAGGAGGAATAATAGGAGCAGTATTGAATTTTGTTTTGGATGTGTTCATTTCTAAGTGCTATCAGGAGATCCAGAGGCTAATATTCAACAGGCATTTTTATTTATTAATTGAAACTTGCTTATACCTTCTTTAAATTACTTATTTGTCAAATATTTATTGATTGCCCATCTTGTACCAGGCATTGTACTAGACTTTGAAGTACAGTGGTAAACAAAACATCACCCTGCACTCATGAATCTTTCATTCTAGTAGGAGAAACAGACAATATAAAATAGTTTAAGATAGTTGGCAATAAAACCAGCAAGGAAATCCATAGACTGAAGAAGTCAAGACTGGTGATATAGACTTTGGAATAATCTTCAGAAAGATGATACTTGAAACTCTGTAGTTATAGATGGGATTGCCAAGAGATTGAGCACATAAAATCACGAAGAGATTGTGCAGAGAGAGCCTTGAGAATATCCAAATTTATGAGGGAAATAGTCTGAAATGTAGGAAAACCAAAAGAGTAGAATTCTTGAAACTAAAGGAAAAGAGAACGGAAAAATATATAGAATGTAAAGGAGGAGTAAGCCTAAGAAAGAACCATGGGTTCAGGTTGTTAGTCATTTGTAATCTTAAGAATTAAGTTTTGGGGCACCTGGATGGGTTCAGTTGGTTGAGCATCTGACTCTTGATTTTGGCTCAGGTCATGATTTCATGGTTCGTGGATTTGAGACCCATGTCAGGCAGGCTGTGTGCTGACAGCATGGAGCCTGTTTGGGATTCTCTCTCTCTTTCTCTGTCTAAATAAATAAATATAAAAAAAAAGAATTAAGTTTCAAGGGATTTGTTAGAGTACGTTTTCTAAAAAATTGAATGCTGGGACTTTTTTGAAACAGTGAAACTGTACCATGAGTTTTTTCTTACTCTGTAAGGAAATGCTATATCCATAAATGAAGAAATTAAATGTATACATTTAGATGTTATTTATCTTTGTGGGGCTTCATTTATTTTCTGAGACACCTGAAAACTTACTTTGTACAGAATCGCTCTCAGACTTGTTATCCATTGAATTTCTCTGATGTTGAAAACCTTTGTATTTTTTTTTTTTTTTAGTTTCTTCATTCTTGTTTTCAGAATATATGTCTTCTTGGGTTAAAAATCACTTGACTATTATATGAGTAATTGCTGTGTGTACATATAGACAGTTGTATTTGGTCAGCTAACATACAACTTTTTTTTTCATTTTTGAATAGTGACAGAAATGTTGGTAAATGTTCTGAGTATTTGCTCTGATGATGAACTGATGACTGAAGGTGAAGACCAATTTGATGGTATGATTATTCATTTTACTATTTTTTTATTGTGAAATGGTGTTTTTGAACTGCCTAGCTTCAATACACACTCTTGCAAAATGTAGTCATTGCTCTCAAATGGCTATGCCATTTGATAAGTGTCAAGACGATTTTTCAGATGTTAAGATGTTAAAATAATTTTAATAATTTTACTTTTTTTCTGTTGGTATGGGGAAGGTGAATTTTGGGAAAGGGGGGATTTCGAAGAACAGCAGGAAAGGAAAATTGAAAGGTACTAAAGAATGTGGTTCTTCATAAATATGGACACCACTTAGAGGGACAATATAAAAATGCTTTTTGTTTCATTGGTATGGTATTCTTAATGCATCAGAAACATACCTGAATCCCCAATGTTGTTGTCATTTTTTCCCCAAAAAACTATAAAGTAGGCTATTCCCAACTTATGAGTGGTTGTGTTCTAAGAGACCACTTGTTAGTTTAGTTTGATTTTCAGAAAGCGTCTTTTCCGTAGAAACAAGTTAGACATGGCTGTTTGTTCTTACGCAAGCCAACCAGGCTGTGTACTGATGTGCATTTATAGTGTAAATTAATACTATAGAAACAAAATTCCTTTTTATGTTTTGAAATTTACTTAAAACTTTTTAAATATAAGTATTTTTTAAAATTTAAGTCACTGACAAACAAAAACATAAACAACTTAAAGCTATTTCTTCCATATGCCCCTGACATCTTATTGTAGCATTCTTTTCATAATTGCCATCAGTATATAATTATTTTCATGTATTAAACATGGTCTATGTATTGTTAAAACTTAATAGCTACATATTTCTAAGTTATTAATATACCATAATTTTCAGTTAATCTTATATTGTTTGGCATTTAGGTTGCTTTCAGTTATCCTTATTATGAATAGCATGCGATAAATATGCTTGTACAATAGTTTTTTTTCCCCTTTGGAGTAAATTTCTTGAAGAGAATTACAAAGTTAAATATGTGTTTTAGCTTCATTATTTTAGCTATGAACTTCCAGATTACTTTGCAGAAGAATTGGAGCAATATGAAGTGCTTTTAGCAATGATTTTCTCCACACGCCCACCTCATTGGTTTTGGTCATTTTTACTTTTTTGCTTGGTGGCAACATAGTGAATTACAGTTAGTTTAATTTACATTTCTTTGATTTTCTAATGATTGTTAATTAAAAAAATTACTATCCAGTTTCAGCTATGTAAACTGTATATTTTAATTGACCACTTATTAAAGTACAATCTGAGTAAAAACTATTTAGAAATTTCTCTGCTTACGAACAGGTTTAATTCTTAAACACTGTTGTAAGCCCATTTGTTAAAAGTACAAAGTAGCTGTGTACAAGTGTCTGCTATTGCCATCTGTTGGTGACAAACAGAGATGTGCTTTTACCTGGTTTGTAGTTTCATTAATTGAAACAAATTATTTATATCCATTCTTTTTTGGTTTGGATAAAAAAATGAGTAATATTTTTTCTTATTTTAATTACCCTTTTGATGTTTGTGTAGAGGTTTTTAGTGCTAACATACTTCCTTGTATCTGTCTTTTCCATAAAATTTTTAAGTAGTTTTTCTTCTTCCTTTTTTTAAATGTTTATTTATTTTTGAGAGAGAGCACGTGAGTGGGAAAGGGGCAGAGAAGGGGAATGAGGATCTGAAGTGGCCTCTACACTGACCGCAGAGAGCCTAATGTGGGCCTTGAACTCACGAACCCTGAGATCATGACCTGAGCTGAAGTCGGATGCTTAACCGACTGAGCCACCCAGGTGCCCCTAAGCAGTTTTATTTAAATATTTTTTTCTCCGTGTTCTGTCACCTTAACCCTTTTCTCTTGTCAGACTAGGTCAGGGTTTAGATTCTAGTTTCTCATAATAGCTATATGACCTCAGGCAAATTACTTAGCCTTTCTGAGCCTCAGTTTTTTTTTATCTTCAAAATGAAAATAATAGTACCTACTTCATAATCTTACAGGTATTGATATAACGACTGCAATAATTTTTGGTTTGTAGCTCACTAATTTTTTCAGGTAAAGTTTTCTGTGATTTGTCAAATTCTGTGAGATATCTAGTAGCAGTTTTAATTGGCATATCATTAAATCTGTATCTTCATATAGGAAGTTTGTTTTTAATATTTAGTTTTCTAAACTAAGATCAAGTCCCTTGCTTTATATAATAGTTCATGTAATTATTCCATTTAATATATTTAATGTACAATTATTCCATTTAAAATTATATAATTTTTCTTTGAAAAAGTCTCTTATCATCAAGTTAATACTTCAGCATTTTATATTCTCATATTATTACAACTGCTATCTCTTAATGTTGTGTGTATAAGGTGTACCTTATGTATTTGTGGGTTTATCTTACATTTAAGAACTTGGATCAGCAATATTATTTCCTATGGTAATTTTTATTTTGTTTTCCTTAACTTTTAAAAATCTGTCATTTGCATAGGCTATTGTTATTTATGTTCTACATTTCGCCTTTATTTTTATTTTTAACAAATTTGTATCAGTATTATTAATAGTGGTTTTTAAAAATATTTTAAATAGGAATAGTGATAAGTAATGCTTTAGTCCTCTTCCTATTAAAAAAAAAGGAAAAAAATTTCCTTGTTAAGACTACTACAGTACTTGGTTTAGATACTTATGATTTATATAAAGATAGACACAGAATCATTTTTGGGATTCAACCAGGAATACGTATAAAATTTTGTTATATTCCTTCTAATGAGATTTTATGTATCTAATCAACATTTTTCCTATCAATTATAAATTATGCTTATTTACCCACTTGTTATATCATTCTTGCACTTGAGGGATGAGTTGGATCATTAAAGAGGTGGTGTAGTTTAGTGAAAAGGATCAGTGGTTTAGGTGTCTTGGTGCTACCATTATGCTAGCTGTGTAATCTTGGAGAAGTCACCTCACTTCCCAGGATCTTCTCATCCATGAATTGAAGGAATAGAAAGGAAGTAATTTTAAAAATTGTTAAGCTGTTATTTATGACAGTGTTTCTGTGGGAAAATACATTGAGTTCCAGCTTTGAATACTAGAAATAGATCTCCCTTCACTGCCAACATAGCAGGCGTAATTACTCCTCATTTCTTCACCCTTCCATACTAAGAATTAGGAGTAGAGACTCCAAGAAAAATTTAAGAATATGAATCTAGGAGTTTGTATGGAGGAATAAGAAAGGTTTGGGGGAGATCTTTGAGGAATGGAGGAAAGGGGAGGACATTAGGATAGATATTAGGGTGGGACAGGGAAAAGAGCTACTGAAACTGGGTTTATTTCCTTTCCTTAGGCCTATTTCTGCATTTCTTCCCCTTAACTCTGTACATTGGTCTCCTTTCCTTTCACCATAATAGCATGTCTTTCGTCCTCTCCTTCCCCTTTTCCTATTCAGCAGTGGAACCATCCTATAAGCTGGGCATGGGGAGAAATCTGACTTAAAAAGAAAACTTGGTGGTGGGGGGATTGCTGTGGAGGCAGAATAAGGGTTTAGCTTTTCTGTGGGGAAAGGGAGAGAGAGGGAATGGAGATTTCCTGGTGGCAGGAAAGAAAGAATAGTTTTTGCATATTTAACCCTGAGATTGGGTGAAGGAATAAGCCTTTTCTTAAGTGGTGATCTTTGGTATTCTGTATTGTTTAATGTATATGTGGGTTTATTTTTAAAGGCAAAAATTGCATAAACATATTGCATGCATAAATGCACATAGCATTCCTTTTAGAGGTATTATTTAATCATTAAAGAGAATTTCTGAACACTGATTTCTGTGATTTTTAGAATGCATACGATTCCAGATATTTATCTTTTGTCTTGAGTTTGGTAAAGGAAATACATAATCCACATGTGTTATAGTTTTACTAAACTAAAACTTTGCATTTCCTGTAATGGAATCATGTATCTCTGCATTAGAATGGAAGATATGGAAAGCTCAAATGAAACATGTCTACTGCCTACTCTTAGAGATATTACTTGCTTTGAAATAATCTGTTGCTATTTCTGGAAAAAGATGTCCTGCAAGCTCCCAGATTGGATTGGGAACAGAAAGCACATACTATTGATGTCGAGTATGTGCAAAAGTTCTACAATTCAGATTCAAGAAATTGTGTGCTCTTGTTATTATGGAGTGTGGGAGCCTTAGCCTTATTCATTATTGGGAGTGGGTAAGATTTTCCACTGAGGTAGTTTATGAAGTTACCCACATTTCTCTGTATGTACTATAGATTTTGCAGATGTTGGTGTCCTTGAAGAACCACATGAGTTTTATATCATTTGTGTCATTACCCTTCCCTTAACATATTCCCATGGGTGACACATTTCCTTAGGGGTATTAATATAAATGTGCGATTGTTGTTTGCACAGTCTCTTATCAGTCTTATGTGTTTTCACGTGTTTTTTTTTCCTGTCCCTAATTTGTCTATTTTCATCGAATATTATAGTCATTCTGTCCATAATTTCTTCTGAACACATATCTTTTAAGAAATCTTTCCTTTAGAGTTCTAGCCAGTGGCATCCCTCTTTTATTCACCAGATCCTACAGTACTACATTTTTCAGATTTTGAAAATGAGGGCCTTCATTTTTCTCCCTTTCTTTCTACATTCATTCTTCAGTACCACTGCCAAGTTAAATCTCTATCTTTTTATTTGTCTCAACCACCTTTTCTCCATCATTCACTTCCTTTTTTCTGGACTCTCCATCTGAAGAACGGCTCATATATGGCAATAAAAAAGGTACAGACCAGACAGAGTAACATTGTTTTGAAATATGACTTCATAAATTATCCTCATATCCATGTAAGTTAGCACATTCATTGAATACTATTGGTGCAGAGTCCTCTTGGGCCTTGTGCAAATTTAGTTTAAGTTTTATCTGAGTTAGAATTTGATGTTTTTAGAAGTCATATTCCAAGATATCTGTCTTTCTGTGCATGGAAATATTTTTCCCTCTTTTTCATTCCTCTTGTTTTAAAATTTCATTCTTTTGCTTATTTGTAATGTTTTGTACTTTTCCCTGCATGATTAGGGGTGTTTGATTGTCTGTCTTTTTCCCCAGAGTAATTTTACTGTGGACATTTACTTTAATATTATGCATGATGTGTTTGTAGACTGATTTTAAATCCTGACTTGTATAGTGTTTTTATATTTCAGTGATTTTTTTAAAAATTTGAAATCAGTATAGTTTACATATCATTCAGTTTTATAGATATATAAATTAAGGCTGAAAATATGAATGTATCTCATTGCAGCCATCCTCTCCCATCCCCATACTCCTCTCCCCCAGTCTAGGTGTTTTTAAAATTCTGTCCATTTTAAAACAAAATGTTTGTGTTAATTCATTCAAAGAGATCAGACTTACCTTATGTCCTTGGAGAAGACATTTAATAAACTTAGTTTCTTTGTCTATAAAATGAGATTAAACTTTGCAATATATCCCTAAGGTCTCTTCAAATTCTAATGTTCTATGATTCTGAGACTTTAGTAATATTTTGGCATCTTAAAAATACTGTGTAATACCATGGTACCTACACAGTTTTGTACTTGTAAAAGCTGTAGCTTCAGTGCTCGTAATATTACCCTTTAGAGCATCATAAACATGGTCATGGAGCCTGTTTTCTCTAAAATATGTCTTTTGTTTTTGTCTTTGAAATTAGATTTCTTTTCTGTTTCTTTGTGGTAGGGTCCAGTCATCATCTTAGTTTTGAATTATATAGTATTTGTGGGCTGCTTGAATGTTAAATGAGATGCTCTAGCCCAGAAGACTTACGGTTGTTCAGACCTCTGTGTACCTATGGCCCCTTTTAGTCTAGTCTCTTTAGCCTTTCCTTAACTTTCTCCTCAACCATGGTGCTTCTGTATGTATGTTTTCATCGTGTTGAAGCACAGCTCTAAGGAACCACACTCTTGGGCCCAGAATGATTCTAGTTGCTATATATGAGATAACAGGACTGGGATTGTTGTTCTTTCTGGAGGCCAAGGGAAGGAAGATATAACTTTGAGTTTTTCTTCAGCTAAAGATCAAATTATTTTGGTATGTTCTCTTCTGTACCAGTGATAGGCAGGCAGTACAGCCAACCCTTTATAGAGGAAACATTAGTGATCCTTAGCCATGTTTTTTAAGGAATCTTTTCTCATTCACTCTCCTTGTGTCATACTCACTTAGGGATCTAAGAACTTGTATATATTTGCATGACCTTGAGGACATCTAGTCTGTGAGGTTAAGATGTGCATTATTGTTGAAATATTGGTGTAGTCCTTAGTTCAGCGTCATCTGCACAGTAGTTATTGCATACCATTGTTTTTAAACCCATTTAGAGCAAGGAACTTACTTTATCATAGTAAGATGGGATATTTCTAGCCTGCATGTCAGAGGCTTTTATAATAGTTAAATAGAAGACCATACAGAGTTATTACCAACTCTTGTCTGTTAGTCTGCATGCCATAGGCTCTCATGAGAATTAAAGACAATAGGACTGTTAGCATTATTTTTGTCCTCTGGTTTGTGATACAGGTTGGATTCTAGTTTCTTTCCCATTGCTGTTTTATTGATTAGCAGTAGTGTGAGAGTCATAATGTTTGTGGATTACTTTTCATTTGTATCTGTATCAGATCCCAGTCTTAGACCAGTGTGAGCTAAACATTGAAGGAGTAAGAAGCTTTTTGGCATGAGTTCATCAAGTCTCCTTCATGTGAGCTGGTGGCAGAGGGTTTGGTGTTGGTTAAGATGAGCGTGGTATAGGGTAATAGAATGGTGCAAGTGTGGATGCCCTAAACTTGAGTCTTTTTTTCTATGTATTCCATTGAAAGTAGGTTCAGCTGCAGCCCGGAAAGAAATCATAAGAAACAAAATTCGAGCAATTGGCAAGATGGCAAGGGTCTTCTCTGTTCTCAGGTAATGATACATTTTACTGATTATTTGTTTTACAGAAATTCCTTTTATTGTACCTTGCTGTAAGCATTGTCCTGTTTGACGCCTAAAAGCAATATTGTAGCATTTTTCCTATAAAGAAGTTAGTTGTACATTTACTTAGTGAAGAAGGAAACACAACTCCTTTTGAAACTAGGGTTTTTGACCCTTGTGATTGCTCACTTTCGGTATGTGTTGCCCTTCCGTGATGAAAGTACTAGTTCTACATCTTAAAAATTAGAGCAGAATAAGAAGGAGGGGGTACTTTTTATTAAAAAAAATTTTTTTTCAACATTTATTTATTTTTGAGAGAGATAGAGCACGAGCAGGGGAGGGGCAGAAAGTGAGGGAGACACAGAATCCAGGCAGGCTCCAGGCTCTGAGCTGTCAGCACAGAGCCCGACGCATGGCTTGAACCCACGAGCAGCGAGATCATGACTTGAGCTGAAGTCGGATGCTTTACCAGCTGAGCCACCCAGGTGCTCCAGGAGGGGGGTATTTTTAGAGTATTACTGATGAACTTGCTCATCTTTATAGGAAGTCCCTTTTGCTGGAGCCACAAACTGTCTTCCTAGGGTTAATTCAGGAAGACCAGGTTTAAGGATACACATAAATGGATCAGTCCTTAAAAATTTATTTGCAAAATTGGTTATATCTGACATTTGAACTTTACAGCATATGAAATACCATATTTTCTCAATTGTATGATTCTCATTGATGATAAATCTCATTATATAGTCAATTAGGCTTTTCAGGAAAAACAATATATGTCAGTTGTAAGGCATACATTTAAAATATAGAAAATGTCTTATTTTGGAATTGAGGAAAATATGGTAATAACAATGAATGTCATATATACATACATGGCCCCATCTCATCTTTTAAACTAAGTACTTGTTGGAAGTCTCTGATGTTTGTCATATCTCTTTGCTCTAGGGAGGAGAGTGAAAGCGTGCTGACACTCAAGGGCCTGACTCCCACAGGGATGTTGCCTAGTGGAGTGTTGGCTGGAGGACGACAGACCCTGCAAAGTGGTAATGATGTTATGCAACTTGCTGTGCCTCAGATGGACTGGGGCACACCTCACTCTTTTGCTAACAATACACATAATGCATGCAGGGAATTCCTTCTGCTTTTTAGTTCCTGTCTCAGCAGCTGACACAGGCAGAATACTATATGATAAGCAGTATCTGGTTAATAACCTGATCAGGGCAGAAAATTGATAGAGTGGATATTCCTTTCAATTGAAAATAATGGTCAGTCTCTCAGCTTTTAATGAAATGATATGGGAGCAGCTCATATCATAATGGTTGAAATATTTATTTATTTTTGCTTGTCTAATGCACCCTTTTCTTTTAAGAGCCCCAGTTTCTGAATGTGAATCAAGGATATCCATATTGCTAAAATGGAAATGTAATTCCAAGTTTCTTATTTTTTATTTTTTTAATTTATGTCATTGTATTAGACTATGCTTATATTTTCAGACACTTGATTTTAGAATTAACAATCTGCTTGGGCCCCAGAACATTACTTATGCACTTCACTTGCCAAAAGATTTGTGCAAGGTTTTGTACCCTGGTAAATAATGCCAAAGTTTGTTTTCTGTGGTGTTTGTCAAACGTTCTATGTATAATTGACTGTCTGTAACATGCTGTTTTCTTCCTCTGCAGATGTAGCTGCTTTCCTAAATCTGTCTGTCTTTCTTTAGGTTAGCTGTATGTCTGTAAAAGTATGTTAAATTAAATTACTCTATCAGACGCTTGTCTGTCTTTTGATGTAGAAGCAACTCTGTAGCACCTTGTTTTGAGGTTTGCTGCATTTGTTGCTGTACTTTGTGCATTCTGAACATGAATGTAACATTAGATATTAAGTCATTGTTATAAGGGGTTGAATTTAAATCCTGTAAGTCAAAATTGAAAGGGTGTTATTAAGTGTGCCTTTATTTTGCATGAAAATAAAAAGAATTATACGTAAAGCATTCCTGTAATCTGGCTCATTGAATATTTTATATTTTAAAAAAACTTACTTTTTTGGCGTAAATATTTGTGTAATTACTGGGTTAACTTTTTGAAAGCCCGTTACAGATTAAATAGAAGAGAGTGATGTGAATGTTTTAGAGTATACACAATAACTCAAAGTCTAGATTTCTTTCCCTTGTGGTTGGAAAGCAAAAAATGTGATATGGAAAAGTCTTAATTTATGTTTTATTGTAGCTACTTTTGACAGCTTTCCAAGGGACATTGCTCTATTCAAACAGGCAGCAATAGATCTGATGTTTTCCTTAGTCATGGATAACTTTCTTTCTGGTGTTGTAATTAGTGAGTTTTTTTAAACAAACAAAAAATGAATAATTTAAATTTTTGAATAAATTTAAATTAGATTGACTTTTCACAGTTTCATTTCATTCAGTCTCATAATAAGTGCCAAATAAGTAAAAGAAATTTTCCTATAGACAAATAATTTCTACTTGCAGCCTATACATGTTCTATTTTATATGTTATTGTGTTGTCTGCTACCACCACTGGTATATGTGAGAAGTACAGCTAGGTTTTAAAATTATAGTTTCAAATTTACATTTTGAATGAGGTTTCCTTTTTTATTAAAAGAAAAACTGCTTTGATTTTCTATATATTCCTTGCCCTCCATTTTTCTTACTATATTGTAGACATTAGCAACATGAGCTAAAAAGAATTTCACTAAAACAAACTAAGATCTTAAACATTTAATAAAACTAGGAAAAGTGTTAATAGAAGAGGATAAACTTTAATGGCTTGAAAAATGTTACACCCTTTCTCCATTTTGTTCATAAAAGAAAAGGAAAACTGAAAGGCTTCATACTTTAATAAATCTACACTATAGTCATCTCTCCATTATCTTTGGATATATTATTACTTTTGCATTGTGTCTATAGCAACCTTTCTTTCCGATTTCATAATTAGTACCTGCTTTGTTGGCAGCTCAGCATTTCTATTCATTTTTAATTTGCATGCAGCCTGAAGCTCAGTCTTCCAACTTTGAACTCACCCCCAATTGCAGGGAAGGTTTGAAAGACAGCTTTACCAAAGGGACTGTATTCCCAGCAGAGTGAGTTACAAGACAATGCTGAGTTTAAGGGGTCTAATTTGGTGAAATAGATAGCTCCCTAGCTGTACCAGTGATGGCTCTTGATAGTGTGCGGTGATTTCCAATAAGATTAACCCATTTTGAAGTACATATAATAAAACTCATACAGAAGCTGCATCTGTGTGATTTAAAATCTTTTTCTAATATTTTACTTTAGTAGACATGTTCCCTGATATAAATAACTAAAAGTTAAGTATTGCAAAAAGAAAGTTTTAAAATTCGAATATCTCAGTCCTGTTGTCAGAGAATAAGTCCTATTGCCTTCTCAATAACTTTAATATATGATATTTGAGTGTTTACAAGCTACACAACTCTTTTGGAGTAGGAATTGGTATACTTTATGTCTATTTTCTTCATGGAAATTTGATTGGGAGCTAGCCCTATAATGCTGTCTTCACAAGGACCTATATGGAAAATATGTGACCATCTCTATTTTAGTAATGCCAAATTCCTCTTAATTATCCTGTGTAGTATTGAGGAAACCAGTTTGTGACAACACTATACTCAAACTTAGTAAGGTCATGTCAAGAGGCCTTATAAAACTGAAAACAAATGGAGGAAAAATTGTGCCTTTCAAGATAGAATTATCTGAAATTATAGAATTACAGAATTTCTGATAGCATTATCAGATCTTTCTTTCCAGCTTAATGATTAAGCTTCAAGTGACTTTTTTCAGTTCTAAACATTCAAGCAGTTTTGAGTGTGATATATATTTTGTATCCTGAAAAGGATTAGGAGCATTTAGATGCTTCTGGAAAGAGCAGAGAATATATTTGACCTAGAACATGGTTTTATGTATAAAATTAAAGCCTATAGAATGATTTCAGAAGTATGTTGTTATATTTCATAATTTGAAATATTTATTAATCGACTTTTAAACTATTGATACACTCAAATAGATACTAATTCTTACAGTGATACCAGGTTTTATTTTTAATTTATTACCATATATAACACATATTCTGATAGACATTTTATTTTTTTCCCATTCAATGTCTAAATTATAAGGAAAATAGTCCATATTTTGAAGAATAGAAGTTGCAGGGCTGATCAAATAGAGGTGGGTCATTTATCCCAGTTTTCTGTCTGGGAAAATTCCAAGAGTATACTCAAGTGTACAGAGCTAGATTTTTTAAAGTGGTGATTTGTACAGTTGGTATATAATAAGTTTGCTTGGATTTGTAATATAGTTTAACAGTTAAGGAAAATTAAATTTTTTTAATTCAGTGTGCAACCTACTTCTTTTGGGTCCCCTCCAACTCACTATACTATCTTGTTAAGATCAACAAACTTTTCTAATTTAGTCTACTTTAATTCTTTAGATTCATCAGTTTTCTTTCACATTAATAACTGCTTTGGACAAAATTTATTATTTCTAAATCAAATTGGCCTTGTTGTAGAAGAAGCAAAATAGAAAGGATGGGGTATTATTTTTATAAATATTCTGAGTGTGTGCACTTTGGGTGAAGTGGAGAATTTGCAGTATTGTCAGCCAGTATTGTCAGCCAGTATTGTCCTCTGCAGTCTTTGATCCTGGTCCTCATTGGAATGTTTTATACACTTTGAACCCAGAGATGAGCCAAAAGAATGTTTGACTACAAAATGTGTGACTAAATAATGTTGAAATTCTCTAAATGGGCCAGAGACCAGCTATACTAAGAATGCATTTCTCATTTATATGACCTATGTATATGTCCATATCATACAGGACTTACTGCTTGAAAGACCTCAGTTCTTTCTTGATTCATCTTTGTTGGTAGATGGGCTTGAAAAGATGTTTATTGGCCTTTCTATCTTCATTTACAAGTGCATGCTGTTAGTACCTGAGGCAAATTTGAGTTCATGACAAACTGAACATAAACTTTTTTTGTAAAGGCTGTAGATGTTAGTATCTGTGGATATTTGGGACACCAATGTTAGAATAGAAAGGAAGTTCCTAGTAGATAAGAGGGGTCCTTTTAGGTTACCCACAAACAACAGAGCTTACAGAACTATTCTACCTAGAGCAATTCACCAAGTTTACTTCCCTTAAGTTCCATTGTAGCCATACTGACTTTTGCAGATTTTGCTATGCCTTATGAATTAGTAACAACAGGAAAAGCATTACTGACTCCTTCTAGTTTATATCTTACGGAACAGCGGATAATGAGTATTATTTCAGTTAGACATGAAAAAAAGGGATCTTCTCTTTGCTTTTCTGCTACAATTCTACCAGCATAATTTCACCTTAGAGAATTTCCTTGCGATTGTGATGGATGTGATATAATAAACATGTTGAAAATTCTAAGGCCATCAAAATACTGAATTCACGATAGGTAATTAATACTGGAGTGCATCTGAATGGGTGCTGAGGTGTCTGTGTTTACATTAGGTCTATGTGTTCTGTGCTCTGAGCGATGTTGTCATAGTGCTGTGTGTAAACTGTGCTGTGTCAGGAATTGGGGGATTGGATGGGGCTCTCTAATGTGGATACTATTTATGTTAAATTATAAATGATGATGTAGTGTGGGATACTGTGATATTTTAAGTGATCATTGCCTTTTCTGCTGTACAATATGACCCTTCTCATCTCTCTCATTCATTTTGCATGCCTCTGCTCACTTCTGTACAGCCACAGTTGAGGCTATTGAGGCTGAAAAAGGTACGATCAGAGTCCTTGCACTGGGCAGAGATCTGTGGTGTGTGGGTGGGCATCAGAGAATGTCCTGTGGGTGTGTTTTACTCCTAGTTTGCACAGCCCAAGGTGAATCAGACGCACTGACTCATCAAGTTTGATAGTCACATTCCTCTTTTTTTTCTTTTCTTTTCTTTTCTTTTCTTTTCTTTTCTTCTTCTTCTTTTTTTTAATCACAAGGACCGATTTCCACAGTGACAATCTGGTTTTTCCCTTTTCTAGTATAGTGTGCAACCAGCATTGACTGTTCCTGAATTCTTTAGACTGCAGCATGTTATGCTATAATATTGTAGCATTTGAAGTTGCAAGAAAGCTCTGTTCCACGTTTTGCATGATTCTGTGCTATTCAGATCATTGTTTTCCTAAGTGAAAGCCCCTCTAGGTATAGGTCTGAGTTGTTTTTTACTCATTTTCAGTAATTTACCTGAGAGGGCAGGAGCTGTCACTATGATTTTTATTTTATTTTATTTTATTTTATTTTATTTTATTTTATTTATTTATTTATTTATTTATTTATTTATTTATTTTTGCTATTTGGCCTAGTGTTTGCTGATAATATTATACTCATGTACATCATATAGTTGGCTTGATATTACACATTACTGAATGCTTTGCTGCCCAACCATTTATTTGGTTCACTTACACAGACTCTGAGTCCCAGGGAATGCACATGTTAAAGCAACCAGATTATAACCAGTGGTATGGAAATATTTTATATGCACACTTTAATAGTGGAAGATGCATCATTCCAGATGAAGTAAATGAGAAATTACAACAATTGGAGGAGGATTGCCATTTATTTTGATTTGGGTTTCAAAGAACATGCAGTGAATGGCTATTGAATTAAGGAAAACATTTCCTAAAATACGAAACTATGAATACTTTTGCTATCAGCCAAACACAGACCTAACTCCTGGAGGCATTTCCCACCTTTTTCGTTTCATTCTGGTGGTGATGGGGTGATGATACCTTGACCTCCAAGATAGTTCCGATCTGCTAAATTTTAAATTAACTTTACCTTTGTCTCGTCCCAAGCTCTTGGTACAGATTTGTATGTGAAGGATAACCTTGTATAGCCTTCTCACTTGTCCCTACTCTTGTTGCTGCCTTACTGTGATAGTCACTGGTGATTTTAGGGTCTGAGGTAGGAGATAATTGGTATAGTAGAAGTCAGACTGAGACCCTGAGACCATTGCTGTTTGTTAATTTGGGGATCAGAGGAAGGTTATATTTGTGCGTTCTTTTATAAAGGCTATGCTAACAATATGAAGCGATCATGTTTATATTTAGGTTTAAACATTTCACATTTTAAGGGGAAGTCTGTAATGGGGATAAGATTCAGTTAAGATTTAAATGTTGCTATATACAGCTAATTTCTTTCTTCTTAAAAATCATTAATTATGTTTTTGAAATCTCAGAAATGTTTTTCAATTACTGACTTATCAAATTTGCATTTTGTTAAGCAATACGAGGATTCTCTCCACCACATAGAATCTGCAGTTTTGAAGAGGCAAAGGGTTTGGATAGGATCAATGAGAGAATGCCACCCCGGAAAGATGCTGTACAGCAAGATGGTTTCAATTCTCTGAACACCGCACATGCCACTGAGAACCACGGGACTGGCAACCATAGTGCCCAGTGACCCACGGCTTCCCAGGGACTCTCACATCTTGGGCCCCAAATGGACAGATCACCCCCAGGATCTGGAGGGGTCGGCCAAGCTGACTGTAAATGTCACAGTCCCTCTGGAGAAACCATTGTGCTTTTGAGACCCCAACCCCCTTCCTGGATGGAGGCTTGAGGGCCCTGGGACATTCTGTGCTGTCTGATAAGATTGGGTCATCGCTGCCAAGGTGGAGAGTGAGCAAGGGGCTTGGGGCAATTTCCAGTGGAGGGCAACTACACCTCCATTTATGCTTGTGGTTCACACATTTAAGTTTACAAATGAGATTTCTTTTTCCCCTCAGTAGAATTAGATTTTGTTTTTTAACCATGACTTCAAATGCAATCCTAAGAGCTAATGTGGACTTTTTTTTTTTCTCATGAAATGTCTTTAAAGGATGAATTAGCATGGTCTTAAAATACATTTCTGAGGTTACTAAGCTGTATTTTGAATTACGGACAAAATGCTGAGAAACCCAGTTGGCATTTCTACAAAATGCTGGCCTCAGGTCTATAGTTCTTAAATGTGGCTAATTCTGTAATATAGTCTTGGTATTTTTCAATTACAAATGCATAACCTATTTCTAGGCAGACTCTCTTACTTGAACACAAATCCAAAAACTAATTGAGAATCTTTTTTGCCCAGATCTTTTGAAATTTACACCCCAGAGATTTAAGAAGAAAACCTCTAAATTTCAAAATTATGAAGAATTACAGAATTACTCATTTAAGGTACTTTAAAAGAAGTTTGTACATTGTCAACGTAAATTTTACTTCAAATCATGTCTGTAAAACTTGACGTATTTTGTGTATGCATGTTTTCATTTTGCAAATATTTAATATATAGACCTATGATGTACAGGTACGACATGTATAGGTTACCTAGATGTTATGAAAAATTTTAGTTTATTGTGAGTACTCAAGTTGCTTAAATAGCCACCAGGGTGATTTGCTGCTGGCTTTCTATCATTTTTATGTTTTGATGCAAAGGAAATTTTAAAAATGTTCTGGAAGTGTTTTTGATTAAGCAATGCAGCATAGAAGCAATGGTTCTGTTCAATCATTCAGATGTTAGTGGAAGCATAAAAGTCAAGATTGCATGTTGAACATTTTCTTTTGATAGTTACAGAACTGCTTGGTTAAACTAAATGGAACCATGTGCTAATTTTTCACAATTATTGACCTGTATTGATTGCCACTGTAGTTTGGTATTTCCCTTTACTTTGGTGGCCTGCTTCCCTCATGCCCTGGAATACAACTCAGAGCTCCAGGCAGCGGAACCATCTATTGTTTTGTTTGCCAGAAAGTGCACCCTGTATGGTCTCCTGTCTAAGTTGGAAATATTATGCATGTGCAGGACTATTCGAGTATTTTATAAACAGTAGCACACAATAAATTCCATGCATGGGCCGCTGCTCCTATCTCTGTGTTGGGTTTTATTTGGAAGATGTAGTCTGATTTGACCTCATGCAAATCAGAGAATTCTGTTAACAGAACTGGTATATATATTCTTCAAAGAAGATTATCTCGTGGACAGTTCATGGTAATTTGATGAATTAAATTCTTATCTTCATAAATTTTGCTTTTTTTTTTTAACTTTGGTTACATTTGTCTTACATGAGCATTAGTAACTGAGCACTAAAGGACTTTGGGTGCCTATTTTAGGCCTCCTAAATCTAATATTTAACATCAGTATTTCATTTAACTTTTAATTGAAAGAAAATGTTATTATCTAGAATTTTGTTACGGTTGTATTGGGAATTTATTGGATGTTTTAACAGTAAGAAAAAGGATATTCATGATACTGCATTTTCTTGCCATCATATTCCTTTCTTCTTTGCCCTAATCAAAATAGTATGGAATTTTGCAAATTGAAGGAAATTAGGATATGGCTCAACATTTTATAATGTAATCATATGCTAACTTTATTACAATTTTCAATAATAAATATAATGATACACATTACAAAGCATTAATTTAAATTGAAATATATATACTTGCCTAATTTTAGGTAACAGAACTGAAATTGATGGTTATTACAGCTTTTAGTTGCTGTATTATCAGCTTACACACATACCAGCCCATGAGCTACCCTTAAAGTTACTATGCACTGCATACCTTAAAGGTTCTTCTTGATGTTATTGTTTTATGAAAACTATGCATCTCTAAATTAAGAGCTTAACTAGAATATCAGGTACCAGGAACCCTGCCCTTAGATCCATCACTGGGGGAAATCATGGGTAAACATAAAACATCATTAGCAAACTAGAAGAATTATGGGTTGATAGTAAAAATTAAAAAGAGGAAGAAAGTAAGAAAGGAACAGAACTCAGAAAAAGTAGTATACGTTAAGAGTGGTAGAAAAACCACCCAGTGCCTCACTGACCACTTCCTATCGGTTGAATAGGAACCTATTTCTAGTCTTTCTTCATATCTATGAACCATAGAAATTTTTTTTTAAGGTTTCACAGTGAACCATAGAAGCATTTTTAAGGCTTTTTAAAAAATGTAACTCATGGGGCAACTGGGTAGCTCAGTCAGTTAAGCGTCCAACTTTGGCTCAGATCATGATCTCATGGTTTGTGAGTTTTGAGCCCCACATTGGGCTCTGTGCTGACAGCGTGGAGCCTGCTTGTGATTCTCTCTCCTTCCCTCTCTCTCTGCCCTTCCCTGACTCTCTTTCTATCATAAAATAAAAAAATAAAGAATAAATGTAATTCATGATGAAAGCAAACTGAAAAGTTCAGATCTTTCTAAATTATAAATTTAAATGTCTACCAGAGCTAGTAGCTGTGATGGTAAAATAGAAATTAATATTCAGTATCAAATTTTTTCTTTATTTTATATCCCTCTATATTCAAAGATGACACTCCTGAGTTAGAAAAGACCATTTCTCAGGGTGTCTGGGTGGCTCAGTCAGTTAAGCTTCCAACTTCAGTTCAAGTCATGATCTCATGGTTCGTCAGTTTGAGCCCTGCATTGGGCTCTGTGCTGACCACTCAGAGCCTGGAACCTGCTTTGGATTCTGTGTCTCCCTCTCTCTCTGCTCGCACTCTGTCTTGGTCTCTCTGTCAAAAATAAATAAACATTTAAAAAAAATTTTTAAAAAGACCATCTCACTTCTTGTGCCTTCTGCAGTTCAGCTAATATTAACAGAACTCATAACCTTTAAATGTTCTGCCAGTTAAATTTGAAATAGGCCTGAAACCTTTGCTTAAAATGAATTACTCTGATTTTACTCAGGATTTTTGCTTATTGCAACTGATTTTCTTTTGTCCACAGCTGTTCTGAATAATGTCATGTGATTGCATCCTTAACACTTTTCTTCCACCTTACCTGCTTTTAGTTTGCTTTCTACAATTTGGAGTAGAAATTGTAGAAAGAATCCATTTTCAGGGTGCCTGGATGGCTCAGTCAGTTGAGCATCCAGCTGGGCTCTGGTCATGATCTCATGGTTCATGGGTTCGAGCCTCACATCAGGCACATCTGTGCCAACAGCTCAGAGCCTGGAGCCTGCTTCGGATTCTATGTCTCCCTCTCTCTCTCTCTCTCTGCCCTTCCCTGACTCGCCCTGTCTCTCTCTCTCTCTCAAAAATAAACAAACATTTAAAAAAAATTTTTTTAAAGGAATCCATTCTCTGCATCTGTTCATATATAGATTTTTTATTTACCACATTCTAGGACCTCACTGCAATTTGTTCTGTTCCCCAGTTTGATGATGTTCACAGAGGGAGGTAAGTGACATAGCTGGGGCCAGATATAAGCAGAAAGTCAGGTCTTGTAGTCCTATAGGACCACTGCCCTAATATAATAACTTCTGATAGACTCTGGAGCCTGATAAATGAAAAGGAGCTAGGAATGTATAATTAAATTCCCTGGATTAGTATTCATTATAGGAAGGAATGAGAAGATGTTTGAATTGATTCTTTTATATTTTCTGTTCCTAGAAATAGAATGCATTTTTAGTCAGCAAAATTTTGATTTTGCTTATTTTATTCCTCTTTTTATTCACTCTTTTGAAATAAGTGGAGTGTGCCTGACGTGACATTCACTCAGAAAGTACTTGCTTTCATTTTGGAGAAAGTGCATTTTACAAATTAATTTTGTTTCCCCTACAATTGATTTCCTTAATACCATTAAATGACCACTTCTCTTCTTCTTTCTTGGGTATTATATTTGTACTTAATATACACATTAAATATATTAATCATTGTTTTTGTGTTTGAGCAGTGTTCATTAGGCTAAAAGGGACTTGGGGCCTGGGTTAACTCTTACTGGGTCTGAATTAATATCCAGAACTCCAGCAGTTCCTATTGCTCTGAGCTAGTGCCTCCCTCACCAAGCAAAAAATGACTTCTGAACTAATCCTAGGTGCTTTTTGTTTGTTTTTCTGACACGGGACTAAGCAGAAATGCTGCCTTACTAAGAGATGTTGAAGAAGCAGTAGGTTTCATCTTTCCTCAGCCTGGCTGGCCTTTGGTGAGTTTGGGAGTGTTGACAGAATACTGAGCCTTCTTGGCAGAGAAGAAAGGTCAGAAAGAGAGAAGTCCACGGGCAGGGGACCAGGTGCCTCCTTGCCTCGTTAGGGAGAGTTCAGCGTTGTCTGTCTGGTTGGCAGGGCACGCCAAATCACAGAGACCCAGCATTTCCGCAGTTTGCAAAGGAAAGTGATATGAAGGGACAGCTGCAAGTCAGCCACAACCTAGATCTGAGGGGATCAAGCATATACTTCACTTGGAAGAAAGAAGGAAGGAAGCCCAGGGCTTAGCAGGGTAAGTTCCTTTCCCTTCAGACCATCTGCTTGCTTAGTTTATAGTTGAGTAAAACATTTATCACCCCAGGGAGTGTTAATCACTGATTAAGCAGCTGAATGTGCTTAATAACAGTGTTCCTAACAGATTCCTCCTTTTCGCTTTCTCTTTCCTAACTCCTTTTGAGGATCCCAATGACTGGCATCACTCTCCCCTTTCCCTACCTTCCCGAAGATGTTTTGTGTTTGCTGGTGAATTAGAGAAAATTATATGCGCCTTCCTGGTCTGGAAATAGTGAGAAGATGACTGTTGTAGGCGAAACTTGAGGCTTTTGGTGGTGAAGGAGAAAGATGGGAGACCTGGTCTGGGAATAGCTAATATTTAGGGAATTGGGAGATAAAGGATAAGAGTTTTTCTAGACCATCCAGTTCATGTCCTTGGTGTTGGTGTTTTCTCTCTTATATACTGGGAATAAATTAGAGCCAAAGCTACTGGGGACAGCTAGAAAAAAAGGTGATTCCTTGCTTGGTGACATAGACTGATCTCTGGAAAATTCTGAGAGCTCATTTATGTAATTCTTTCCAATTTCTTCCTTGTCCTATTTATAGCCTTTGTTTCTCTCAGTCCCATCCCTCCCCTCAAACTTGGAGGATCCTGGGGCTCCTTGCAGAAAAGTTAGAACCAAGGAAGCTGGGCCTGGGGTACACAAATTCAGACATGAGCCTCACATAGATGCAAATGCAAGGACCTGGCCTCTCATTCCCACCTTCTTACCTTCCTGCCAGAAATTTAGTTCATTTGTATCATGAACCCAGATGCAGAGGAAACTCTGAGGGGATTTCATTGCCCCACTCCTCCCCAAACTGTGATCCCTTCACTTCCCAGTGAGTTCATCCAACTCCTAGAAAGATAAGAGTTAGTCTTCCTTTCGAGAAGGACCTCTTTGGAAAGGCAGATAAGTGAAGCAATACATTTCTTGTCTTAATTGGCTTCCATTGCAGAAGGCTTTTAGTTGAACATCAGGAATATATATTTATTATTAATCCTAGGATTTAAGACTCTTATGTCAGATCAAAGATAATTTTTCTCCATACCTGTAAGAAAAGATGAATCCATTCTTTCAAGGTTCAGGAAGGTGTTCTCTTGCCTGAGGAGGCTGGGTAGGTAGAGCAGATGAACGCTTGTAGAGTTGCAATGATTCTGGAAATGTGACTGAGAATGTGTGTTTAAAAGTGGAGGGAAGAGTTGGCCACTTGTTGGAAATGGGGTACTCAGGTGTGAAGGCATCCTTTAGTAAAGGGACATGACCCTTAAATGTTAAAATTATCTACCACCTTCAGGTCTAAGTTCTTCTGTATTAGCGAGAATGTAGAAGACACAGTATGCAGATGAGCTTAGCGATCTCTGTTCTTTGGACTTGAAAACATCCATTTATCTGTGAGACCAGGGGTGAGATTACGGGGGTGGAATGAAAGGAGAAACAAAGTACAAAGGAAAATACAAATTAGTTCCCTCATTAACTGAGGACAGCAGTTTGCAAAGAGCCATGTCATAAGATAATAGATTTTTCTTTTCTTTTTTCAGTTTTAATTTTAATTCCAGTTAGCTACATACAATGTTATATTAGTTTCAGGTGTACACATAATAGATTTTAGCTGGATGATTCTGGGAGGTTTTTGTTTGTTCTGCCACCTACACTTCAGCTGAATGATGATTCTAGAGTTTTTTTCCCTAACAAATCTGGTCCAGAGGATTAAATGTCAGACTATTTTTGTAACAAAACATGATCCCTGATTTGAACTTTAATAGTTACCTTATTCACAGTAAAACCAACCACTGTCAGCCTTTTTATCCTTTGCCATTTCGCTGGCCCTGGAGGCAGTTAATTGGAAAGTTAATAATTTTTTAGCTTCTCAATCTCTACAGATACCTTTTTAATTTTTTAATTGAGATGAAATTCACAACATAAATTAATCCTTTTAAAGTGAGCAATTAAATGGCATGTTCTACATTCACATGGTTGTGCAATCACCACCTCTATCTAGTTCCAAAACATTTTCATCATCACAAAAGAAAACCTCATAACCCGGGGTGCCTGGGTGGCTCAGTTGAGTAAGTGTCTGACTCTTGATTTCGGCTCAGATCATGATCTCACAGTTCCGTGGGTTCGAGCCCTGAGTTGGGCTCTGCATTGACAGTACAGAGCCTGCTGGGGATTCTCTCTCTCCCTCTCTCTGCCCCTTCCCTACTCAAGTGTGCTCTCTCTCACATTCTCTCTCTCTCTCTTTCAAAATAAATAAACTTAAAAAAAACAAACCCAAAACCATTTAGCAGTTATTCCCCATTCCTCTTCCACCCAGTCCTTGGCAACCAGGAGTTGCTTTCTGTCTCTGGATTTACCTTTCCTCGTTATTTCATATAAATGAAATCATATAACATGTGACCTTTTGTTTCTTAGTTAACATAATGTGTTTGAGGTTCATCCATGTTGTAGCATATGATCAGTACTTCATTTCTTTTTATGGTGTCATATCAGAGAAATTGCCAAATCCATATTATGACACTTTTCCCTTTGTGTTCTTTTATGACTTCATAGTTTTAGTTCTTAACATTTATGTTGTTATAGTCAAACTCTTTTGCATTAATCCTTACAGTGTTCCCACCTACATTTCTGTGCTCATGCTCTTCTCTGTGCTAAGAATTCCTTTTTTTTTTAATCTCATGTATTCAAAGTTTTCCCATCATTCATGGTCTATTCTGATTGCTACCTGCTTTATAAAGTCTTCCTACAGCTAACCAACTAAAGAGACTCTTCTGATTTCCCTCTAGTGCTTTAGTTTCACTTTTCTTATGGGATTTATATACTGCCTTATGTTATAATTTACCTTTGATCCCTCTACAGGACATTTAGATGTTAAGTATATTTTTCATATTTGTTTCCATTATTACATTTTATGAGTGATTGTAATGTTTAGCAATAAATATTTATTTAGTGAATGCATGTTTTTATTTTTCCCAATATAGTTCCTTTTGTTTACTCAACAATTGTAGAAGGAATGGGAGAAGACAGCCAAGGAAGGAGAGTATCACAGAGTTCCTGCTAGATAGTGGGTGGATACCAGATCAGATCTACTTTAAAACGCACCTCTCTAGGAAATTTTCCTCATAATTTGCATAACTTCTTTGACTATATAATTCTTAGCATTGTGGTGCTGATTTTGTGTTGCATTTAATGTCTACTTCTGGGTCTTTTGCTTACAGCTATGATGATAGTTTTCTAAAATGAATGTTTTATTTCCCCAACTAAGTGAGATTGACTAATTCTCCAATTAGCTCATAGTTTTGGACAACCAAAACTTGTTTGCTTTTTCCTCTCTTTTGATTTTTTAAATGCATTATTAATACATAAATACATTCTAACTATTCGAGTCAAACATTACAGATAAGTCTAAAGTACCTTTTGATTAACCCAGTTCCTGTCCCATTGCTTCTTTCCCTCCTCAGAGTTAATCACTGTTATACTAAGACTATATCACTCAGAGCCCTGCCAGACCTTTTTCTGTGCATTTCCTTATATATATATTTAAATTTTATATAGAACTTCATATGTAACATGTATATGTTTAATTATATTCATATATAATTATTTCCTTCCTATTTTTATAACTTCCTGTAGTGATCAATAATCAGTAGATACCAAATAAATCTTACTGATACCCAGGCCTTAGAGACTAGAATGAGAAGTGAAAGGTCAAACATATGAAAGCACGTCCTATGTGACCAACTTGCAAAATTTCATTCCATATCTGTTCTGCATATAGTCCCCAGGTATCAGTGGACAGCCATGGCTCCAAGATCCCGGCAGCGAAGGCACAAGAAACCGCCCTCATCGGTGGCTCCCATGGTTGTGACCCCACCCACAGTTGTGACCTCTGTGCCTCTGACCCTCTCAAAACCTGACCCTAGCATTGATGCGCTTGGCTTCTTCTCCTTGGAAAATAATGTTCCTGGCCTATCCCAGCTAATCCTTCAAAAACTAAACATGAAAAGCTATGAAGAATACAAGTGAGTGAATAGCTCTGTGGAAGAATAATATCTCTGGAGAAGTGATTTCAGAAGGCACAGAAGGAGTATAACTTGGGGAATATGGGGCATTTACAATGAGGGAGTTTCTCATCCTGACTTTTGGAAGTTTTATTACTATAGAAGAAATATAATTTGCTTATGTAAGAAATAGTGGGAGTAGGTGGAAATACATTGGAGGCAAGGTGTAGGTCGTGAAAGATTTTGGAGATATTCTTTTTCCTATTGCCACTTATTCTCCATGCCATTTCTGCAGGTTGGTGCTAGATGGGGGTGCTTCTGTATCAGGCTTTGGATTTCGATGCCCTCAAGAAATGTTCCAGAAGATGGAGGACACATTCCGATTCTGTGCTCACTGTAGAGCTCTCCCTAGTGGCCTTTCAGATTCCAAGGTCCTCCGGCAGTGCAAGAGGTGACTAGTTGGGGGCTAAATGGGGAGTCATCCAGAAATGATCCTATTCTAAGACTTCCTTGCAGGAGGAAAGGTCTAAGAGTTTTCAGAATAACTTAAGGCCTACTCCTCATTTTGTGTGATCTAGGCCATAGAAAGATTAGAAAAGGATTGGGCTCCTTCTTATTTTGGGTATTATGGGGAGGTCAGACAGATCATGGTAGAATAGTCCCCCTTACCTGCATGCAGCTCGCTTTCCGTGGTTTCACTTATCCATGGTCAACCATGGTCTGAAAGCAGATGATCCTTCTCTGACTATTGTCAAAAAGTCAACAGTAGTGTAATGCTGTGTCCCAATGCCTATGTCATTCACCTCACTTCATCTCATCATATAGGCATTTTATCATCTCACATTATCACAAGAAGAAGGGTAATACAGTACAGTAAGATATTTTGAGAGAGAGAGTGAGACCACATTCATATAACATTAGAGTATATTATAAATGTCTTATGTTATTGTTGTTAATCTCTTACTGTGCCTAATCTATAAACTTTATCATAGGTATATATGTATGTATGGGAGGAAACATATATCTAGGGTTTGGACCATCTGTGAGTTTGGTATCCATTGGGGATCTTGGAACATATTCCCTGTGGATAAGGGGGCAGGGGACGACTATACAATCTTCTCTACCTCCCTCCTCTTGAGTACTCAAAGGGTTAGATCATTATTATCTGTTCTGGGGAGTTGAGCCATACCTGTGATAAGAGGGCAGCTGCAAACTCCTGGTATTTATTTTTTTCTGTAAGGGATGTGAAAAGTGAGTTGTTCCTGATACAGGCTGAGGTGTCACTCTAACCCAAGAGAATAAATTACATTCCTAGTCTCTCATGCCTCCCCTTCCAAATATCATCCCCAAATTTAGTGCATCAGCTGTCATTCCTCTCCCTACCTTCCTTACCTAGTGATCTTTCTTCCTAGGTGCAAGAATATAAATTCCCTTCCCCTGACATACCCCCATCACCTTTGAGGTATAGGAACATCTGCTTTGGGGGCTCAATTTTTCAGGTGCAGAAATGTCTATTACTGTGGTCCAGAGTGCCAGAGGTCAGACTGGCCAGCACACAGGAAGGTTTGTCAAGAGCTGCGTCTTGTAGCTGTGGACCGTCTCATGGAATGGCTTCTAGTCACAGGTGAAGTGGTGGTGTTAGAGAGCTCTGCCATGGTGGTTATAATTGGTTGTACTTGGGGAGAGAGATGAAAGCATGTTGTTATGAGGAAAACCTGAGAAACTGAGTGGGGCACTCCTGGGTACAAGTTGGGAGAGTACACTTGGAAAGAATATTGAAGCCAGGAAAGGATTGGTCACTTTTATTTCTTCTTTCCTGCAGGTGCTTTTGTCCTACCTTCAGGGCCTTGGCCATGCCTGGCTGAAGCTGTACAGGGCTGGGATACCTGGTTTTCTATGCGTCATTTACAGCTGGATGCTACACTGGATGCTGTGCTAGGTAGTCATGCCATGACCACCCTGTGGGCCAGTGTAGGACGGCCAAGGCCAGACCCAGATGTCTTGCAGGGCTCTTTGAAGCGGCTGCTGACAGATGCCCTCTCACGGCCCTTGACACTGGGCCTTGGGCTTCGGGCCTTGGGAATAGATATTGGGAAGATTGGGGGAAGCACAGTGCATGTGGTTGGTGCTTCCCACGTGGAGACATTCCTCACTCGTCCTGAGGACTATGATGAGCTTGGCTACATGTTTCCTGGACACCTTGGCCTTCGTGTGATCATGGTGGGTATAGACGTATCTGCTGGCTTTACACAGAGCACCTCAACTCCCATCCTGGAACCTGGCACAGTTCAGCTTAGTAGCCATAGGGGCCTCTATCATGACTTCTGGGAGGAGGAAGTAGAGACTGGGCGGATAACCCATCCAGATTTGGTGGTGGCATTCCATCCAGGTAAGAATCATTCAGGGGAATACTGGGTGGCATTTCTGGGAATTTTCCATCCTGACTCTTGTATCTTCTGTATTTGGAACCCCATTCATTTGGTCAGGTTAAACACAATATGATGACAACCTTGGTTGATCATTAGCCCTTTGTGCTATACCTGGGTTCAGAATTTTCCACTGAAGAACCTGGGGTGGATGATGATGGTAAATGAGCATTGGAGGTGAGCAAGGTGAGGAGAAGGGTGAACATAATAAAAGAAAATGTATCTTGCTTAGGGTCTACCTCAGCCTTTCCCCTCTCTATATCCATTTCTGTTTTTGTTTTGTTTTGTTTTCCATAGGTTTCCATGCTTCCCCAGACTTGATGGAGGCTTGGCTGCCCACCCTCTTGCTACTTCGTGATTATAAGATCCCTACATTGATCACTGTTTACAGGTGTCAACTTCTTCCTATTTTTGATATCTCCCTGACTCACTCAACACCTCTCCCTAAGTTTTTTTTAATGTTTATTATTTAGTTTTGAGAGAGAGAGAGAGAGAGAGAGAGAGAGACAGAATGTGAGGGTGGAGGGAGGGGCAGAGAGAGAGGGAGACACAGAAGCTGAAGCAGGCTCCCGGCTCTGAGCGGTCAGCACAGAGCCCGACATGGGGCTCGAACTCACAAACCTGAGATCATGACCTGAGCTGAAGTCAGATGCTTAACTGATTGAGCCACCCAGGCGCCCCTCAATACCTCTCTTTATATAGATGAGCTCATTTCTCTCCCCTTTGCTCATCTTCCTTCTGTCTTCTGGTGAGGATTTTCTTCCTTTCCACACTTGGCTTTCTAATCCCCTTGGAACCAAGTCCTATGCTAGTTAATCAAGTAATTAGTGAGACATTTGGGATGAAGGAAATCCCCTTGCCTAAACCAGCCTTAGGTAATTTTGGGGATTGATGAGTGCAGAAGTATCAAGTTCTGAGAAATTTCTCTCCTATGTCTTTCATAATTAGCACAGCATTTTATTATTACTATTTTTTTTTTTTAATCTGTCTCCCATAGCCATCAGGAACTGACAGCCTCCTTAGAGATTCTGGTGTACTTGGATACAAACATCACCGCCTATGGAGCTAACCCTTTTGCATCCCTCAAGCCTGAACAGGTCTATTCCAACCCCAACAAGCAGCCAGTGTATTGCAGTGCCTACTATATCATGTTTCTTGGAAGTTCCTGCCAACTGGATAGGAGGCAACTGGAAGAAAAAGTAGATGGTGGGGTTTAATAGCTGAACCATATCCTGACTGGATTTCTAGAAAATGGGGAGGTTGTAATGAAATTAATCTGCTGATGTCAGGTTGTTGCCAACATTGAAATCCACTATCTCCTAAACCTCATTCACTTGTCCAGGTAAAGATTCTAAGCTGAATGGGAGTTCGTATATGATGTGACTTATTTCTAAGAGATTAGCCACAAGTCGCTTCTAGAGACAGGATTCTAGATTTAATATGTGGCAAGAGGCCCTGGTATGTCTTCCCAGCCTAGAATGCCTAATAGTTTCCTTTGTGAGAAAGTTGTACCTTGAATCAGATGGTGCAAAGGAGAAGAATGGCACCTTATTGCTTTTGGAAAAGACTTTCTTGTTATCCAGCAATCTGGGCTAAAAAATGGAGAGGCATTAATGACTTGAAGTGGTACACGAATGGACAAGTCAGAGAAGCAGTTGGGAATATGGGAGAGGCTGTGAGGATTGGTATGTTGTTCGATTTCCTGGCTTTTTCTAGATAAATATTTTATTTTCTTCTTTCCTATTGGGGTCTTCTGACCCTAGAGCAGATTTTTGTTTGGTGTTATGTTTAAATATCCCAGGGTATATTAGGCTTTAGTTGAATATTTTGGAGTTATTTGTTATTACCTAGTCTATACCATAATAAACTCAGTTTGGGGCTTCTTAAGTCACTTGTTTTATCCTTTTTCCTATTCACTGGCAAGTATTACTTGTCTACGCACAACACCTCAAGACTGGAGGTTTCTCTTTCGCCAAAAGAGTTATTAACACCAGCTCTCTGGGCCTGCTACTCTGCTACATCCTATCTCATGCCATCCTTCTCTTATCACATTTTCAAGATGAGGATATTCCTTAGTCATTCCTACAACCTTGCCATGACCTCAGCCACCCACCCCCAATCCTAACACATGCATATACATTCTTATTGCCCACTCTGAGAGGGGTAATATTAGAATTCACATATTCATTCAAAGTATGGAGTTAGTACCTACCGTATGAAAGGTACTGTATTACAGCTTTGGAGAAATACAAAGGTGAATGAGAGATGAACCTTATTTTTAACCTAGGAAAGGAAGTAATACATATACATAGATAGCTCCATTATAAAATGTAATATGGAATAAGAACCATGAGAGAGGCTTGTATTCCTAAGGTAATAATAGAGTGAAGAGAGAGATCACTAAGTGAATAGTGAAGGTTTTGTGAAGTAGAATTTTATTAAACAAATGGAGAGCGGTCATTTCAGATGGAGGGAACAACAGAAATAAAAGTTCAGAAGCAGAAAAGAATAGGAAATATTTTAGGGTACATCGGGGAATTAGTATAATAAATTTATAATATATTCTGGTATATATTATAAAATAAATTTATAATATATTCTGGTATATATTATATAATATAATCTGGTATAGTGAGACCAGATTATAGAAGGAGTATAGCTTACTGGTCAGCTTTAGATTTACATAGATCTGAGTATGAATTCTGGAGCAACTACCAAATATGTTTGTGTCTGTGGGAAAGCTAAACTTTCTAAGTTTCCTTAATTTCCTCATCTGTGAAAACAGGGATGATGCCTAGTATTAAGTTACTTTAAGAGTTAAATGAAAATGTTTACAAAATTGGGAGACTCACCCATTCCAATTGCAAAATTTACTACAAAGCAATAGTAATCAAGACAGTGTGGTACTGGCCTAGGATAGATATATAGATCAATGAAATAGATCTGAGAAGCAAGAAATTCTTAACATTTATGATCAATTGATTTTTTACAAGAGTGACAAAACAATCCAATGGGAAAAGAACAGACTTTTTAACAAACAATGCTGGAACAACTGGATTCCACATGCAGAAGAATGAAGTTGGACGCCACCTCCACACACACACACACAACATAAAAAAATTAACTCAAATTGTATCGAAGACCAAAATCACTAAAACTATACAACTCTTAGAAGAAAACATAGGGGTAAACTTCATGAAGTTGGACTGGGCAATGGTTTCTTAAATATGACACCAAACATATAATCAACCAAAATAGAAATAGATTAATTGGACTTTACTAAAATTAAAAACTACTGAAAAAAGACACCATCAAGAAAGTGTAAAGAATGGGAGAAAATATTCATAAATCATATATCTGATAATGGACTGATATCCAGAATATATGTAAAGAAATGTTACAACTCAATAATAAAAGAATAACCCAATTTAAAAATGGGCAGGGGCACCTAGGTGGCTCAGTTGGTTAAGTGTCTGACTTTGGCTCAGGTCATGGTCTCATGGTTTGGGAGTTTGAGCACTGCTTCGGGTTCTCTGCTGTCAGTGTGGAGCCTGCTTCGGATCCTCAGCCTCCCTTTCTGCCCCTCCCCTGCCTGCCTCTCTCTCTCTCTCTCTCTCTCTCTCTCTCTCTCTCTCAAAAATAAAGCTCAAAAATGGGCAAATGATCTGAATAGACATTTCTCCAAAGAAGATATACAAACGATCAGTAAACACATGAAAATATGCCTAACATCTTTAGTTATCAGGAAATACAAGTCAAAACATAATGAAATGGCACTTCATCCACTAGAATGACAATAATCCAAAAGATAGAAAATAACAAGTGTTGTGATGTAGAGAAATTGTAACCCTTATACACTTGTGGTGAGGCTATAAAATGGTGCAGCCATTTTAGAAAAGAGTCTGGCAGTTCCTCAAGAAGTTAAATATTGAGTTACCATTCAATCCTGCAATTCTGCTCCTTGTTATGTATCCATGAGAAATGAAACCATGTATACAAATTGTCATAGCAGCAGCATTCTTAATAGCCAAAAGATAAAAACCCAAATGTCCATCAACTTATGAATGGGTAAATAAAATGTGTGTCCATGTAATGAAATATTTGGCCTTAGAAAGGAATGAAGTACTGATTTGTGCTACAACATGGATGAACCTTGAGAACATGTTCCTTGATGTTCATGTTAAGTGAAAGAATCCAGTCACAAAGACCACATAGTATATGAGTGCATATATAAGAAATGTCTAGTGTAGTCAAATCTATGAAGACTAAGTAGATTAGTGGCAGCACACAGATGAGCAGGATGAGGGTATTGGGGTGATGGCTAAAAGGTATGGATTTTACTTTGCGAGTGATGTAAATGTTCTAAAATTGATTGTGGTGATGGTACAGCTCTGTGAATATATTAAAAACCATTAAATTGTACACTTTACATGAATGAATTATATCTTCATAAAGCTGTTACCAAAAGCATCTTTTTAATCTTAGAGAATGTTAAAAATGAGAATATTTGCTAAGTGCTTAATGCAATGCCTAGCACATAGTTCATTACTTATTAAATGGTAGTCATTGTTGAATCCATACCACTTTAATTTTACACAGTAACAAACAGATTGAGTTAGCAATACTGTGTGAGCACTGATTTCACCAGGAAAAACCAGTTGGATACATCATGGTTAAGATGAAATAATGTAGGTGCCAGCTAAGGTGATAGTAGGCATGGAAAGGAAGAGGTAATTTCTAACAAGTAAATAGTGACATTTTATAGATAAAGCATGAAAGTAAAATCTATAAGGTTTGGTTACTGATGGTGATGGGTGAAGTGTGATATATCTATCAGAATCAACTCAGGAGACAGAAACCACACAGTAATAAATGACACAAAAATTTCCAACTTAGTAGACTTGGTGGTGATAGCACATAAAAGTCTAAATGCCTAGCTTCATGCTAAATGCTGAGAAATCTAAAATGGCTTCTGTGCTTCAAGTGTTTATAGTTTAATAGAAGACTGACATAAACAAGAGCAATATAATAGAGTTGTATTTTCTAACTTAGCAAATGAAGTGGAAAAATTTCATTTTTTAAAGTTTTGTGAGAGGGAGCAAGCATGCATGCTAGCAGGGGAGGGGCAGAGAGCAAGGGAGAGAGAGAATTCTAAGCAGGGTCCATGCTGGTCAGCGTGAGCCTGACATGGGGCTTGATTGCACAAAGGGTGAGATCATGACCTGAGCCAAAATCAAGAGTTGAACGCTCAACCAACTGGGCCACGTAGGACCCCCCAAATTTGCATTTTTAAAACTGTATTGAAAATCCCTTAGAATAGCACTACATTGGATTCTGACACATCTTCATCTCAGCAGGTCTATCAGAGCCATTTTTGCCTCCAGTATTGGACATTAATCTCTGCTTATTTGATTATCAGATTAAATGTTGACTTGGGTTTTGGGGGCCCTGCTGCAGTCAAATATTTATTGAACATTTATTACTAGACAAGAGTATGGACAGTATGGGGCACCTGGGTGGCTCAGTCGGTTTAAGTGTCAGACTCTTGGTTTGGGCTCAGGTCATGATCTCACAGTCTGTGGGTTGGAGCTCTGTATAAGACCCTGCTTGGGATTCTCTTTCTGCTCCTTCCCTGTTTGTGTGCACATTCTCTCTCTCAAAATAAATAAACATTAAGAAAAAAAAAAAAAAAGGACAGTAGGACAGTCTTCTTAGGGAACACTTAAAATCTGGAGGTCTATGGGGGGAGATTGGACAGAGAGGCCCATTATTCGTCAAGTAGTGAGACTGGTAGGAACTGGGGAATGAATTGGGATACCCGGAGTGTTGTGCAGTTTTGTTTAAATTTGGCAGGGACCTTCCTCAAGGACCTCACTACACTTATGTTTTGGGGCTAAGTATATTTTGCTGTTCCCACTTAAAATTTAATTCACCCTATCCCACCCTTATGAGGAAGCTTTTGGGTAGAAAAGCCTGAAGTGTAGTAAATTGATGGTGCTCAAACTTAAGTGTGCCATAGAATCACCAGGAGGGCTTTTTTAACAAATTGCTGGGTTCCACTCCTAGATTCTGGGTCGCAGGGAGGGCGGTATATCAGAGGCGGAGAGGCTGCACCTGGCCTCCCAGTCGCGGCCCTTCTCAGCCTCCCGTCACTGAAAGGGCTCCGGGATTCCTCAAAACCGCTGTGATCTGAGAGAGCCCCAAGGGGATTGGGGATGGTCCTTGGGACCAAGAAACGTGATAGAACCGGCTGGTCCACCTGAGGGCAGCGTCTCTTCCCGCAGGTGGAGCTACACGGGCGCGGACTAAGCGAAAGCGCGAGCCTAGCTGAGCCAAGCACCGCCCCCTCCTGCTCCAGGGGCGTTCCCGGCCGCCGCAGCTCTCCTAACGGGCTCCGGCGGCGGCCGCGGCGCCTCGCCTTCCCGGCCCCGCCCCCGGCTCCATCTTGCTGGCTACCAGGGTTGGGCTGTGACGCTGTTACCCCGGGTCAGGTGAGTGATGGCGCCCCCTACCCTTCCTGCCCCTGTCCCCCTGGTCACCTCGCTCAGGCCCGCCCTGAGGCTTGCCGTGCGGGAGATGGCGGGGTCCCGCGTGTGTCCTCGCGATAGGGCTCGGTGGAGGTTCCTGTGGGCCTCCGGGGTGGCGGGCGTCTCGGCGTCTGTGTCTCGGGACCGAGGCTGCCCGGCGGGGGCGTTCGGGTGGAGGTGCATTGGGGGTGGAATAGGTCAGGTGGCCGACCAGTCCGGCGGGAAGACCTTTCGTCTTCCTCTGGGCCGCTCGGCTGTCCCGAGATTAGAGGGAGCAGTGACACCCTGCGCTCAGGCAAGTGACTACAGGTGGAAGGAGGGAGGCCAGAGAATGACCCTACTGAAGAGACCTCAAGGAGGGCTGAGTAGGGAAACCAGCGAGAAACACCGAAAGCTGTCTGGCTGGTAACTAGACTTTCCGGTGACACAGCAAATTTAGGGAAACTTGAGAAATTTGTACCTTGCTTAGTGAACCGTAGGACAGAATGCCTACGCCTAAAATTGTACATTAGCTCAGGTTTATAATTTTTGGAAACTATTCTAGGAAATAGCTTTCCAGATTTGATTCCTATTCCCTGAACAGCCCGTCCTGAGTGAACAGTTCCTATACAGAGGGAGATGGTAGAAAAGTCGTCCAACTACCTTTAAACTGGCTAGTATCTTCTATCAGATAGGGAGCTGATCTGATAAAGTAATCTGTCCTGGTTAGAGTTTAATGAGTTCCCTTTCAGGCAGGTAAGGAGTTTCAAGCACTAGATAGGTAGCAAAGAGAATTTTAGCCACTCCAAACTTCAGCTGCTTTTTATTCCTCACTGGTGATGGTTGCCTACCCTGGCCAGAAAGTCTGGCTGGCCATGACTCTAGTTCTTTGTACAGTGGCCTTTGCTGAGTGATTTAAATAGTCCTTCCGACCAAGAGACTGTAGTATCTCCTGTTGGCCATTTTCATTTGCCCTTCCTGTTCTGTATTTGTTTCATAAATCTGCAACAGCTGCCTCTTGTGTTCCTGGGCTTGATGCCATCTTGAGACTCCTATAGTGAGATCCACCCCTTTTAGTAGCTGACTCACTGGGTGGAGGTGGTTTGGAGAACCAAGAATGATTTCTAGTCTTTTAAAAGTAGTTGCTGATGGAGAATGATAAAAAGGAAGTAAAAGCTCTTGTTTACCATTATAGTCTTATTATTCCTTGGGCAAAATGAGTAATTTGTTGAGTCACCATGGGGTTTAGGTTTTTATAAAAGCTTTTTAAATCTAACTTTTGAATAGATGATACACATATGACTCCAAAAGGGCTAAAGGTACATTGAAAATTAAGCCTCCATGTGGAAGTTGGGTGGCTCAGTTAAGCATCTGACCTTTTATTATATTTTTTAATGTGTGTGTATTTTGAGAGAGACAGAGTCCAAGCGGGGGAGGGGCAGAGAAAGAGGGAGACACAGAATCAATCCCAAGCAGGATCCAGGCTCTGAGCTGTCAGCACAGAGTCCCACGAGGTGCTCGAACTCACGAACCGTGAGATCATGACCTGAGCCGAAGTCAGCCGCCCAACCAACCAAGCCACCCAAGTGTCCCTGTCTCACTTTTGATATTGGCTTAGGTCATGATCTCAAGGTTCCTGAGTTGGAGCTCTGCATCAGGTTCTCTTGGGATTTTCCTTCTCCCTCTCCTCTTCTCTCTTTCTCTCTCTCTGCACCCCTTTCCCCGCCTGCGTGCATGCTTTCTCAAAATAACTTTAAAAAAGAGAAAGAACGTAGAAATAGGACTTTGTCACTGGAACAGTTCTTGAGATTTAGAAATTTAAGTTACGTAGTCTTTGTTACTATAACTACTTGTTGCCTTTAAAATCATTATTATTTTTCTCATAAACTATTATCAGATTTTTCCCCCTTTCTTTTGACACTGACCTTTTGCCCTAGGTCCATCTGACTATTTCTGAGATGCTGTTGTCCCTCTTTTACTCCTTATACCAACCATACTCCTGTTCTGTTTTTACAATTGGGCCTTTGGATTCCAAATGATTATTTTAGAACTGACTGGATCCGTTTTATTATCTTTATTATTAACTTGTAACTTTGACTCAATATATGCCAATTCTCATTTGATGTTTTTACCTTCTTGTACTTATGTTATAAAGAACACAACAATAACTTTAAATTTATTATCTCATTTTCCTGTACTGTGTACTCATTTTTTTTAAATGTTTATTTTAGAGACAGCCTATGAGCAGCGGAGGGGTGGGGAGTACAGAGGGTCTGAAGCAGGCTCTGAGCTGACAGCAGTAAGCCCAATTTAGGGCTTGAACTCACAAACCATGAGATCATGACCTGAGTCAAAGTCGGCCACTCAACCAGCTGAGCCACCCAGGTGCCCCAATAAATATACTGTGTACTCAAAAAGCAGGATGCTTTTCTCCCCCATCTTTCTATCAGCACCTAGGACAGTATTTATTACATAATAGGCTTTCATTATGATGAATTGGATTTGTTTGGGGTTTTGATGTAAAAGAAATACATAATCATTTACAGCCACAATGGGGAGAAGAACCAAAACCAAAACACATTGAAAAATGTGCAAATTAGATGGTAGATCCAGAAATACAAAACTATTCTGGTACCAAAATATGATTCAGAGACCAGCAGCATCAGCATCACCTGGAAGACTAGTTAAACGTGTAGAATCTCATGCCTCCTCTCAGAACTTCTGAAACAGAGTCTGCATTTTAACCAGATCCTCAGGTCATTTACATACATATTAAAGTTTAAGAAGTACTATTTTATCTTGTACATTGTTCAAAGAAGGGAGAGAGAAGGGGCACCTGGGTGGCTCAGTCAGTCGAGCGTTTGACTTCAGCTCAGGTCATAGCTCATGGCTTGCGAGTTCAAGCCCCACATCAGGCTCTGTGCTGGGAGCTCAGCGCCTGGAACCTGCTTCAGATTCTTTCTCCCTCTCTCTGCCCCTCCCCCACTCGCACTCTGTCTCAAAAATAAATACACATTTAAAAAAGAGCGAAGATTTGAGCTGGATAAGTCAGGAAAGGTGAGTAACCCAGGCATGAGGGCCAAGTCATTTAATAACAGTGGCTTAAGCAAAGGCACATTGGGAATGATTTAAGTGGTGGAGAGTTCTCACTGGAGGGTAGGTACTGTTAAGAGATAAAATGAATAGATAAGTGAGAGCCAGTACTAAGGAGACCTGAATTTCAGGCCTATAAATTTTCATTTGATACTCTAGCAGTAGTTTTTGAGGAGGTTTGACCTGAAGAGTCACATGCTTCTGAAAGAGGAGCATTTTAGGAAAATTCATCTAGCGATGGTGCCCAGGAAAATTATAAGTGTGAGAGTATATGCAAGACATAAATAGAAAAGTAATTTTACTAAAATAGGCATCAAGTGGTGAAAACCTGGTCTAAGGATATGGCTATGAGAATAGAAATGACAGGAATAGGAGAGGCATTGCAAAGGAAAAAAGTGAAGTGTTAGGTTACTTATTGTACTTAGTAAGAGGTAATTTAAGTAGTGGTACTAGTGACAGATAATGGGATTTTTTTTCCAAATTTTTATTTAAATTTCAGCTAATCAACGTACAGTGCAATATGAGTTTCAGGTGTAGAATTTAGAGATTCATCACTACACCCAGTATTCATCACAAATGCCCTCCTCAATACCCATCACCTGTTTAACCCATCCATCCACCCAACTACCCTCCAGTAACCATCAGTTTGTTCTCTATAGTTAAGATATATTCTTGGTTAAGTATGGGTTATTAAGATTGATCTGGTGGGGAATGATGAATATTTAGTTCCATACCAATACTGAAGGCCTCTTAACTGGCTTCTATCTTAATCTACTTTCCATTGTGTTTGATGATTGTCTATCTTAAAATTATATACTATCTTTTGCCTTGCACATGACATTGTTGTTCAGCTTCCCTACATCACCTTTTAAAACTTAGTTTAAACCTTTGATATTTCTGTTAGTCTCCAATCTTAGTACACTGTTTTATGGTAGATGCTAAATAAATGATTATTTGTCTTTATATAGATTTATGTGCCAGGCATATTATTATATTTGATCACCAATAATTTTTTAGATATATATTTTTAAATGTTTGTTTATTTTGAGAGAGAGAGGAAGAGCACAAGTGGGGGAGGGGCAGAGAGACACACACACACACACACACACACACACACACACACACACACACAGAAAATCCCAAGCAGACTTCGAGCTGTCACCACAGAGCCCAGCATGGGGTTTGAACTCAAGCACCCTGAGATCATGACCTGGGCTGAAACCAAGAGTCAGACTGAGCCATCCAGCACCCCTAGATATTTTTTTAAGAAGGAAATCTAGCCATTTGTGACAACATGGATGAATCTTTTTTTCTTTTCAACTTTATTTATTTATTTATTTATTTAGAGAAAGAAAGCTCATGCATGCACATAAGTGTGGGAGTGGCAGAGAGAGAGAGAGGGGGGGAGAGAGAGAGAGAGAGAGAGGGAGAGGGAGAGAGAGAAAGAGAGAATCCCAAGCACTTCCTACGTGTCAGCACAGAGCCCGACATGGGGCTCAATCCCAGACTGTGGGATCATGACCTGAGCTGAAAGCGAGAGTCAGATGCTTATGGTTAAGCCACCCACGTGCCCCAGTTTTTTAGATATGGTCAGGCTATGAAATGGTATTGTTTTGAATATTTGTTTTCCCTGTGTTTTATTTGCATTTCTTTTAGGTTAGTAGTGTTTTTTTCAATTGCAAAAGGCACTTACACTGTATATATATATATTGTGGGTTTGGGGTTCACATTGGCTGCATTTGTTTTACATGAATGGTCTTTAAAAATTTTTTAATGTTTATTTAGTTTTGAGAGAGAGAGAGAGCGTTAGCGGTGGAGGGACAGAGAGAGAGAGAGAGAGAGAGAGAGAGAGAAAGACACAGAATCTGAAGCAAGCTCCAGGCTCTAAGCTGTCAGCACAGCCTGACGCTTGGCTCGAGCTCACGAACTGTGAGATCGTGACCTGAGCCGAATTCGGAGGTTTAACCGACTGAGCCACCCAGGTACCCCTACATGAACAGTCTTCTAAAACAAACAAACAAACTTTATTATGGAAAAATTTTAAATGCCCAACTGGACAGAAGAGTGTATTGAATACCCACATACTTGTATAAGTATCAACTGATGATGATCTAGTTTCATCTATACTCTTCCACAACCCTTTCATATTATTTTGATGTGATTCCCAGACACATTTTATCTGTAAATATTCAATGTGTATCTCTAAAAGAGCAGATGCTTTATGAAAATCATAATACGATTATCAGACCTACAGATGTAATAATTTCTTAACATCATCAGATGTTCAGGTTATTGTTTACATTTCCAAATAGAAATGAGCTCCTTTTGAAGAAAATAACTTTTAGACTCTGGTGTGGACTGCAGTTCCCAAAAGATATTTCCCATGTCATGTTTGCTGATCAGAATACTATCAAATCTTGATTACCATATATTATCAGAGAATAGATAATCAATGTATGATTGCCTCTTTAATCCCAGATTGGCTGCATTCTGCCACCCCACCTTATTTTCTTTTGCCACCAATTAGAGAATGCTTACTAATTTTAAAATTAGTCTAAGTCTTGGGGCGCCCGGGTGGCTCAGTTGGTTAAGCATCCGACTTTGGCTCAGGTCATGATCTCATGGTTTGTTAGTTTGAGCCCCATATTGGGCTGTCTGCTATCAGCTCAAAGCCCACTTCAGATCCTCTGTCCCCTTCTCTGCCCCTCTCCCGCTCTTCTCTATCTCTCTCTCTCTCTCTCTCTCTCTCAAAAATAAACATTTAAAAGATAGATAAAATTAGTCTAAGTCTAATAAAATTGGATAAATGTGAATGTATTAGCAAATATTGGCAAAATATGTAGAGAGCTATCTACACAAAGCTATTCATTGTAGCACTGTTTGTAAAAGACTGGAAACAACTCAGATGCCTGCTATTAAGTAAACTATGCAAAGTCCACTAAAGGAATAAAGACTATATACTGCTAGGAGTGGTCTCTGTAATAAAAGGAAAAAGCCAAGTGAAGAAACAGTGTATGTGTTTGCTAAATTTTATCTAAGAAAGGAGTGGGGATATAAATATATACATATCAGCTTATATATTTAAAAAAACACAACAGGGGCATCTGGGTGGCTCAGTCGGTTGAGCGTCCGGCTTCGGCTCAGGTCACGAAATCATGGTTCGTGGGTTCGAGCCTCGCGTCAGGCTCTGTGCTGATAGCTAGTTCAGAGCCTGGAGCCTGTCTTCAGATTCTGTGTCTCCCTCTCTCTCTGACCCTCCCCTCCTCACGCTGTCTCTGTCTCTCTCAAAAATAAATAAAGAAACATTAAAATCCACAATAAATGTATAAGCCATAAAAATAATGGTTACATATAGTAAGAGGGAATGAACAGGGATAGAAGCTAATATACTTTTGAATATATCTTGTTTTATTGATTTGTCTTGGGACCAAGAAAATGTTTTATGTAATTATAAAATGAAACTTTAAAAAAAAATTTATTTTTGAATAGGCTCCATACCCACTGTGTGGCTTGAACTCAGCCCTGAGATCAAGAGTGGCACCCTTTACTCACTGAGCCAGCCAGGTGCCCATAAAGTAATCTTTAAAAATCAAAAGCACAGTGAAACAGATGGACCAAATATGTATCACATTTGTAGCCTGTGTAGGAATTATTTTAAATGTCTTTTAAACACAGTAATTTGACTGTGCATTCATAGTGGGATATATCCCAGAGTAATGCTCTGAATGTGTTTTCCCTAAAGATGACAGTATTTGGAGGTGAGGCCTTTGGGAAGTGATAATGTAATGAAGGCAGAGCCCTTATGAATGAGATTAGTGCCTTATAAATGAGGCTTCAGAATGATCCCTTTCCCTTTTGTCATGTCAGGACATAAGGAGAAAGCACCAGCTATGAACCAGGAAGAGGGCCCTCACCAGAGAATTTGATCATGTCGGCAGTTTGATCTTTGATTTCCAGCCCCTGGAACATAAGCAATAAATTTCAGGTATTTTGTTATAGCAGCCCATATGGACTGAGACACCCAGAGATACCCCACCCCCACAATTGCAAAAAAAAATTTTTTTTTAAGTTTATTTTGAGAGACAGAGAGCAAGCACGAGCGCACAAGCTGGGGAGGGGCAGAGAGAAGCAGAAACAGAATCCCAAGCAGTCCCCACGCCATCAGCGCAGAGCCTGATGCAGGGCTCGAACTCAGTGAACTGTGAGATCATGACCTGAGCCGAGATCGTGACCTGAGCCAAGATCAGGAGTCAGACCCTTAAGTGACTGCACCACCCAGGTGGCCCACAAAAAAGAATTTTTAATTGTTTTTAGTAATCATGTTGTTGTAGCAATATGAGTATTTGTATTAATTTTCTATGTCTGCTGGAAGCCAGAAGTCCTAAATCAGTGTCTCTGGGCTGAAGTCAAGGTGTTAGCAAGGTTGCACTCTCCTGGAGGCTCTAAGGGAGAATCTGTTCCTTGCCTCTTCAGTTTCTGGTGGCTGCCAGCATTTTCCAATATCTGCCTCCATGGTCACATTGCTTTCTCTTCTACTAAATTCCCTCTGCCTCCTTTTTACAGGGATACATATGATTGGATTTAGGGCCCACCTAGGTACTCTAGATAATCTCCCCCCAAGATCTATAATTTAATCATATCATTTTTGCAGGATAAGGTGATAACTCAAAATTCTAGGGATATCTATTGGAAAGCAATTATTCAGCATACTATAGTTATCATTATTCTGAAACTCTTATGAGTGTATATAGAATTAATGCAGTAGAATAAAGAAGTTAGTGTGTAAATGTCATTAGGAACTAAGAAGTTCAGTATAAGGGAAATATATATATAAATATAAAATCAGTTAAATAAACCCTATAATTCTAAAATTGAATTGGAAATATCAATATAAATGTTTTCTTTTTTCAAAAAATGTGTTACCCTGTCCCATACTGAAAAGGCCTAGAGAAACACTGATCAACTAGTAGCAGTAAGCTACTAGTAATTTCTAAACATCAGTCATGATCAGGGCTCTTTGGAGAGTAGACCGATTCTAGATCTGAGGCAAGAAAAATACAAAATGAGCCTGGAATATCATGTGATATAAAATGGCAAGGAAGTTACCCACAATGTCTGGGAAATTGTGTCAAAACAATGTGTCAGGTAGTATAAAAGACTTCCCTTAGGGCCTGGGTGCCTCAAGCATCTGACTCTTGATTTCGGCTCAGGTTGGTGAGTTCAAGCCCTGTGCTGGGATCCATGCTGGGTGTGGTGCCCACTTTAAAAAAAAAAAAAAAAAGGCTCTTCTTGGCCAAAGATAGGAGAAACTGAGCATTAATAAGAAAAATAACTGCAGTGGATTGAAATATATCAAATATGTTTATGTTCTTGAATTCATATTGATACTTCAAAATGTATTAGTCATCTTGTTATGCTATGGAACCAATTCATTTTGAAAACTGGTAAATGAAGAAAAAAAGTATAGTATGTATAACTATTTCAGGAAAACCATACAGTTGATAAAGGGAAATTTCTTAAGGATTACAGATAATTAATGAAGAAAAAATGATAGAATTAGACCTACACATTGATTATCAGCCACAAAAAAGAGAGACATCTAATCATTAGGTGTTTCCTGACAGAAACAAACAAAACAATATTTTTGAGTATTTGTGCCAAAAAAGGAATCTGAATCTGAACAAGCTTCTAGATCTGACTATAAATTTATAGAAAATAACTTTTAAAGATTATTAATGAGATTCAGTTGGCAAATCCAGATAGAGGGATATTTCAGAACATATTTTCTGGTTCCTTCAACAAATAAACTGCACTGAAAAAAATGAGAGGAGGCTTATAGACTAAAGACCTTGAAGAGACACACCAACTGACTGGAATATATGGACCGTATTTGTGTACTGATTTGAACAGCCAAACTATAAAAAATATTTTGAGATATTTAGGCAAATTTGAACGCTGGATATTTGATATTAGGAAATTATTAAATTTTTAAGATACAATATTGGTAATGACTGGTTTAAAAGAGTCCTCTTTTTACAGATAGTATATTGACATACTTATGAGTAAAGGGATATGTTTGGGGATTTGCTTTAAAGTGATCTAGGAAGGGTAGTGATTGGGGTACAAATGAACTAGGATTACCTATGACTTGACAGTTGGTGAAACTGAACATGAAGTTATGTGAACATTCATTATATTAGGTTGAACCACAAGAAATTTGTATGTTAAAACAGTTGAATTTCAGTAATGCCATGTAGCTCAATCTAACACTGTTCACTCTAAAATCTTTCAAGTTTTCTATAATAAACAAGTACAAAATAAAAAACTAAATATTTAAAAGATAATTGGAAATTTGAACACTGACACATTGATATTATGGTTATATTTTTAAAATAGTCCTGTTAAAAAAATGTTTTTAGAGAGAGATACTGAAGTATGGATACGCTAAAATAGTACAATGTCTGGGATTTACTTCAGAATAATCCAGTGGAGTAGTGGGGAATTAATGAGTGTATTGAAAAAACAAAATTGGCTATGAATTTGTAATTACTAGAGCTGAGCATTGAGTCTTTGGGGTTTCTTCTACTCTTCACTTTTAAGTTTGAAACTTAATCAAAAATTTATAAAAAGGTATGTGTGACTACAGAATGTTAACTCTTAACCATTGTTTCCCATAATGTTATATCAGCAAGTAAGGGGATTTCTGTGGCATTTGGAAAGCACTTATTTTAATCTTTACAATTTAATGTTACCTTCTCTTTGTGGCAAGAAACTATTGCAAGTTTTCCACATATGGAAGTGATATAAAATAGATTTAAGTGAAAAATTAACTGGCTTAAAGATATTCTATAAATAATGGTACTGGTAGTATTAAGATATGACAAAAATTGTATGGGGAGAATGAAGTTGGAACATTTACTTTGCTATACTGACTCCATTGTTATGAATGGGGAAATGAAGTACTTTATAAACTTTGCTTATACCTCTAATATTCACATGTTGAATGCCTGATGGACTCTTTTGAAAGAAGATAGATTTTGTATAGAACCCTTGATGATATGTATCTTCTAAGAACTTAACCCTAATAAAACAATTACAGAGGACTTTTTTTTTTATTGTTACAGAATGTCATACCCAGGCTATCCCCCAACAGGCTACCCACCTTTCCCTGGATATCCTGTAAGTATTGCCACTTAAAATAGTAAAATAGCTCATGTACTTGGAACAGGTGTATAGGACTAGCCCATTACAGATTTTACACATATGTTAGGACAGGGGTCATAAACTCAGTTGCCCAGAGGTACTAAGTAGAATAAGTGTGTCAAGGCAGAAGTTTGTAGGGAGGGCACTTGCCTTATTTATGGTAAGCCAGCAGCTGCTCAGCTTCAGCCCGATGTGGCCATGCTGTGATGCAGACTCAATGTTGCTAGATACTCCATTTCTTCAAGTAAAGCCAGAAATATGGATTTGATGTGAAATTGCCCTAATTTTTTAAATTGGGAAATTAATTTTTTAATGTTAAATGTTGTATGACCAATAAAACATGTATATAAGCTAAAATCATGCCATGAGTCACTGGTTTTTAACCTTTGTATTAGAAGGTTTAAAATAATTAAGAAGGGCTTGACTCAGCGATAACAAATTGCAGTGGCTTAGAGGTCCCCACATTTGTAGTTCTGATACTTTTAGTATTTGGAATACATTTTATAAATGTGCTACTAAGGTCTGCCTTGTTGATGTCTATACTGTGAGTATTAAACTCCTAGCTGAGGCATTTAAGAATTATGCATTTCAATTTTATATTCATAAGTGTATAAGGCTTCTTTCTAACAATGGGAGAATAGAAATAGAGGTCTATGCAGATTAATGATAATGTATGTATCCTTATGTAAAATGACTATATATCTCTCCTGAATTTGTCATTGGAGAGAAGAGAATTATGAATATGTTCCTAGGCCCCTATGTACTAAACTGGACTCTAGCTACCATTTCAGTCATTATAGACTAATTTCTGAAACAGACAACCCCAACATCCGAGTGACTTAACACAATAAAAACTCATTTCTTGCTTACTTTAGTCTCCTAGAAGTCAGTGGCGGGAGGGGGAGATCCGGGGCGGGGGGTGGTTATCAAGGAGGCTTTGTTCCATGTAGTCTTTCAGGTTACCAGGCTCCTTCTACATATTGGCTTTATCATCCTCTAGTGCCTGGGATTCCTCCACTGGATTCTCTGCTTCCAGCTGGCAGATGAAGGAAAAGAGGAAGAGAGAGTATAGAGGATTAGGCGGGAGGTTTTTAGGGGCCAGATTGGAAGTGGTGTACATCATTTCTGACTCTCTTCATTCACCAGTATTCAGTCATATGGTCCTACTTAACTTCAAATGGGTCTGGGAAAGATAGTGTAGCTTTGTAGCCAGGTGAGAAAGTTTAGTGAACATTTAACAATCTCTGCCACTCCTAGATACTGTCTAGTCTGAACTGGGCTCCAAATGTCACACCCTGTGATGACTCAGGTCACTTTTTTGTTCCTATTATGCAACAGGTCCGGGTATGTTGCAAGAGAGCCATGAATTCTTCTCTTTAGGGTAGAGAGCTGTGTCTTTCTAATATTTCCAGGTGGTAGGAGGATGAAGGAACTAATGAGCTTTGATAGTTTTTCCTGAAGCCTTGAGGTTTCTAAAGAGTCTGGTTCTTACTCCCAAATAAAGAAACAGACCCCTGTTGAAATGTAATTGAGTTCTGCAAAGCAAGTGTCTTGTTAAACTAGTGTACAGGAAAACTTGTACAAGATACCAAGACTTTTAATGGGACTTGTACTATGTAAAAGAAAATTTAGGCCTAAACAGTTACCTCTGTTTGTGTGTTCGTTTGGTGGGTCATGTTTCTCTATGATCACATTCATATGAAAAATTTTCTGGTTTTTTCAGCCTGCAGGTCAGGAGTCAACTTTTCCCCCTCCGGGTCAGTATCCTTATCCTACTGGCTTCCCTCCAGTGGGAGGAGGTGCCTACCCACCAGCCCCAAGTAGTGGCTATCCAGGAGTGGGAGGCTACCCTGCCCCTTCAGGCTATCCAGTCCCTGGAGGCTATCCTGGTGCCCCACCACCAGGGGGAGCTCCATCCTATCCTGGAGGTGAGTAATGGGTTGTGGCATTAGTGATGATTTGGGATTGCTGTATCATTTTTCCTTTCTCTCTTTCTCTCTCTCTCTCCCTCTCTCTCTCTCTCTCTCCCTCTCTCTCTCTCTCTCTCCCTCTCTCTCTCTCTCTCTCCCTCTCTCTCTCTCTCTCTCCCTCTCTCTCTCTCTCTCTCTCTCTCTCATCCTTTTCATTCTTGCTTGTTTTGTGTGAGGTCAGAGATGCTCTTAGCCTACTCTCTACGAAATACCATAAATCTAGCTGGCAAGAGAGAGGGATAAAGGTTCTTGGGGGCATGAAAGCTGAGAACATTCTCAAAAATTCTGTTGTGAAAAGAATTAGAATAAATCTCATGGTAGTAAATGACCAATATATAACAGTTTATTTGATTATTTGTAATCTTAAGAATTGATTATAATATTTTCACTTAGCATAATTGTGACCTTTAGAACAGCTTTGTCCAAAGGCCATAAAGTTTAGCCCTTTTGTTATTATAAGTTAGTTAGGCAGGCGAACGAAGTAAAAATTTTTTAATTTATTTCGTAACAGAGAAAGAGTTAATAAGTTGAATTTAGACCCAAGGAGACTGATAACGCATTAATCATATATTTTTTCCACTTTTCTTAGTAGATATTTTCTTAAAGTTTACTCTTCAATCATGAGAACTGTCACTGTCTTTATTCTTTTTTCCTAGTTCCTCCAGGCCAAGGGTTCGGAGCCCCCCCAGGTGGAGCAAGCTTTTCTGGCTATCCACAGCCACCCTCACAGTCTTATGGTGGTGGCCCAGCACAGGTCCCACTACCTGGTAGGTGCCAGAGAAAAACAGTAGTGTGCTGCTTAAAATTTTTCAGTTGCCCCTGAGAGAATTTAGTTATGTTTGGGATAGTCTTTAGTAAACTTTATACTAAGTACTTTTATAAATAATCTTTTTTTAATTTTAGAGAGTGTGCATGAGTAGGGGAATGGGGCAGAGAGAGAAATAATGTAAAATACATGGTTTCATGAAATGCATTAATTTGACGAAAAAGTTTAATCAGTAAGATGGAAATAAGGACCCACTTTTTGAATTACAAAAAATCTGTTCCAAAGCCAAAAAAACAAACCCTTCAGGAGTGTCCCTGCTCACTCCTGTACCATTCCTAAACCCTCAGAACTATGTCCTGGCATCCTTTCCAGAGGGAATCAGAATTTAGTTTGGTTCAAATGTTTAAAAAAAAAAAAAAAGGTATTATTTGTTAGGAAACTGTGTAGGATATGGAATATTTTAAAAGGTTCTTGTGAACAAAGTTGGTTTTAGATTCAGTGAATTATAATATTAAAAACGTATTCTATTGAATAAACATGGTGTGAATGTTCTCATGTTTCCATATTCATAATAGTCTATGCTGTTTTGAAAAGTTAAATCCTATAAGATTTGTTTACTGTATTTTTTAACATGTAGGTGGCTTTCCTGGAGGACAGATGCCTTCTCAGTATCCTGGAGGACAAGGTCCTTACCCAAGTCAGGTATTTCTGCTCCTGTTTTTAAATTTAGTCCAGTTTAATTGGATAATGCCAAAGAAGGGCACCACTCCCTTGCTGACATTAGAAGTTTCCATGAAGCAGAGACTATGGTCTATTACAGTCACTTAAGATTCTGCTCTTTGCTTTTGGTAGACTTGATGCTCTCTTTGGTCCATCTGCTTTAAGTGGTGTCCTGATTACTTTAGTAAGACAAGCATAGGTCCCTTCTCACAGGTGATAATACTTATAACTTCTTCATAGAGATTCACTTGAGTTCTTGGCATTGGTTTTAGTTCTTTTTCCCTCCTTGACCGTTACAACTATGAATTTGGGTGACTGAGTAATTGCTGTTTTTGGCAGTGTTTGATAAAAAGTATGGATTTGTTTTCTGTTTTTACCTTTATAACTTTCCACTGTCTTTTCAGATGAATACAGAATCCTTTCCTTCCTATCCTGTTTTCTCTCCTGTTTCTTTGGATTATAACACTGAAGTGAGTAAGGTTTTCTGAAGTTTACTAATTACTGTATGTGCCAGTGTGTCCCCTGTATGTGCCTTCTTTACTTTCTGATTTCTCGTGTATTGGTCTCTCACACCTTCCTTGAGGATTCAACTGTATCTGTCTTATCATTATGTCCCTGTAGTGCTTGGCAGGGCTCTAACCATAGTAGTCAGTTAATATTTGTTGAATTGATTTCTCAATAGCCCTAGGTCTCCCATGTGTCAAGACTTTGCCTCATCTCTATATAGCCCCTTATTTTAATATTAAGTTTATTTTTAAATTTATATCTTACGCAAGTTACACAAGCAGTATACTTTTATGCTTATCTTTATCTTGATTTTCTTTCTATATTTCCATACTCTTTAATTATAAAGATTTAGTATTATCAACCTTTTTTTAAGCTGAGATGGGAGAGGGATTAAAGTATTGAAAGAAAAACCCTTTAGCTATTTTCTGGCTTACTTTTTTGATTAGAAGAATTTGAGCTCCAGAGAGATGAAGAAATTTGTCCATGATGACACACCTAGCAAAAGACGAAGCTGAGACTAGATCTAGTTCTTCTGACTCCCAGACCAGTGGTCTCCCTGTTACATAGTGCTGCTTTGCTGGTACTATAAATGATATTCCTCCAAAGCACATAGGAAATTGCTTTCAATCCTTATTTTTTTTATTGTTGAAGTTGATTGCTGATCATATATCTGTAGTTAATTTAATCATGTATGAGAATTTTATTTTAGCTTAAGCATGCACATAGTTTGAGAGACATGGATTTTATGACTAAGTATAAAAAAAGATTTTCAAATATAAAACACAAAAATGAAACTTATACATATGCAACTCTTGTATAACAATTACTACCTTAAGGTAGAACCAGAAGTTAACAGAGTGGTAAATTTTGGAACATCTTTTAGATGGGAATGGAACAGGCTCCCTTGAGAGGAATGAGCTCCCTATCACTGAAAGTCCTCTGGTAGATGGTATGTGTGTGAGTGTATATGTGTGTAAGAAGATGAAAATTTTTGTCTTGGTTGGGCAGTTGGTCCAGGTGACTCCTCCTGATTGATTCAGTTTTGTTTTTCAGTAGGAAGGTTGCTATCAAATGTGTGTCAAAGGGGCTTTGTTGTGCTGAGAAATCTTCCCTGGTTTGAGTTTTGACCTCTAGAACATGGACCCTGATTTCTTTTAATTCAACAGTGCCTGGAGGATGACCGTGTTTTTGATGAAGATTCACTTCAAACTTAGACTTTTAACAAAAATAAAACAAATCCATTTTTTCCTAAAGATTAAAAATGGAGTAGTTTTTTTAAGAAAGGATGACAGAAAATGAGGATCATCCAATCATAGATGTTGAAGATTAGTTTCTCTTACTGTCTAGTCCAGTATATTGTAAACAAAGGCTTTTGCCTTACTTAGGATTTTAATGAAGGCGGTTATATCAAAGGAAACCTTAGTTTTTCGATAACCATAAAGCTCACGTAAAGGCTTATGTTGAAAAAAGATTTATATTTGTATATTTGCTACAAGTAGAATTATTTCATTTTTTTCTTAAAATACAAATTAAAAAAATTTTTTTAATGTTTGTTTATTTTTGAGAGACAGAGAGACAGAGCGTGAGCAGGGGAAGGGCAGAGAGAGAAGGAGACACAGACTCTGAAGCAGGCTCCAGGCTCTGAGCTGTCAGCACAGAGCCCGACGCGGGGCTCGAACTCACCAACCGCGAGATCATGACCTGAGCCGAAGTCGGCTGCTTAAGGCGCCCCAAAATAAAATATTTAAAATAAAAATACAATACAAATATTTGTCATCTGTTAGTTCTCTACTTACATTCTTGGCTTAGAAGCTTCATAGTGCAGGATGGTAGAACCAGTGCAGAATGGTTGTTAGAAGAAAACATTGGTGTGAGAGTATTGGTAATTGGGAGACATCATTGACCCTAAAAATGTTTAGGCCTAAAAGATGGTCTGGTCCTCTTCTCCGCGTTTACTTTGCCCCGCAGTTGTTGGCATATTGCTGTATTCAATGGGTGTAAATAACTTTAAATACAGTTTCAGTTGCCTAAAAAGCAATTGAATCATTTTATATTTTGGAATGGTATTGAATGCTTCTTTAAATGATATTTTAGAGATAAGGGGTTAAATAAAATGTATTAAAATTCAGTTTAAAAAAATGTAGTAGGATATCATCTCACTTCATCCCATCTTTCTTAAGCCCTGATTTGGATACTTTAAGAAAACTATTGAAAGGGTGTCTGGATGCCTCAGTCGGTTAAGCGTCTGACTTGTGGCTCAGGTCATGATGTCATGATTTATGATATTGAGCCCCACATTGGGCTCTGCGTTGACAGCACAGAACCTGCTTGGGATTCATTCTCTCTCTCTCTCCCTCTCTCCCCCTACCCCCATAAATAAACATTAAAAGAAAAAAGAAAACTACTGTTTCCTAGCTGGGTATTTTTAAATTTTTTTTAAATTTTGAAATAATCTCAGACTTAGAAAAAAGCTATGAAAACTATAGAATTCCTGAATACCCTTTACCCAGATTCTCCAGTGTTAACTTCTTATATAAACACAACAAAATGATCAAAATCAGGAAATAGCATTAATGTAATACTATTACCCAAACTATAGATCTTATTCAAATTTTACCACTTGCCCAATAATATCTTTTTCTGGTTCAGGATCAAATCCAGGATGAAACATTGCGTTTATTGTCCTGTCTCTTAAGTTTTTTTTTGTTTTTTTAATATTAATTTCATTTCATTTGTTTTAGTAATCTCTATGCCCATTTTGGGGCTCGAACTCACAACTCTGAGATCAAAAACCACATGCTCTACTGACTGAGCCAGCCAGGCACCCTTCTTAAGTTGCCTTTAATTTGACACAATTCTCCAGTCTTTTTTGTTTATGACCTTAACACTTTTGAAGAGTACTACAAGTTATTTTGTAGAAAATTCCTTAGTTTGGTTTTGTCTGATATTTATTTCCTCATGATTAAATTCGTGTTTGGCCATTTTGACAGGAGTACCACAGAAATGATCTTGGATCCCCAGTGCATTATTATATCAGGAGGCACTTATTGTTGACTTACTCTGTTATTGGCAATGATTAATTTTGATCACTTTTGTATCTGCTAGGTACAAACTATGTAAATATCTTGGTTCTCATCATACTTTTAATCACTAATTTTAGCATCCATTGATGATTCTGGAAACCATTATTACTGTGGCATTTGTCATAGTGATTTTTAAATTTCCCCAAAGATTTGTATTTTTATTTATTTTTTTATTTAAAAAATTTTTTTCACCTGGGTGGCTCAGTCGGTTAAGCATCTGGCTTCGGCTCAGGTCATGATACCACGGTTTGTGAGTTCCAGCCCCGCGTCGGGCTCTGTGCTGACAGCTCAGAGCCTGGATCCTGCTTCGGATTCTGGGTCTCCCTCTCTCTGTGTCCCTCCCTTTGCTCATGCTCTGTCTCTCTCTCTCAAAAATAAAAATAAACATTAAAAAATTTTTAATAAAAAAATAAATAACTTTTTTAAGTTTGTTTATTTAGAGGGAGAGAACATGAGCAGGGACAGGTCAGACAGGGAAAAAGGGAGAGAGAGAATCCCAGGCAGTCTCCATGCCATCCATGCAGAGCTCAACACAGGGTTCAAACCCACGAAACCATGAGATCATGACCTGAGCCCAAATCAAGAGTCGGATGCTCAACTGACTAAGCCACCCAGCTACCCCAGTTTGTATTTTTAAAATATAGTCCCTGTTTTGCTTTCTGGTTTATTTCCTATATAATCAATGAAGAATGTTCTACCTCTGAGAATCTCTAGTCATTGCTTGTTTTCATTTTGTTTTCTTATTACAAAATGTTTTATTTCATGTTTTTTAATGTTTATTTTTTTGAGAGAAAGAGCATGAGCAGGGGAGGGGCAGAGAAGGGGCTGGATCCAAAGCAGGCTCAGTGCTGAGAGTAGAGAGCCCAGCCAGAGACTTGAACTCCTAAACTGTGAGATCATGACCTGAACTGAAGTTGGACGCTTAACCGACTGAGCCACCCAGGTGCTTTGATTTCATGTTTGATAATGAGGACCTATAGACGAAATGTAAACATATTGCCAAAATTATATTGCTTATTTGAAACCTCATTGGGCAATTCAAGGTCTATCTAAGTAAAGCCCTTATTATATTTTTGTATTTATTTATCTATCTATTTATTTTGAATAAGAGTGGTGAGAACGGAATTTTTCCCTTGTTACCAATCTGAGAGAGAAATCATCCAGTCTTTCTCCATGAAGTCTGATGTTAGCTGTAGTTCTTGTGCAGGTGCTCTTTAAAAAAACAATTTTTTTTAATGCTTATTATTTTTGTGTGTGAGAGAGAGACAGCGTAAGCAGGGTAGGGTTGGAGAGGGAGGCAGACACAGAATCTGAAGCAGTCTTCAGGCTCCAAGCTGTCAGCACAGAGCCCAGTGCAGGGCTCGAACTCACAAACTGTGAGATCATGACCTGAGCTGAAGTCAGATGCCCAACCGACTGAGCCACCCAGGCACCTCTATATAATTATCTTTAAATCAGACACCGCTGCTCATCTCATACTATCCAGGGATCAATCTCTTTATTCCTCCTATTCTACCAAGAAGGAAATTGAGGCATAGGAAGACCGTGACTGATATCACAAACTTGACTTTTTGTCTTCTGTAAGTTTGGAGTTTAGCTGTCTTTTGGCAGGAAGGGGATAGTCTTTCTTGCCTATTCGAGAATGAGCCCTGAAAATAAAATGCTCATATCCTGTGTTGTAAAACTTAAACATGGCCCCTTGCCTAAGAGTGATAACTAGGGAAGTCTTAAGTTGTCAGCAGAGAATCCTGATTTTTTTTTTAAATTGATATTTTTTCACTAAAGAAGTTGAACATTTTTACATTCCCCTCCACCCCCCCCCCCCGGCAGTTTTATTGAGGTATAAGTGACATATGACATTGTATTAGTTTTAGGTGTACAACATAATGACTTGATGTATTTTTATATTATGAAAGGATTACCACAGTAACTGACTTGGATTTTATGCTTCATGTTTCAGCCTGCTGCAATGACTCAGGGAGCTCAAGGAACAGTCCGACCAGCTGCCAACTTTGATGCCATGAAAGATGCAGAAGTTCTTCGGAAAGCAATGAAGGGCTTTGGTAAGGAAAACAGGTTTTTATCTTATTTATAATTTTGAGTGATTAAATCTAAAGTAAAAATAAACTTTATATTACTAATCAAGTTTATGTGTCCACCTGTACACATACCTTAATTTAATCTGGCACCAGTCACCTTGTAAAGCAACCAAGAGATGTCCTCAAGGAGTACCCAGCACAGACTTCATCCTTACTTAAAAATGTATGGTTCTTCCAGGGACAGACGAGCAGGCGATTGTGAACGTTGTGGCCAACCGTTCCAATGATCAGAGGCAAAAAATTAAAGCAGCTTTTAAGACCATGTATGGCAAGGTATTTATATTTTTTTCTTTTCTGGCAGTGGCCTATAGACTCTGCCTTTATGTGAGGTTGGATACTATCTTTTTATTAGTACTGGTGGTACAAAGTAGAGACAGTTAGACTCCAGAGACCCCAGGAGTGGTGTGTTTGCTATGTATTTCTCTTAAAAGCCTTTCTAATTCTGGAGTAGTCTTTCATATCCTAATCATACCTCATACTACGTTTGATATGTGATAGATGCTCAACAGATTATGGCCACAATAGTATAACTGATAATAGATAATTTTATATATAAAATAAATATTATAATAGATCGTTTGGTTCTCAGTCTTCTCTTTACAGTGAGATTCAAGGACTTATATAGCCCCTGCTTATTCTTGGTGTTTGGCATCATCTTCCACTCCTCTCTCTCCCCCTAAGTATATCCTGTATTATGCCTGCGTGGAACTTCTTGCCATTCCCTGCGCACACCAGGATCTTTTATACCTCTGTGCTTGGTATATATGTTTTTCTCTTGGCCTAGAACACTTTTTCCTCTTTTTCTTCATGGCAAACAATTTCTTCAGGATTTGGATTAAATCACCTTCTCAGTGAAGTTTCTCTCATTGCCCTGGGCAGAATTGAGCTTTTCTCACTGTGGTCCAATAGCATTTTGTAAAACCTCTGCTATAACTGATCTCACAGCGCACTCCCCCAAACAGTGAGTTCCCCTCAGGCTAACCATGGCCTACTCATTTGTGCATTTTTAGCACCAAGTACAGCAATGATAATAAATAGCACTTAATAAATATTTGCTGAATGGATGATCAATAACAAAATCCAACCAGATTCTATGGCTAAAAAGTGCTACTGCTTCTTAGATATAAAGGGGAAAACTAGGTTGCATTGGTTTGCCATTTAGATAGGAATCCTAAAACTTCCTAACATCCTTTGGATCTAGTTTACTTTTCTCAGAATGGGGGGTAGAAGTTCGTTGGTTGGTCCCATTTGACCTATTTTACTCTGCCTTACTCTCCCTCCTTGGCCCAGGTCCACACATCTTAAAGCTAATTAAGCAACACAAACTCTAGATTTCCTTTAGGGTTCAACATCAGACTTCCTCCCCTAATAAAAGTATTTTCCATATTATGAATTTCTTTAGTTCATATATAGCTTGTCCTATGCTGTCCTGAATTTTCTTATATATCAGTTGAGAATTAAAACCAAATTCACAGTGTATGTTTTTTTATTCTAGCCATCTTTTCTCTCGGGTTCCTATTAATTAATAAAAACATATTCCTGGGTGGCTCAGTCGGTTAAGCATCTGACTTTGGGTCAGGTCGTGATCTTGCGGTTCATGGGTTCAAGCCCAGTGTCGGGCTTTGCTGACAGGTCAGAGTCTAGAGCCTGCTTCTGATTCTGTGTCTCCCTCCCTCTCTGCCCTCCCCCACACTCACTCTTGCTCCCTCTCACTCTCTCTCTCTCAAAAATAAATAAACATTAAAAAAAATCATTCTTCTAGCTTGCTGTGGAGTTGTCATTGATTCCACATTCTTCTTTATCAGTTATTGGATACTTACTCAGTGCCTACTATATGCCAGGCACTGCTTTGTCCTAGCATATGGCTATTGACTCTGTCTTGTTGATCTAATATGTAAAAGGACTTTTTAAAAATGTATCTTCTATCTCAAATCCACTCCTCAAGTCCAAGCCTGAATGAATTCTTACAAGACTAAATGTTCTAGTAGCCTGAATGTTCTTATCTATAGCCTCTTTGTCATTATAGTCCATACTGCCTATGGTTGCCATTTCAATGTCATTTTTTTGCATAAAGTGTTAAGTGGCTTCTCCCAGCATGCAGGATCAAATCCACATTCTTTAGTTTGTGTTCAAGGTAATGATCCAAGCATATTGTTACAACTCTGTCTCACTGATCTATGAGAACATTTCCCTCTAACAAAATTGGTTGTCTTACTGATTCATTAAAAAGACTTTGCTCGTTCTTGCCTCATACTGGTGATTCCCAGCCTTAGTTGAGCATCATAATTTCCTTTCATACTTAAAAACACATGCAGAACCTCCTGAGTATTTGTCCTTGACATCAATGTGTTTTTTTCTTTTCTTTTCCTCTTTTTTCTCTTCTTTTCTTTATGAAAAATTCCACAGATGATTTTAATGCATAGTCAAGCATGGGAACCATATTTATGTTTCTCATTTGTTTCTCCTTCTTGCCTGAAACATTTTTCTCCTTCCTCTTTGCTTGCTAATTTCAAGATCTGGACTAGAAACTTTCTCTGGGCTCTCTAGCCCACTTTAACTTCTCTTGTTTCAGCTTTTTCTGCTGTTTATTTATGTGCTACTTAAGTACAGTCTGCCTTATATTCTCTCTTTTTAGGAGGTTACCTTATCTTTCCACAGAAGAACACAATGATGATTCCTACTTCCACACAGAACAAGAACAGTTTCTTATACTAAGTGAATATCTGCTTATCATTTTGTTAATTTGAATGATTTTTTATTTTGTTTATCTGTCTTTGTACCTGGTATAGTGGTGGAACTATAATAGGAATTTGTTATTGTTTATTGGTAGAGTGAATAAAGTACATCTGCTTTAAAATACAAATGTTAAATATATATATTTACTTGTTTCTTAGTACATACTATTCAAATTTGAAAGTTAGGTTTTCATAAAGCAATTCAATTCCACCTTTCCATATATTTCTTTAAAAATTTAAGCAGCAAAATTTGGAGAGCACATGTACTTAGTTTATATTTGTAATTAAACAGGATTTAATCAAAGACCTCAAATCAGAGTTAAGTGGAAATATGGAAGAACTGATCCTTGCCCTATTCATGCCACCTACATATTATGATGCCTGGAGTTTACGGAATGCAATGAAGGTACTATGTCATTCACTTGTATATTTTATCCTATTGTAAATGTAAAACCCCACCAATTATGGCAGTTTACAGTGACAGCTAAAAGTACGTTGTATCCTATCATCTGAATAAATACAGCTTTTTAGGTCTGGAGGCCAAAAAAGTATTTGATGAACTAGTAAGATTTAATAATTTTCTGTGATTTTGTTTTTCTTTTGTATAATTCTCACTTTCTTCATTTAACATAGGGAGCAGGAACTCAGGAACGTGTATTGATTGAAATTTTGTGCACAAGAACAAATCAGGAAATCCGAGAAATTGTCAGATGTTATCAATCAGAATTTGGACAAGACCTTGAAAAGGACATTAGATCAGATACATCAGGACATTTTGAACGTTTACTTGTATCCATGTGCCAGGTGAGTATAGTATGAATATATATCGATGAGGGAACATTCTTTGTATTATCAGTGAGCATTCTTTATTCCTTTTAATATTTAGCCCACTTGGAATCTTGCCATCTTTAAGAGAGGTAGCACAGAATCCAATGTTCAAATTTCTTTGTAGTCATTATTGAGATTTATTTCTGCAGATCTAGCTTTGTAAGGAATTAGAAATTAACCTCTTTAAGGCTATATGAAATCAGAAATCAGCTTGGCTCTTTGTCTTAGGCTCAGGATGAATCTCATACTTTTTTTTTTAAGTTTATTTTTGAGAGAAAGAGAAAGAGGCATAGAGAACGAGGGACAGAGGATCTGAAGCAGGCTCTGCACTGAGAGCAGAAAGCCCAGTGCAGGGCTTGAACTCATAAACTGTGAGATCATGACCTGAGCCCAAGGCAGACGCTTAAGACTGAGGGCACCCAGGTGCCCCTGAATTTCATACTTACAAGTTTAGCACTGTATTGCTAGTTAAATTGGGCCATCAACTGAAAATGTTCAGGACTGCCATGGAAGTGCTATAAGAGGTGAAAACTGTGTGAGAAGAGCCAGAGTTGCAGAAACATTTCTCAGAGTTCATAGTAATGTTGTGATTTGCACCTTCCTTATTCTGATGCCCCAGATGTGCTGGAGAAGTGACGGAAAATTCTCCAGATAGGGTATTTGGAATGATACTATAAACACACTTAGAATGAGATGATAAGGGTCTATTTGAAAAGACCAGCACACTGATTCAGTGTCAGGAGTTATTGGCTATCGTGTTAATAAACAAGGTTGGATAGTCTTGAGGGATAGGAAAGCAGAGTTCAGGCTCTTCAGAGCAAAGGGAGATAGTTGCAGAAAACATAGTATGCCAAAGTGAGTGGATGTGGAAATGAGAAAAGAAAGCAAAATGGGTGCGAAGAAATTGAATTTACCTACAATGGAGCAACAAAGTAGGGGAGTAGATTAGCTTTTAAAAACAACAAGAAGAAAAACAACAGCAAGAAGACAAAACAGGAACAGAGATTTAATGCTAAAAAAATGATTGTTAAGACTTTACATGAGGGGCACCTGGCTGGTTCAGTTGGTAGAGCATGTGACTCTTGATCTCAAGGTTGTGAGTTTAAGCTGCAAGTTGGACATGGAGCCTACCTAAAAAAAAAAAAAAAAAAAAAAGATGAGGTGGCAAATCTCTTATGCAGAGTTCAAAGGACTGTAAAAAGCAGCTATTTTACAAAGGAAAGAGACCTCTAAAAGGGAGTAGAAGAATGCCTTCTCAGGAAAATGAGACTGGTTTTTGTGTGTTTGAATCCAAAGTCAGTCATCTGGGAAGTTTTTCCTGAGCATCTTTTCTTGTGTGCTATCTTTATTCTATCATTTAGAATATGCTCTGTTTATTTCTTGTGTCCATTGCTCTTCAGAATATTTTTCACCTTTAAGGAACACCTCTCCATTGTGTTCCTCAGACTGACATCAAGACTCTAGAGGGCAGCCTTTCCTCATTTGGGTTTGTGTTTCTATTTTTGATAGAAATCGAATGCCCATCTAGGCTTTACTCTTGTTCCGGCCCACTGCTTTCTCTCTTGCTCTCTTCTTCCTTTCTTCCCATTCCAGCGAAAAGTTTGGTATACAAATTGGCACGGTCTGGCAGAACTTGAGTTATTTGTAGCTTCTTCCTAAAAGCTTATATGTCATTTTTATGTATACATTCATAATAAAACTTAAATATTAAGATTTCAGTTGGCTAAAGGAAAGGAAGTTCATGAAGCTTCATGTTATATATGTCCTCCTTTGACTTAAATTCTTTGAGGGCAGCGACCTTGTCTTTCTTGTGTTCCTACCACCTTGCACATCCTATTGGTTCTCTTTCTCTGGAGAACCCTAATACAGCCTCACACAAAACAAGTGTTCCATACCTTTTAGCTGCATAAATGAATACAAAGTGGAACTCAGTATAATGCATATTGATCTAAATCCCAAATTTCTTCATTTGAGTGGTAGTTTATATATCCTAGTAGAGATGTTTTTCTTTTTGGCTTTTTTTTGGCAGGGGAGGGGGTGGATTTTAATAGAATTTATATCACATCTTCCAATTCCTGCCTTCCTCTTTTGCAGGGAAATCGTGATGAGAACCAGAATGTTAACCACCAGTTGGCTCAAGAAGATGCTCAACGTCTCTATCAAGCTGGTGAGGGGAGACTGGGGACAGATGAATCTTGCTTTAACATGATTCTGGCCACAAGAAGCTTTCCTCAGCTGAAAGCTACCATGGAGGCTTATTCCAGGGTATGAGCTTTTCTTTTGAAGATTTGGCTTCTGTTTTAAGTTGTGAAAATATTTTAACCCTTATGTTTTTTGTTTGCAGGTGGCTAATCGAGATTTGCTAAGTAGTGTTGCCCGTGAATTTTCGGGAAATGTTGAAAGTGGTTTGAAGACCATCTGTAAGATACTTTTATATTTTGCTTTGTTTTGTTTGTAAATGAATGGGGCTTTGACTAGTTGTTCCCATTAAGTGGTGATACTTAAGATAGTCTCCTGGGAATCTGCTTAGGCAGAGGCTGAGCTAATCCTGTTTTACATGCAATTCTTTATGAATGGTGGCGGTGTGATCAAATAGGGTTGTTTTGGAATTAATTGGTCTTTATTCTGTATACCCTTCATGAGGATTAAGCAAGAATATACAGTAGATGTAGCAGTTCCATTAAAGTGAATGGGAAAGCCCTAAGGAACTACAAGTGACATCATGCAAAGTGTCATTTTGAGCTCCCCAAAACATCTTTCAAATACTCAATCCAAAAGACCCTTTCCCCTTTTGAAATCAAAAAGCCAGTTTCTGGTGCTCTTTGAGATATCCGATGAAATGGAAATTTAATTCTCCTGGAGAATGTATGACTAAAGAAATTGTTAGTAACACATGTGTATTAGCAATTGAGTGTCTTACAAATTTTACTGTAGTAATTATAGCTAAAGTAATAATGTGCAGTTAGTATATCTCTACCATTTGCAGGAAAAGACTTGGCTAAGTTAATTTTCCTAAGAGAAAATGTGTCAGATTTATTAGCATTCTTAGATCTTGGCTCAAATCTGTTTTCTTTTTCATACTGGAATGTATCTCCTATCTTTCTGTCAGCCAAATGATATATTTGACTTGTAGAATTCAGAGTTCAGTCATTATTCCTTTTTAAGTAAGATATTATTGGGCACAGTTGCTATAGATGTTCTCACTTGAAGGGAAAAAAATGTAAACAGTGTAAGCTACTGCATCTATGTAAAGAAGATGGGATTTATTGGCTAGAGGGAATCCTCTAGAATTGAGGGTAGCCTATCCGATATGGCTAGAAAGAAAGATGGATTCTGAGAAAAATCAAGAGGGAGAATGTCACCTCAGATTTCTCAGAAAATTATATAGAAAATGATCAGGAAAGGTAAAGGGTGGTGATGGTCTTGGTGGAGGTCACTTGTGGGGAAGAGCACTGGGTGTTATATGGAAACCAACCTGACAATAAACTATAAAGTTAAAAAAAAAAAGAAAATGATCAAAGGCAGGCTAGAAGTGATAAATGAAGCTCGAGCATGGATATCTTTGTAAGGCATCATGTGTGAAGTATCTCTAACTTGCAGTGCAGTGTGCCCTGAACCGCCCTGCCTTCTTTGCTGAGAGGCTCTACTGTTCTATGAAAGGTGCCGGCACAGATGACTCTACCCTGGTCAGGATTGTGGTCACTCGAAGTGAGGTGAGGCTTTCTTTTTTTGTCTGATCTTACTTGATTTTGAATGTTAATTTCCTGAAAGTTCCATAGCAGGGTGTCAGTCCCTCAGGAATGATGTTAAAGAGTTACTTTGTCACTACTGGTAGAGGCACAGTGTTCATTCTCCTCATGCCATGAGAGAGGCTTGAGTTGGTGAAACAGACCACTGTGTCTCAGTATAGCCAGTGCCAAGAATTTTTCCTACTAGAGAAGGTCTGTGGAGAATACTGGTTTATATCAAGTCGGAAAATGTTTATCTTTTTGTCTTCATTTTGCTAATGTAAAAAATTGTATGAAAGATTAATCCTATTGGATAATAAAGTTCTTGACACATAGCTTTTAATTATAAAACAACTTTTAAAAGTATACCTTTATTTCTTTACCTAAATGTACCTCAAACGTTTTCCTTTCTTTGACTTTGTATATTTATTAGGGTTCTTTCTTAATTGAAAGAAAACCTGTGCCACTAAATTATACTAGAAAAGGTAAATCATTTTTAAAAGACAACCATTGTATAGTGTTGTTAAAAAACTTGTGTATTTGTATTTAGACCTAAATTTTCTAAGCATGATCTTTTCTTTAAATTGTAATAAAATATATATAACAGAAAACCTACCATTTTAATCATTTTAAAGTATGCATTCCAGTGGCATTAAGTACATATATTCACATTGTTGTACAACCATTACCACTACAACTTTCTCACCTTGCAAAACTGAAAATCCTTACTCACATTAAATGATAATTCACCATTCTCCTTTCTCCCCAGCCCCTGGTAACCACCAGCCACCATTCTATTTTCTCTTCCTATGAATTTGACTACCCTAGGTACCTTGTATAAGTGGAATCATACAGTATTTATCCATTTGTGACTGGCTTCTTTCACTTAGCAAAACATTTTCAAGATTCATCCATGTTGTAGCATGTGTCAGAATTTCTTTCCCTTTTAAGGCTAACTAGTATTCCATCGTGTGTATACACCACCTTCTGTTTATTCATCTGTCAGTTGACAGGTTGCTTCCACCTTTGGCTATTGTGAACATGGGTGTACAAATATTTGCTTGAGTCTTTGCTTTCACTTTTGTGTACATACCTGAAAGTGGAACTGCTGTATCATATGGTAGTTCTATTTTATTTTATTCTTTTGAGGAATCACCATATCTTTTTCTACAGTGGCTGCGCTATTTTTACATTCCTACCAGCAAGGCACAAGGGTTCCATTTCTCTGCATCCTTGCCAACTCTTGTTATTTCCTGTGTTTTTGATAATAACTATCCTGTCAAATGTTTTTATTATTTTTTAAGTGGTTTTTAAATCACCAATATTTTTGGAATAATAGATGAGACTGGTACCACCCTTTTTCAATATTTTTACATAACAGTAAATTAGCCCTTCACTGGATGATGCTAGCAGTGGTATAAATGCTAGCTATCAAATGTCAGTCACTTGGTGTTTTTTTCCTCTCTGCTTTGATAATAATTCTTTTCACAATTAAAGAATAAGTCTAATAAATACCAGTTTTCTCTTAACAGCTTTTTTCTAACATCAAAAATATCATCTCTTACATGCAGATTGATCTTGTACAAATAAAACAGATGTTCCAGCAGATGTATCAGAAGACCCTGAGCACAATGATTGTAGGTGACACAAGTGGAGATTACCGAAGGCTTCTGCTGGCCATTGTGGGCCAGTAGGAAGGATTTTTAAATAAATGAAGCTCTTCACAGCATATCCTTCAAAGCAGTGGCTGACCTGCATGCAGCAATATCAACCATCACCAAACCAAAAGAGCTTTTTACTAAGGATTGTGTCAGGGTATTGTGCTTGGTTTGCACATATAGTTATTGCCTTAATTCCAATGTTATTTTTGTCTCTAACACAGTTAATGTGAAGCCATATCACAATGATGTAGTAATAATGCAATGTTTGTAAGGCATAATTCTCACTGTTCTTATTCTAATCAGGATCCCAAATTAAATAAAAATCACAGCAATCTCTAATTCTGTGTAATAATGCTGAATAAAAAAAAAGTTGCAGAAACTCTGCCTTCCAAAGCCCTATAGGTCCATTGGACAGTTATAATTGGTAGTGTGTCAAACTATATTTTTAAAAATTTAGCTCTTTTGGCCTACTAGAGTAATTTGCATCTTATTTTACATAATTTGGTATTCTATATTTATAAACACTAAGCTTTCCACATAGAGAATAGATGAGTATTGCCTGTAACAACTTTTTAAAAAGGGATTATATGTTTATATGTATACAATATATAGCCCATTTTTTTTGTCTACTAAAACTCCCTAAAGATCTTTATTGGTCCTTGGTTTTTTAAAAAAAAAATTTATGAAAGACTAAATATTAGTTGTAATTTAATCATGATTCAAGAAAGTGAAACTTTACATGTAGGAGGTGTTCAATTAATGAGTGAAAGAAGCTTAGAGCATTGCTGGGAAAATTGAATGCTAGCTCTTTAGAGAAGTGTTCACGACCTCACTTAGTGGTATAGCAGGATGGTTTACCTGGTTTACCCCCAGTACTGAGCAATTACTTATTGAGTATATTGAGCATTATAACAGGTAGTCAGGAGAAACACAAAGGAAGGAGATTTGTAATATACTGGGGGTTCTAAATAAAAATTAAGATACCAAAAAAATGGTAAATGTTAGATTATAAATTCTCTTGAGGATGAGAACCCTATTTGTTCTTTGTGTGATTTTCCCTGGCACAAAGCAGAAATTTAATACAGATTTGATGAATGATTGTACTAAGAACTGAGAAGAATTGTAAATATCAATTATAATTCAGTGAACAGTTTTGTGTAAATACCAAGGGGCGTATAAGGTGCCATAAGATACAACCTTATTCTTAGATAGACCTATGTACAAATTATAGTGTAAGGCAAGATAACATGGGTAGAAGGATAATGGATTAAGATGGCTGTTAATTACTTTTTAAAAAAGTATCATTGAGGATTGCCTGAGTGGCTCAGTCAGTTAAACGTCCAACTCTTGACTTTGACTCAGGCCAGGATCTCATGTTTTGTGGGATTGAGCCCCGCATGGGACTCAGCACTGATAGCGAGGAGCCTGCTTGGAATTCTCTTTCCACACCTTTCCCCTTCTTGTACTCACTTTCTCCCTCTCTCTCAAAAACATATAAACATATTTTAAAAGTATCATTGAAAATGTTCAGTTTTGATACAGGTTTTTAAAAAGTAAGTAACCATGATGAGATTTGGTAAAGATGAGAAATTGGGGTAAGGTATTAAGGAAAGAAAAGATATGAGCAATAATAAATTTTTAAACTATAAAAATTGAGATATAAGTCATATACCATTCACCTTTTTAAAGTGTGAAACTCAGTGGCTTTTAGCATATTCACAAATTTGTGCAATCATCACCATAATCAATTTTGAATATTTTCATCACCCAAAAAGAAACTTTATACCTATCTGTAGTCACTCCTCATCACCCCCCCCCCCACCAGCCCCTGGCAATCATTAATCTACTTTGTGTTTCTAGGGACTTGCCTATTTTGAACTTTTTATATGAATGGAATCATTGAATATGTGGCCCTTTGTGTCTGGCTTCTTTCAGTTAGCATACTGTTTTTAAGGTTCAACTGTGTTGTAGTGTGAATCAAACTTCATTCTGTTTTAAGGCTAAATAATCCACTGTAACAAGGATATACATTTTTTTTTGTCCATCAATAGATGGACATTTGTTTTTTTTTCACATTTTGACTATTATGAATAATGTTGCTATGAACATTTATGTACAACTTTTTATGTGGACACATGTTTTTGGTTCTGTTGGCTATGGAACTAGGAGTAGAATTGCTGAATCATATACTATCTTTATATTTAGCTTTCTGAGGATCTGCCAAACTGTTTTCCAAAGAGCTGCACCATTTTACAATCTTACCAGCAGTGACTTCAGTTTCCAGATCTTTTTTTCCCCTAAATTTCTCTTCATTCTTACAAACCGCCTCTTTGATTATAGCCATCCTTGGGGATGTGAAGTGACCGTTCCTTGTGGCTTTGATGTGTATTTCCCTTTCTTGTGCTCACTGACCATTTGCATATCTTCTTTGGGAAAAATGTTTTCTAATACTTTGTCCATTTTAAAATTGTTACTTGTCTCTTTACTGTTGTAAGGGTTATTTATATTCTGTGTAGTAGACCCTTATTAGATACGATTTTATTTGCTTTCATGAAAAGGTCAGTTTAGGTTCAGCCACAAGAGAGGCTCAAGAAAACTATTTTTTTCAAACATCCTAGAGACAAAAGGCACTGCACACACAGGGCCACATCGGAAAGAGACCAGGGTGGTCATGAGGCCCCCCGGCTGGGGGGGGGGGGTGTAGATATTTAGGTACCTTTATTGGAGTTTCTGAGGGAAAAGCAAAGCAGGACACAAGATAAATAGTTCAGTATTGGCTAGTTTGAATAATTTTGGTAATCTTTGAGATATATGGGTGGTCTCTAGTGTCCTCTTACCTGGCTCTAGGATAATTAAGGTAGAGGAATATTATAGAAGGTAGGGCTCTGGATTGATTAGTTTGCATATTCAAAGGCATGCTCCTAGCCGGGTCTTTGTCATTTCTAAGAATGGGCCAACGAGGGAGAAGGCAGTTACTCCCCAGTCAGAAAAGTTTAAGATAAAAAACATAACATACAAAAAATTATATACCCACACAATAGAGATTTACAAAGATTTTCTCCAGTGGACTGCCTTTTTACTTTTTTTTAAGTAATCTCTACACCCAACATGGGGTTCAAACTCATGATCCCAACATCAAGAGTTGCATGCTCTACAGACTGAACCAGCCAATGGCTCCCTTTTTACTTCATTGCTGGTGTTCTTTGATGCACTAATTCTGATTCCAGTTTTTCTATTCTTTGGTTGCTTGTACTTTCGATGTCATGTTTAAAAAAAAATTGTCCAATGCAAGGTTAACATGACTTACCCCTATATTCTCTCTTCTAAATATTTTAATGTTTTTAGCTCTTACAGTTCTTAGTTCATTTTTATATATGGTGTGAAGGTGTCCAACTTCTTCCTTTTACATTTTGATATATGGTTGTCCCACCATCATTTGTTGTAAAGACCATTCTTTCCCCCATTGAATTGTCATGGCACTCTTGTTTTATTTCTGAACTCTCAGTTGTATTTCATTTGTCTATATGTTTATCCTTATGCCTTGATTAAGCTATACTTAATAACTGTAGCTTTGTAATAAGTTAGAAATTGGAAAGTGTGAGTCTTCCAACTATATTCTTTTTCAACATTGTGTTTGCTATTCTGGCTCTCTTGCATTTTCATACAAATTTTATTTTTTAATTTTTTTAAATGTTTATTTATTTTTGAGAGACAGCATAAGCAGGGGAGGGGCAGAGAGAGAGGGAGACACAGAAGCTGCAGCAGGTTCCAGGCTCTGAGCTGTCAGCACAGAGCCCAACGCAGGGCTCAAACCCATGAATTGTGAGATCATGACCCATGCCAAAGTCGGATGCTTAAACGACTGAGCCACCCAGGCACCCCTCCATACAAATTTTAGAATCAGCTTCTTCATTTCTGCAAAATATCCATCTGGGATGTTGATCGTGATTGCTTTGACTTTCTAAATTAATTTGAGGATGAGCAATACATTTGATTGTATTAATGAATGCTGTCACAAATTGACTGGAAATAACAGATTCGCTACTTAGAAACAAGTCTTTTGGTGTAATGAGAAAGGAATTTGTTGGGATAGTGAGTCATTTAGTGGAGGTCTTTGAAACCCAAACTAAAGAGTTTGAATTTTATTAGATGATAGAGCTTTTTTTGCCCCACATTGGTTTGTATATGTAGATGACTTAATTCTGATTCTCGGTACTATTGTATTTTTTATAGCACTAAAAAAAAATTTGAATGCCTTTCCTTATAAGGATTATAGGAAATTCAGAGTGGTCATTGCTAAGCACTCCAGGAGAATAAAAGAATTATAACACAAAGTTTTGCCCTTAGGCATTCCACAGTCTAGTGACAGGTTAATTATGTTTAAGGAAGTGACAACTTTTACTTATCCTTTCTTGCCTTGGCATCATGAGTGATCTAGAACAGTTCCCTAGCAAAGATCTGGTCATAACCCTTGCTTATTATGTAAAAAAAGTATTTCATGTGCAAGGTAGGATGGCTGTCTCAGCACAAATTCATTCAGAGCCCTCACCTGGGAAAAAATCCAGAGAGATGATTTACTCAATAGTTCCATAGGTCTGTTTTTTAAATTAATAACACTGCAACCTTTAAAAGATCTTTTTTCTCAGTTTTTATAATTTCAATATGTTTATAGCAGAAATAAAGTTTATTTTTAAAAACTGGCTCTGATAATTTTGTATCCTAAGAAGTTTCCAATGAGAGTAGTATGTGTGTATAGTTTAATAATTTTTGAAATAATTTTAAATGTACAGAAAAGTTGTGAAAACAGTGCAAAGAATTTCCATGTCTCTTTCCCCCAGATTCTCATATAGTTAACATCTTATTGCTTCATTGATCATGTATGTGTATATGTACATATACGTATATTCCTTATTATTAGTCTTTTTCTGGACATATTGAGGGTGGATAAAGCAAACTACAGACTTGATGTTCCATCACTCCTAAACATTCCGTTGTGTATTTCCCTCTAAATAGGGACAGTCTCCTATATAAAAGCAAACAAACTTCCATATCAGGGAATCAGTTTTGGTATACTACCATCCAGTCCATTGAGCCCATTCAAATTTTGCCCACTGTCACAACAATGTCTCTTTTCTGGTCCAAAATACTATATAGGAATACATATTGCATTTAGTTGGCATATATCTTCAGACTCCTTTAATTTGGCACAGTCTTTCATATCTTTGACAATTTTAAAGAGTACAGAACTTACTTTCAAGAGGGTGGCCTAAAACCTGAGTCCCTTTGATGGCAGGAATAGCACAAAATGATGCTTTGCTTTTCCCAGTGGGCCTCCTCAGGAAGCACACGCAATGTAGACTCCTCCCAACCCTGGTGATGTAAACATTAACCACATGATATTGTTGGTTTCATTTCACGATTTCCCCTTTGTAATTGATTAGTATTCCAAAATCATGCCAATATCCTCTTCTCGTCGAACCTCCTCTCACCAACTTTGGCATCCACCTGTATAGTAGGTGCCAAATGGTAATTCTCTATTTCCCTCATTTCCTCTTACGGGGTTGGCATTCTGTTAGAAGCTTTCTTTTCCTTTCTCTCCATTTGTTTATATCTGTGTGAACTGTGTATTCCTATTGTACTCAATGGACTGCAACCCATTATTTTTAAAGTAATTTAAAAATAGTCATCTGCATTTTTCATGGAGAAAGATTTGAATGACCTGTTTTCAAAACCGTGGGATAAAGTCTTTTTCTCTAAGTAAATTTCCTCTTGGTTTTTCAACTATTTATGTAAGGATATTGAAAGAAAAAGGTTGAGAAAACAAAATCTAAAGTTAGAAAACGTTGCATTTAAACTAAGGCAAAGTTGCACCGGCGAACATAGCGACGGAAACTGCCGCTCAGGCGCATATTTCCTGGAGCGCGGGCACAGAAACTCGTCTTGCAAACAGCTGTTTCCCTACTAGAAACTATTATCGCGAGTCTTGGGATAAACGTGTGGAGAATGCCAGAACTAAGTTCTCGCGAGAGGTAATCAGTTGCTATAGTTGCGGGTAACGCAATTGCGGCTCCCTCAGGTAAGAAGGCTATCATTCCTCCGAAAACCCTCTGCCCCTCATTTACCCTCCATGGCCCTGCGACCATACCCTGTTACTTTAATGTCTTTTCAGCTACAGCCAGAATGAAAAGCAGGGACCGCATCCTAACACATTGTACTCGGGTACGGACCTTAATGCCGCCGACCCTGCTAGGCGCGGACGCTCCCGCTAACCCCAGACCTCCCACCTGCAGCCAGGTTTAGACCCCCTTCCGGCTTTGCGCTACACCTTCGTCTCCAGACCACACCCCGTCGCATGGTTTCCTTAACAAAACTTTTCTGATTTGACTGTTACCTTGCATTTTCTTAGGAGCGATTGACAAAAAGTTCATGCCTCTTGGGGCAACAGCAGTCCCTCCGCTCCCCCCCTCCCCCGCCCTCCACTGACTGCCCTGACCATAACTTGTAACTAGCCAGATCTCTTGCATTCATTATTCAATAAATACGCCGCTAAGACAAGCCATAGTGCCGGGCATGAGTGAGAGATTCCTTGTATGTAAGAGAGTAATTGAGCATTCAGGAAAAACAGTGCGTATTAATAATACCATTTGTGCGGTGCTTCATAGGTTAAGCAGTTTTAGTGGATATTCACAACAAATTTGAAACTTCGGAAGTTAAATTATCTATTTCATAGAAGGTGAAACAGGCTCAGAAAAATTAGTCTTATGTCCAAGATCAGGCTAATGAAGGCCTGTAATACTATTGAAAAGTAAAGAAGAAAACTGATATAAAAGGTCATTTTCAAATGTGAACTCGATAAGAAAATTGTCAGGGTCACTTAGGCCGTGATTGAGCCTGAAGACATGGTGTTAAACAAGTGATCTGAGATGTTTCCATGACTGAAGTTTGAGGGAGTAGCTGAGAAGAGGCAGAATAATTATAAAGCCTGGGGACACTAGGTAGCTCCTTTTTTGTACCACCACTCCTAGACAGAGGATGGTATGTCCTCAGTAAACATTTGAATTGCCTTAAGTTCCACTTTGAATTGAGTTGGAAAATCTTTCTTAAGCATATCCAATTTATTTTTGAAATTGTGTCCTTAATGTTGTAAAATAATTAAACAATATCTTTGACTAAATAAGACAAATGTCAGGACTTTTGCTAATGGACTAGCCATTATTCCATGTGGCTGTTTCTTTCCTGTTCTCAAAGTATATTTTTATAAAAGAGAGATTAAGGAACCATTGAGGGGAACTTTGCATCAAAAAAAAAAAAAATCTACCAAAGAACACTATGAAGGATGTGGGGTGGGAAAGTATGGGAGATGGCACTCCTACCCTCTATGTCTTGTGATGATTTGTGTTTATGGGTTAGTTACATGTATAAGGATCATTTTAGCACTAACTGGTGCAATTCTCCTGTGAACAGCTGTGTAAAACACTGCATATCTAGCTGCAAAGGTTGAAAAGGGCACAAAACAATGCGGACTATGGCATTTTCCTAGGTTATCCCCTAGTATTGGTGATGATATAATATGGGTACTTCAACAGCTATGGTACTTGAGGGGAAAGGTTGATTGACTATGTTTACAGAGATCAAAGAAGACCAGAGGGACTTTGCCCAAGAGCTGATATGGAGCAGGTGTTATCAACAGGCAGACCTGTGCAGATCACTGTGACAGATGGATATGACTTGGTAATGTTACTTTTGGAACTCTGAGAAGGCCTTAGTTTATTCATTCTTGAAAGTACATTTGTCTTTGAGTTCAGGTTTCCCTGTCAAACATGCAGGTTGGGGGAAGATGTGTTGGGAACACCAGTGGGAGAAATGGTTTTGCACTCTCCTATAAAACCTGACCTGCTGGTCTTAACATTGCACTGGTACTTCTTTCTCAGTTTTCCTTTTTGTTGGACTGTATAGTCAGCAGGTCAGATCACTATGTGTCTAAAATACTTGGCAATTTGAATACTAAATTTAACTGGTGAAAACCTGCTGTTTTTATAGACAGCAGCAGGTCTTTTCTTCTGAAAAAGATCTGAATTCTTCCAGAGTTTCTCTTGCGATTAATTTCATTTGGTGAATTTAAATAATGAAACTACAATATGAGATAACTATAAAAATTACAAAAATAATGAAATGGCAGATATTCATTCACTATTATGAAGTCAAAAGCTCATTGCAAAACAGGATGTAATGATGTTCTACTTGGTTTAAAAGATATGTATAAAAGATGTATGTATAAATGTGCATATTTGTATATATATATATATTTACATACATGCACATATATTCACTGGTACGCACTAGAAAATTTATTCTAAAATGTTAAAAGTGCTTACATATTAGAGTGATATTACAGGTAGTTTGTTTTCCTATGTGCTTTTCTCACTTTTTCAAATGTTTTACAATATACTTCTATAATCATGTAAACACAAGAAAAGTTATTTTTAAAAACTCCTACATAAAGGCATTTCAATAAAATGTTGCAGTTAGCTACAACTAGATTTTTTAAATGACTTTCTACCTACCTACCCTTTTTGTATATGTGATATAGTTTGTTAGGAAAACCTGGAAAATGCTATTTAGGTCAAGTCAAAATGAGTTACCAGATGTATAGCAAAATTCTCTATTTGAGTATAATTGTAAAGTGGCATCCTTCTGTCAACAGAAAGGTTTTAAAGGAGATACTCCAGTTACTTTTATTCGTTCAGAATTCAATCAAGTGGTTTTGGGAGACTCTGCAAAAGTTGCGGTTTCTCCAGAAGGAACTGCAAAATACAACTTCACTAGCAGTTTTGAGTTCAATCCTGAAGGAGGAATTACTTTGGATGACCTCGCCCACAAACCTGTGTTCTGTAAGTCCTTGTGGTACTAAAAATGTTAATTATGTATGTTATAAGAAGATTCTGAGGTATTTAGTAGCTGTTCTGGGGAGAAATGAACACACCTTACCTTCTTAACCTAGGAATAATGAGTTATACTTTGAGTCCTAGTTGCTTTTGGCAGCAGTCTCCATGGCCTGCTACTTCTAATCAGTTTGTATCAAAGACATTTGACTGAACTTTGCAGCCCTTATCACCTAAGCTGGGTTGAGAACTTTTCCTAAATATTCCTATATTTAGGGTTGCCCTATTTAGAAAAAAAAAAAACCTGAAAAAATTTGGGACATACTTATATTAAAAAATTATAGTTGGTTATCTGAAATTCAAATTTAATTGGGCATCTTGTGGGGTACCTGGGCAGCTCAATCAGTTAAGCGTCCAACTCTTGATTTCAGCACAGGCCATGATCTCATGGTTCGTGATATTGAGCCCCATGTTGGGCTTTGTGCTGACAGCAAGGAGCCTAATTGGGATTCTCTCTCCCCCTCTCTCTGCCCTTCCCCCGACTTGTGCATGAGCTCTCTCTCTCAAAAGAAATAAATAAACTTAAAAAAAAACTGGGCATCTTGTATTTTACCTGGTAATCTTATCTGTACTTCTGTACACAGTACGTTACTTTTTTTGAAATTCGGGGCTGTATCTTATTTATTTCAGAATTTCTAGCTCCTAGAAATATCTAGGACATAAAAGGGCTCAAAAAGTGTTTGTTGAATAAATTAATGGATATATGATTTCTGTATCCACACTTTCACACTTTCTGAGTACATAGTATTATCTTGGGCTACTTTGTTCTTATGCCTGTATACTAGTATTAAGCCTTTTTTTTTTTTTTTTTTTTTTTTTTTTTACCTATACTCTTAATTTTTGTTTTGTTATTTTTTTAGTGGTAACCTCTCCTATGGTTCCTGCCAAAACCATAGATTCTAAGATCTCAGACCTAAAGAAGTGGGACCTGGGAATTATAAAGTACTCTAGAGCATTGCTTTCTAAACCTTTTTTTTCTATAAGAGTCACCTGAGGCTCTGGGAGAAAATAGTCTTCAGAGTCCCACCCTAGACTACTAAATTCATGATTGCCAGGAGAGGAGCCCAGGAAGCTGCAGGTAGGAACAAAAGTCTGAGGTGACCCCTGGGAAGCACTGCTCCAGAAAAGTGATTCCTAGCTCTTGCCTAGCTGGAAATCAATCACCCATGGAGGCATCCATCTGATCCACACTCTCTGACCACTTCCTTCTACTTCTTTCTTCTCCGCTCTGTGCTTCTCTGTCATTCCCAGCCTCAAATAAGAGGAATGTCAGGTGTCCTAATTGCCTTCCTCCCTGGCATGTTAAATGGGAAAAGCAGAACTGGAACGTTATTTTACACGTGTCACTGAATTCGTGAGAAAGAAAGGCCAAGCCCTTTGTTTCAGTGAGCCTGGAACTCTTAATAGCTGCTATTGATGTGTGATGGTGTTGGGGGAGAAGGCAGTACTCCAGAATCTTGGGGCTTGGGTTTTAATGCTCGTAGACAAAGACCTTGGGCTACTGTAGATGGGAATTGAGACTGAGACTACCCTCTTTACCACAAGCCAAGACTCAAAAAGAAAAAAAGTCCATTCCCCATCATATGTGTATAGCCATTGGATAGATGAAAAAAGTCTTTCCCAATAAGTAGTAATCATAGGGTTATGGTAATCATTAAATAACATATATTTTCTTAAAACACACTGGTAACATTTATACAATAAAAATACATAAAATAAAAACTGGCCAAATGCTAGGCAATAAAGCAAGTCCTACCATATACCAAAGAATCAACGGCATACAGACTAAGTTTTCTGAGTAAAATTCAACAGTCAACAAAATTAGAAATCTGTAACAAAAACAGAAAAAAAGAATCCATTTGGAAATTTTAAGACATACTTAAGTATAATTCATGGGACAAAGGAAAAATCATAAGAAAAACTGTAAAGCATTTAGAGTCAATCAACAGTAAAACACCAAATAGCAAAACTTGTGGGAGATAGCTAAAGTAATACTTAAGAGATAAATTTATGCCCTTAAGTGCAATCACTAGCAATCAAAAAGGATTTAATACAGAACCTCTGGAGTATATATACTTTCCCCTATTCCTCTCACTAAAGACAGGTGCAAACCCTGGACTTTATATGTAAAACAAACATAAGGGACTCTGAAAGGGAGAGAGAAGAAGGAAACTTGAGGGGCGCCTGGGTGGCTCAGTCAATTAAGTGCCCGAGTCAGCTCAGGTCATGATCTGATGGTTTATGGGTTCAAGCCCTGCGTTGGGCTCTGGGCTGACAGCCCAGAGCCTGGGGATTGCTTCTGATTCTGTGTCTCCCTCTTTCTCTGCTCCTCTTCTGCTCATGCTCTGTCTCTCTCTCTCTCAAAAATAAATAAACATTAAACATGAGCCATGAGAAAAATGGTTTTAGTGAGCAATTGCAAACAATGAAAAAATAGAAGGACTCAGCAGAGAAATAGAAGGTCTTAGAAAGAAATAGAAGTTATAAAGAAGAACCTAATAGAAATTTTAGATCAGAGGAGTGCCTGGGTAGCTCATTTGGTTGAGCGTCCAACTCTTGATTTCAGGTCAGGTCATGATCTCATGGTTTGAGATCAAGCCCTGTGTCAGGTTCTGTGCTGACAGCACAAAACCTGCTTGGGATTCTCTCTCCCTGTCTCTCTGGCCCTCCCTGACACACACACTCATTCACTCACACACACACTCTCTCTCTCTCTAAAAATCAATAAATATATATAAAAAAACAAAGAAATTTTAGATCAGAAAAATACAATGACTGTTATGAAAAGCTCAGTGAAGGGTCTCAACAGCAGAATGGAGGAGAGAGAGGAAAGAATCAGTGAATTGGAAGATAGAACAATAGAAATATCCAATCTAATATATAGGAACTAGTCTAAAAAGATATGAACAAAGGGGCACCTGGGTGGCTCAGCCGGTTAAGCGTCTGACTTCAGCCTAGGTCATGATCTTGCTGTACCTGCGTTCACAGCCCCTCTGTCTGTGCTGACAGCTCAGAGTCTGGAGTCTGTTTCAGATTCTGTGTCTCTCTCTCTCTGCCCCTCCCCAACTCACACTCTGTCTCTATCTCTCAAAAATAAATAAACATTAAAAAATCTTTTTAATATATGAACAGAGCTCAGAAACCTGTGGCACTATGACAGAACATCTAACAGTGTCATCAAGGTCTGAAAAGGAGAGGGGAAAGAAGATGGGGCTGAAAAAGTATTCAAAGAAGTAAAGCTTGAAAATTCCCCATATTTGCGAGAGATGTAAACCTACACATTCAAGAAGCTGATCAAACTCCCAGTAGTATTAAACCAAAGAAATCCATGTTAAGAAACGTAATTAATCTTCTGAAAACTAAAGACACAGAACAAAATCTGAAAACAGGAAAACAATTAGAATGACATCAATTTATCATCAGAAACTATGGAGGCCCCCAAGGAATGGCATATTATTTTTAAAGTGGTAAAAGAACTATCACCAGAATTCAATACCCAGAGAAAAGATATGAAGGGAAAATCAAGACCTCAGATGAAAGATGGCTGAAGGAAGTTCTCTAAAGAGAACTGAAAATGATAAAGAACCAAGGAACACCAAAAGGAAGAATGAATATGGTAAACAAAAATTTGGATAAAGTAAGCTTTCCTTCTCTTTGAGTTTTCTGAATTGTGTTTGACACTTGAAACAAGGTATAACACTGATGCAGTTCTAAAGGTATATTGAGAAAATATTTTAGGCAATTAAAAACAGGGTCGACAAAGGGACAGAAAGGGAGATAAGATTTCTATATTTCAAATGAACTAAATGATGACACCAGTAAGAAGTAATGTATATATAATGTAATACCTAGAGCAATCACCAAAAAATCTATATAAATAGATACACTTAAATGTGGGGTGCCTGGGTGGCTCAGTTGGTTGAGCGTCCGGCTTCGGCTCAGGTCATGAACTTGTGGTTCGTGGGTTCGAGGCCCGCGTCAGGCTCTGTGCTGACAGGCTAGCTGACAGCTAGCTCAGAGCCTGGAGCCTGTCTTTGGATTCTGTGTTTCCCTCTCTCTCTGACACTCCCCTGCTCATGCTGCCTCTCTCTCTCAAAAATAAATAAAACATTAAAAAAATTTAAAAAAGATACACTTACATGTATTATACATAAAATGGAATTCTAAAGAATGTTCATGTAATCTACAGTAAAGCAGAAAAAAGAAAACAAATGAAAAAGAGGACAAACAACCCCTAGCAGACTTAAGCCTTAATAGAGCCTCGAGCCTGCCTCGGATTCTGTGTCTCCCTCTCTGTCTCCACCCCTCCTCTGCTCATGCCCTCTCTGTTTCTCAAAAATAAATAAAAAATTAAATAAAAACACATGACCTAACTATATGCTGTCTACAAGAAACTCAAAATATAACCATATAGTCAGGTAAGATGTAAAAGGATAGAGAAAGATGTATTATGCGCACATTCATCAAAAAGTGGTAGTGACTATATTAGCATCATATAAAGTAGACTTAGCAAAGTAAATAACCAGAGACAGAGAAGTTCATTATATAATGATAAAAGAGTCAACCCACCAAGGAGACATTGCAATCCTAAATCTGTATGCACCAAACAACAGCGCTGCAAAATATGTGAAGCAAAAACTGATAAAACTGAAAGGGGGAGTAGACAAATCCACAATTATAATTGGGGACATGAATTCCTGTCTCTCGATTTTTAGAATAAATAGATAGAAAATAAACAGGTATGGGGCACCTGGGTGGCCCAGTAGGTTAAGCATCTGACTGGCTCAGGTCATGATCTCAGGGTTTGTGGGTTCAAACCCTGCGTTGGGCTCTGTGCTGACAGCTCAGAGCCTGGAGCCTGTTCAGATTCTGTGTGTGTGTCTCTCTCTGCCCCTCCCCAACTCACTCTCTCTCTCTCTCTCTCTCTCTCTCTCTCTCTCTCTCTCTCTCTCCTTCAAAAAGAAATATTTTTAAAAAATCAACAGGTATAGGAAAACTCAACAGCACCATCCACCTACAAGATCTAATCAATATTTATTAAACACCCAACAGTAGCAGAATATACATTATTTTTAAAAGCCCACAGACCACATACCAAAATCATATTCTGGGTCACCAACTTAACCTCAACGAATTTAAATGAATTAAAATAATGTGTTCTCTGACAATTAACAGTATCAAGCTAGAAATCAATAATAGAGAACAGGAAATACTCCAAACACTTGAAAACAAAAAGACACACTTTTTTTCTTAATGTTTTATTTATTTTTGAGAGAGAGAGAGTGAGCAGGGGTGGGGCAGAGATGGGGGAGACACAGAATCTGAAGTAGGATTCAGGCTCTGAGCTATCAGCACAGAGCCTAATGCAGGGCTCAAACCCAAGAACCATGAGATCATGACCTGAGCCAAAGTTGAATGCTTAACTGACTGAGCCACCCAGGCCCCCCAAGACACACTTCTAAATAATCCATGGGTCAAAGAGGAAGTCTCAGGGGATATAAAAAAAATACACTGAACTGAATGGAAATAAAAATACAAGGTAACAAAGTTTGTGGGACATAGCTAAAGCACTACTGAGAGAATTTATCACATTAACTACATACATTAAAAAAGAGGAAAAGTCTCAAATCAGTAAACTAAAATGCCGCCTTAAGAATTCAGGAAAAGGAGCAAAAATAACCCAAATCAAACAGAAGGAAGAAAATAATAAAGATAAAAGCATAACGCAATGAAATGAAAAACAGAAACAAAAGGGAAAAAAATCAGTGAAACAAGTAACAAAGCTGGTTATTTGAAAACAGCAAAACCATTAAGCCTCTAGTAAGACTCACCAGAAGCAGGGGGTGGGGGGAAGAGAAGAGGCACGACATATTATCAGTATTAGGAATGAAATGGGATAACATCACGGATGGTACAGATGTTAAAAGAATAATAAAGAGATATTATGAACAACTCTACATACATAAAATTGAAAACAAAATGGACCAGTTTTTTGAAAACCACAAACCACATTCATCCTATAAATAAAGTTACCCTGTAACTATCAAGGAAATTGAATTCATAATTTGAAATCTCCAGGACCAGGTAGTTTCATTGAAGAATTCTACCAAAAGTTAAAATAATAACTAACACTAATTCTACACAATCTTCCAGAAAATAGAAGAGGAGGAAACACTTCAATTCATCTTATTGTGCTAGTGTTACACTGATACCTAAACCAAAGACAGTACAATAATAGAAAACTTAAGGTCAGTATTTGTCATGAATATAGACACAAATATCCTAACAAAATACTAGCAAATAGAATTCAGTAATATATAAAAAGAATTATACACCATTATGAAATGTGATTGATTCCAGTATTTGAAAAGTAATCAATGTATTCTATGTTCATAGTCAAAAGAAGAAAAAGCATGACAACAAAACAACAAAAGTATTTGACAAAATTTAACACCAATTCATGATAGAAACTCTCAGAAAAATACAAATAAAGGGAACTTCATCAACCTGATAAAGGCTAACATACTTAACGGTGAAAGATGGATTGCTGTACCCCTAAGGTTGAGAACAAATCAAGGAGGTCTTCTCTCACCACTCTTGTAAACATAGAGCTGGAAGTTCTAGAAAGTGCAATAAAGTAAGAAAAGGAAAAAAGCATATAGATCTGAAAGGAAGAAATAAATCTGCACCTATTTGCAGATGACATGATTGTGTAGAAAATATCAAGGAATGTGCAAAACTTATAGAAAGAAAAAGTGAACTCATAGGATGAAAGGTAAATGTACAAAATCAATTATACTTCTATATACTAGTGATAAATACCTGGACACTCATACTAAAAATACATCATTTGCAAGTGCTTTTTAAAATGAAATAGTGTATATTTAACAAAACATATATCACTTACGTGCTGAAAACTATACACAGTTGAATGAAAGTTTTAAAAATCTTTATATATGGAGAGACATCCTGTATTCATGGACTGGAAGACTCAACATAGTTAAGATATCAATTCTCCCCAGATTGATACAAAGGTTTAATATAATTCCTATCAAATTCCCAGAAAAATTTTTTGTAGATATGGACAAGAATATTCTATTTTTTAAAATTATTTATTTATATATCTTGGGGTAAAGAGAGAGAAAGAGAGAGAAGCCCAAGCAGGCTCCTCACTGATGGTGCAGGGCTCAAATTCACAAACTTTGAGATTACAGCCAAAGCCAAGAATTAGACGCTTAACCAACTGAGCCACACAGGTGCCCCAAGACTATTCTAAAATGTTATAGAAATGCAAAGTAACTAGAAAAGCTAAAACAATTTTGGGAAGGAATAAAATGGAAAGAATCAATATACTTAATTTTAAGATTTATTATGTAGCTATATGAATCAAAATTGTGTGGTGTTGGCGGAAGGATAGGCACATAGATCGATGGAATGGAATAGAGTATCCAGAAATAGACCCATCCAAATGTGCCTGATGATTTTTTTAAGATTTTATTTTTAAGTAATGTCTACATCCAATGTGGGGCTCATAACCACAACCCTGAGGTCAAGAGTTTCACGCTCCACAGACTGAACCAGTCAAGTTTATAAAAAACCTAATGATTTTTTATAAAAGTACAAAATAAATTCATTGGAGGAGAGGTAGCCGTTTCAACAAATGATGTTAGAGCAGTTGAATGTCTGCAGGCAAAAACAAGAACTTTATATATATCTTATACATAATAGTCTCATATCTTATACAAAAGTTAACTCAAAATGGATCACAGATTTATACGTAAAATGTAAAGCTACAAAACATTAAGAAAAAATTAGAAAATCGTCAGGATCTAAAGTTAGGCAAAGAGTTCTGAACACCAAAAGTGTGAGCTGTAAAAGAAAAAAAACCTGATGAACTAGAGTTCATCAATATTAAAAACTATTGGCTCTGTGAAAAACCCTGTTAAGAGGATGAAAAGACAAGCTACAGAGTGAGAGAAAGCATTTGCAAATTATAATCTGACAAAGTAGTAGTATCTAAAATATGTAAAAAAAAAAAAAACTTTCAAGACTCAGCAGTAAAAAATACTTCAAACAATCCAGTTAGAAACTAGGCAAAAAACATGAAGAGACATTTTAGCAAAGAAAATACACAGATGGCATATAAAGATACGAAAAAGGGTTCAACATCATTAGCTTTTAGAGAAATGCAAATCAAAACCACAATGAGATATCACTACACACTTATCATTACCCACATATCAGAATGGCTAAATTAAAACTAGTGAAAACACTAAATTTCAACAAGGTTGCAAAGAACCTGGATCATTGATACATTCCTTCTGGAAATGTCAAATGTCAGAACTTCTGGTGGGAATGTCAGATGTCATTCTAGAAAGCCATGTGGCAATCTCTTTAAAAAGAAAATATGCAAAGTACCATGTGATCCAGCAACTGCACTCCTGGGCCTTTATCCCAGAAAAACAAAGACTTTCATTCACTCAAAAACCAGTATATAGTTTATAGAGTATATAGTCAAAAACTGGAAACAACCCAGTAGTCCTTCCATGGGTTAAATAAATGTACAGCCATACCATGAAATACTACGAACAAACTACTGGTACACAAAATAATCTCAGTGGATCTTCAGAGAACTATGCTGAGTGATGAGGCCAATCTTAAAAGGTACATGCTGTATAATTACATTTATAGAACATTTTTGAAACAACAAAGCACAGAAATGGAGAACAGATCAGTGGTTGTCTGGTGTTAAGGAGGAGGATAGCAGGGGTGGTTCTAAAAGGGTAACATGGGTTAAAAGAATAACCACAATCCTTCTGGTGATGAAATGATCTGTATCCTTGACAGTATCAATGTCAATATCCTGGTTGTGATATTTTACTATAATTATGCAAGATGTTACCATTGGGAAAAATGGGTACAAGATAGCTTTCTTTATTATTTCGCACAATTACATGTGAATCTGAAATTATCTCAAAATAAAAAGTTTAATTTGATATATTCTATTCTTAAAGGGGAAAATAGCATCTTTGGTAGTAAGAAGAGTCATGAAACTCAACACCACTGGAGTTGTAATGATAAAGCATTATGGTCTGCTCAATAGTGAAAGAAAGGACACAAATTAATGAGTCAACCAGAATCCACCCCTCCTCAGCACAGAGCCCACAAATTAGACTGAAACTGGGAAGGTAGCTGTGAAAACAGAAAAAATTATTTATAGAGACCGTGAGTACCCTCTGCAGTATAGTGTCTGTCATCTTCCCCTTGGATTCTTCTTGAGATTACTTCATGCAGAGAACCTCCCTATCCAATTCATCTAGAGGAGTTAAGCTGTATAAAAGAAAATTTCCTGGTAGTGGGAGTTTGTTAACGGTGTATAAGTCTTCTTTTTTTAAATTTTTTAATGTTTATTTATTATTGATACAGAGAGAAACAGAGCATGAGTGGGGGAGGGGCAGAGAGAGAGGGAGACACATAATCTGAAACAGGCTCCAGGCTCTGAGCTGTCTTCACAGAGCCTGACACGGGGCTTGAACCCACAAACCATGAGATCATGACCTGAGCCGAAGTCGGACGCTTAACGGACTGAGTCAGCCAGGCGCCCCTGTATAAGTCTTCTAGGAAGATGAAAGAGGGCTTTGATCATTTCATTTTTGAAGCTTTGAGTGTATTAAAAAGTGGACACATGCTCGAAAGGTTAAAAATGTTGTTTAATTATGGTATATGTTAAAGTCTATCTTTAATAAGATTGTTCTCTTAATGAATATAAAAAAGATTAAATGAGTTAAATTCTTAAGAAGCTACTTAAATAACAGAGAACACCAAAGAATGTAAAAAGATAGAATTAAGAACAAAAATTAATAAGTTGAAAATTAAGCGTTAGAAATAAAGAGCTACAAAACAAATCTGTCTGCTTGTTTAAAAATTTAACAAACTAGATAAACTTCTGGCATGATTGAACCAAAACAAAACAAAACCAAGAATACAGTGTTAGGAAGAAAATGGGGCTTTACTACAGATGAATATACTTTTGAAAATTATAAAAAGAATACTTTTGAAGATTCTGGGAAGATAGGAAAGTAAGAAGCACCAGGAATCTGTCTCCCCACCAGGACAACACTTGCACTGCCACATTCTATCTGATATAACTGCTTTTGGAATTCTGGAGTCTGTAGAAGGCTTGCAACTTCCAGGGGAAGATTTGGATGGCAAATTGAGATTAAGTTTGGTTAATTTCAGATCTTCACACAGTAGCAGCTACTCATCCCCCACTCCTCTAGGCTTGTGTCAGGGAGCCATGTCTGTGTTCCTCTAGTAGGTTGCACACAGATTGCTGGAGCCGGGTTGAGGTAGAAGGACCATGTCCTTCAAATATTGTGGATCTGTGCTCTGATTGCTGATTGTTGCTTCTGATCAGAGAGGTGTAGATCAGAAGAGCTCCTCTCTCCATTCCATTGTTGTAAGGCCTTTCCTCTCTGGCTGAAGAAACTACGAGTGTTTTAAAGGGCAGTATCCTTTTCCCCTGTTTCCTAGGACACTTAAAAACAACTGTAAATAAGGGGAAAAGTTGAATGTTACCATCCATGTCCATGGAAAGGCTCAGAAAAGACCTGAAAAGACCTTATTTTTACACCTCAGGCTGACCCTCAGCACAGAGACGGCCTACAACAATGATAAAAATAAACAAAAACATCTTTAATAGGTGGTGCTGGGAGAACTGGACGGCAACATGCAGAAGAATGAAACTAGACCACTCTCTTACACCATACACAAAAATAAACTCAAAATGGATGAAGGACCTGAA
>CM053561.1:31215041-31262607 GCA_028646485.1 Cryptoprocta ferox | reverse complement strand
AAAAAAAATGGACAAAGGACTTGAATAGACATTTCTCCAAAGATCTACAAATGGGTAATGACCACATGAACAAATGTGCAACATCACTAATCATTATAGAAATGCAAACCAAAACTACAATGAGATATCACCTCTTACATATTAGGATGGTTTCTGTAAAAAACAGGAAACAAGTTTTGGCAAGGATATGGACAAATTGGAATCTGTATTTGGTGGGAATGTAAAATAGAATAGTCACTGTGGAAATTGGTAGTTCCTCAAAAAATTAAAAATGTAATTATCATATGATCCAGCAATTATACCTCTGGGAATATATCCAAAAGAATTGAAAGCAGGGTCTCAAAGAAATATTTGTACACTGATGTTCACAGCAGCATTATTCATAAAAAGTAAAATGTGGAAGGAACTTACATATCTATTGACAGAATGGATAACAAAATGTGACATATATACAATTGCTTATTATTCAGCCTTAAAAAGGAAAGAAAGTCTGACATATGCTACAACATGGATGAAATTTGAGGACATTTTGCTAACTAAAGAAGCCAGTCACAAAAAGACCAATGCTGTATGAGGTACCTAGAGTAACCAAATACATAGGGATAGAAAGGATCTTCTGTCCAGGAGGAAAGGAAGAATGGGAATAAGTGTTTAATAGATACAGAGTTCCACATTAAAAGATGAAAAGAGTTATCGAAATGGGTAGTGGTGATGGTTGTCCAAAAGTGTAAATGTGTTTGGGGCACCTGGGGACTCAGTGAATTGAGCATCCAGCTCTTGATTCTGCTCAGCTTGTTATCTTGTGGTTTGTGGGAACGATCCCCATGTCAGAGTCTGTGCTGACAGCATGGAGCCTACTTAGGATTCTCTCTCTGTCTCTGTCTCTGTCTCTCTGTCTCTCTCCCACTTCTCTGCACACAGAGAGTGCACACACTCTCTCTCAAGATAAATAAACATTGAAAAAAATAGAGGGGCACCTGGGTGGCTCACTCAGTTGAGTGCTCAACTTTGGCTCTGGTCATGATCTCACAGTTTGTGAGTTCGAGACCCACATCAGGCTGACTTCTGTCAGGGTGGAGCCTGCTTGGGAGCCTCTGTCCCCCAAACTCTCTGCCCCTACCCCGTTCATGCTCTCTCAAAAATAAATAAACATTAAAAAACACATTAATGTTATAAATAATAATAAAGTGTGAATGTGTATAATACCATTGACTGTACACCTGTGGGTAGGATGGTAAATTTTATGTAATGTGAATGTTACCACAATAAAAATAGACATTAAGAAAAGAATATTTTGCCATTACTTTTGAAAACAAAGATCACAAAGTTTGATAACATACTACCTAGGCATGTATGTTATCAAATTGTACTATCTTTGCCAAAAATTGCCAAAAATACTGAAGATGAAACCAGGTCTACAGGAAACAAGAACTGAGAAACAAATTAAACACCATGGAAAGGGGGAGACAAATCCAGAAAATGAGACATTCTATAAAACAACTGGCCTGATGTCTTCAACAAATCAGTGTCATAGAAAAAAGGTATGTGGGAGGAAAACTGTTCTAAATGAAAAGAAACATAAGAAACATGAGAACAAATGCAACATGTGGTCTTTGATTGGATCCTAGTTTGAACAAACCAGCTACAAAATAAATTTGGAATACTTGAGAAATATTAAATGTAGACTGGGCATTAGATGAATTAAGGAATTACATTTAATTTATTATACACTTGCTAGATTGATAAAGTTATTGTGATTATGTAGGAAAATGCCATGTTTTGAATTTGTATACCTTAGTATTTAGGGGTAAAATATCATGATGTCTGTAACTTACTTGAAATTATTTTAGCAAACAAGAATAGATGAAATAAATATGACACTATTTAGCTATTGTTAAATCTAGGTGATGACTATATAGTATTCATTGAGTATACTAATATCTCAACTTTTTTATGTATTTCAAATTTTTCATAACAAATATTAAGCACATAAATGGAGTAATGCAGCAATGAAAAACCTGATACACACCTTGTGTGCTCTGTAAATCACTCTAAGGTCTGCTAAGCCCTATGCTAGTCAAAATGGGAAGACCTAGAACAGTATTGTTTAAACTGCAGATTGCAACTTTCTAGTCATTACTAAAATCAATTGAAGGAGATTGTGTCCAGTATTTTCTTGAGCTTATTTATTTTGAGAGAGACAGACAGAGCACGTGAACGGGGAAGGGGCAGAGAGACAGGAGAGAGAAAGAGAATTCCAAGCAGGCTCCACATTGTCAGCATGGAGCCTGATGCGGGGCTCAAACACACGAACTGTGAGATCATGATCTGAGCCGGAACCAAGAGTCAGACCCTTAACCGACATAGCCACCCTAGGCACCCCATGGCCAGTAATTTCTTGCACATGAAATAGAAGAGAATATATCTAAGGGTTTTCAGCTATTAAGGCTGAATATTACATGGAACTTTGTTTTAATCATATGTATCAGTTTTATATGTATGTGTGTATACAATTATGATGTAAAGTACATTTTTTGCTATAACTTGTATGTAAAAAGTTTAATAGGTTGCTTGAGTGGTTCAGTATTTTCCACCAGAAGTCACCAACAATGGTGTCTTCTCAAGTTTCAAGTTAATTTCTCTTAAATTTCTTTGACAATGCTTTGTTAGCTGCACTGTGGTTACCTGATGGATGATCCAGACATGTTCTCATTTTCTTTGTTTTGACTTTTCTAGTAACTATGACTGAAGTTTTACCAAAGGAGAAGAAACAGAAAGATGAGAAGACCTTAGTTCTTGGTCAAGCTGTGGTGGACCTTCTTCCTTTACTGGAAGGTCAGATGTGTGATTTGCTCAATAGCAGATACAGCAAAGCTTATAAAATTTAACTCCAGTGAAGTCCCTCATTGAATTTGAGGGACTTGATAAAAAGATGAGCACATTTATATCTGCCTAACCTTTCCTCTAGGTCTTGACTTTGCCTTCTTTTTGCAGGAGAGAGTTCATTTGAAACAATAATCCCCTTGCACCCTATGCCAGGCTCGCCTTTAGAATCTCTTCGGTCAGGTGCTAAGGTAATCAGAGCTTTAAATCTCAACTTTCAGCTAGCCATTCAGTCTACCAAGTCTATTTGCTATAAAGGTTCAATTCATTTGAGTCCAGTTCATCAGGTGTCTTCTTTTCACAGGCACACATAGTGCTAACTTCTTGGAAACAAAGATGAATAAGGCAGAGTCCTACTTTAGGAGTCCATAATCTACACATCATGGATTATAATCAGTGTGATTAAATGGTGGAATGGGGCGTGTGGGCACAGAATAGTTATTGGTTACTTTGCCCAGGGGTACATGTAGGGAAGGCTTAACTATGGAAATGCCTCTTAAACTATGTCCTGATGGATTAAATTGAATAATATATGAATGCACCTAAACACTTTCTGAGCCTGAATTCAGGCATCGTGAGCCTGAATTGGTAGGCTGTGCCACTGGTGTCTTCTGGGCTTTGCTTTCCATTCTCCCTGGGGATTAGTAGCTGCTTGGGGCATTACTTTTGCCACTCTGGTGCAAGTGCACTCACTTTCCACAGATACCACAGCTGCCGTTTGTTTTGCACAAGTAAAAGAGAGAGGAGGGCCCAAATGACCCTACTATTTCAATGCAGTTCCCTAATTAACCATCACTGTAGGTCCTCCCTGCTTCTTGTTGATTCTGACCTTGGAGCTGCCACAGTCCACTCCTGCATCTCCTGTGGTCCTTTCCCTCTCTTGTTTTAGGCTGTGATTGGTTTTCTTCTTGGTTTTTGTTTGTTTTTGTTTTTGTTTAAAATCTGATTTAATTTGCTTTCTGTCTTTCTAGGATTACTAAACCTATGTAGTCTAGTGATGGCACTTATTATTTTCCAAGGATATTATAGCATTATCCTTTTATTGGCCATAAAGATATAATTGAGTATTTTTCTGTGATTCCATGTGATTTGTGCTATAAAGAGATATATATTGAGCTCCGTCTGCCTTTCTTGTTCCAATGTCCCTGCCTATGTACTGTTGATTTTCCTTACATATCTGTAGAAGAAAAGTTAGTCAAATGGATTATTAGTTCTTAGGATATTTTCTCATAGTATTCCTGTGTTCACTTATTTTACACCTTCAGTGAAAAAAATATATGACAATTTCCATTTGCTTGAGAATTCTCACTTATTTTATTTATTAAGTTTTATTTATTTAAGTAATCTCTATACCCAACATGGGGCTGAAATGCATGACCCTGAGATCAAGAGTTGCACACTCTTTTGACTGAGCCAGCCAGGCGCCCCCTGAATTCTCACTAATTTTATATTTAAGCATTACACTGATTATTCTCAAGACTCAAAGAGTAAATGATATAAACCTGTTCTTGGAAAAGAAGTTCTAATTCATCTTCAAGTATTCCCTGTCTTGATTGAGTGATACAATTTAGAAACCTTAGGGATATTTCACTTATCCTTCCAGAGACATATTGATTGATCGGAGGTATCATATTCTTCAGTGCTTCTTTCTTAAAATCTTCTTTCCTTTGGGGCGCCTAGGTGGCTCAGTTGGTTAAGCCGCCAACTCTTGATTTAGGTTTAGGTCATGCTCTTGCCATTTGTAAGATCGAGCCCTTTGTTGGGCTCAGCACTGACAGTATGGAGCCTGCTTGGGATTCTCTCTCTCCCTCTCTCTCTCCTTCTCCCTCCCTGCTCTCTCTCTCTCTCATGCACATGTGCGTGTGCTCGCTCGCTCTCAAAAAGTAAACAAATAAACTTAAAAAAAGTCTTCTTCCCTTTGATGCTCTCATTTTTGCCTCACTGACTGTATCTTCTCAGGTTCCAGCCCCAGATCTCTTTCCTCTGCCTGTGCCTTAAGTAGGAAGGTTCTATCCTTGGCCACCTTTTCGTCTTAGTCTATGTTCATATTCCTGGGTTGCAGGGGGAGGTTATTCATGATTTTAACAGTTACCAGTATGAGTGCTCCTTTGGACCCAAAATACTACCAATCCAAAAATCTGCCTTTTAGCAAATCCAGCCTTTTATATCTTCTAAGTGCCTCTGGACTGTCCTTAGCTTTATTCCCACTCTTTATTGCCTTATAATCTCTCACTGGAACATTACAAGTAGCCTTGTAACTGCCCTTGCCTCCCCCAGTTTTGCCTTCCCACTGCTTGCAGGGTGGCTTACAAGGGAATATGGTCACATCTCATCCCCTGCTCAGTACTATGTAGTTCATGGATTCCCCCACTGCTTCCATGTTAAGGTCTAGATTTCCTAGCAGTCATGCAATAGCTTTTATAGTAGGAGTCTGACACTTGTTCAGTCTCATCTCTCAGACTCCCCTCCTTATGCTTTATATTATAAAATCCTGAACTACTTACATGTGAACTGAATATACCATGCTGTTTCAATTCTTTTTTACAAAAACTCTTCTTTTTGTTCAGAATTATTTTCTCTCCTTTTTCTGCTTATCTAAATTGCAAACTCTTACTCATTTGGTAAGTCAATTCAGACATCACCATTTCTCACTCCTCCCCACCCCAATAATTAATTATTCACTTCCTCCTTGGTGTTCCTTAATTAGGGACTAGGGCATTTTATACAGGTCTCTTTTATAGCATTTATCATAAATCATGAAATTATAATATGAATCCCATAATAAAAAGGGCCACATCTTTATATTACTTTTTTTTTAAGTTTACTTATTTTGAGAGAGAGGGAGAGAGAGAGAGCACGTGCATGTGTGGGGAGGGGCAGAGAGAGAGGGAAAGAGAGAATCCCAAGCAGGCTCCATGCTGTCAGTGCAGATCCCTACCCGGGGTTTGATCCCACCAATTATGAGATCATGACCTGAGCTGAAATCCAGACTTGGACGCTGAATGACTGAACCTCACAGGCGCCCCTCTCTTTATATTCCTAGTGCTGTTGTAAAGTGCCTGGCATTTAATTAGCAACCAATACACATTTTGTTTCATTTTAATTTATTTTATTTTTATTAATTTTATTTTTATATGGAATGCTTCATGAATTTGTGTGTCATCCTTGTGGAGGGGACATGCTAATCTCTGTATCATTCCAGCCAATACACATTTTAAAGCTACTTTTTATTGTATGCTGTGTGAAAATGTCAGATATATACATATATATCTGTATCTATATCTATCTATATTATGGGTATATACATACATATTTGAAAAAATATTTTCTTATTAAAAAGCATATTGCCAAATCAGAATTTATACTGGAGCTATTACTTGGAAATTTCTCATTATAGAATACATAATTCTTCAACAATAATATTAATTATTCTTATTAATGTTGATTCCTAAGAAAGAAAATAAAAATTAACAAATTATTTTTCTCTTCTCTAATTAAAAAGTCGTGACAGTCCTACTTGGATACATCACTAACATCAAATCCTTGGCAACTCTTCTGCAAAATTCATTTTTGAACTTGTCCATGTGGCCAAGAAATACTTTCTCATCTGTGAGAAATAGACATATAGTAAAGAAATTTTTAAAAAGTACTACATTTAAGTTACAAAAATAGTCATAGAATGTAAACTAGCAAAAAAAGGTAGCTTAATCCCACTCATGTGAAACTACTATTAACATTTCAGTATAGAACCTTCTGATTCCTCTTCTATATGTATTTGTATACATGTATGACCTGAGTATGGTAGAGGGGAAAGGCCTCTAGTTTAGGAATAAGATTCTAATCTTGGCTATAGTTCTAACTCATGGGACCTAGAGAAAGTTATTTGAAGCATCTATATGGAAATAATTAAACTTGACCTTATTATCTTGAACAGTAATATGAGATTCAAATGAGATAATGAAAAAAAGGGGGGTGGGGAGGCCTCTGGCATTTGCAAAATGCTGCATAATTTTGTTCTTTTCTAGCAGTGCAGTCTTGAAGTTAAAGTATTTGTGGCAGAGCCATTATTGACCACAGCGCAGATTTTAGGAGGCAATCTACTGAAGGTCACATTGGAGGCTGCCTATTCTGTGCCTGAATCTTTCATTCCAGTAGGGCCTCCACAGAACTACATGGTTGGTCTGCAAGTTCCATCAGTTGGAGAGGTAAGGCCCTACAGCTAGATATTTATATAGATTTAAACACTCATATAGTCATCTTTTCCTCACCTGCTAAGATAGCATTCAAAGCAAGCTCTATTAATTGTGGTAATTTATTTTAGGCTTAAAAAATAAAGTTTACTAATATTTTATATATAGATATATATAGTTTACATGTTATATATAATATACATTACATATAATTTATATCAATAAATACATATTTATGGTAGAAAATATGTAAAACATTTTAAAATTGATAATTTTTAATGTATTTCTACACATTACTTTTATGCATATATTTTGTGGATTTTATACAATGTACTTAATTATATAAAACTTTCTCTTAATTTCAGGTCATTTTCTTAGTCCAAATTTCTATAGAATAATTGTATAAAATTTTTTGAGGCTTTTGACAGATATTTCCAAGTTGCTTGCTAAAAGGGTATAGTTAGTTAATACTCTCATATGTTTTATTGAAATTTACATTTCAGCATAGAACTCTCCAATTCCTCTTCACTCTTCATTTCCAACAGCAGTGTAAAGGGTTCCAATTTCTCTGTATTCTCGTCAACATTTGGTATTTTCTGTTTTTTTGTTTTTTTGATAATACCCATCCTTATACATATGGAGTGGCATCTCCTGTGTTTTAGATTTGCATTTCCCTAATTACTGATGATGGTGAGCATCTTTTCCCCTCCTTACATTGCCATACGTATATCTTCTTTGGGGAAATGTTTATTCAACTGTTTTGCCCATTTTTGAATCTGGTTGTTTTTTGTTGTTGAGTTTTAAAAGCACTTTATATATTCTAGCTGTTAATCCCTTATCAGGTATGTGATTTGCAAATATTTTCTCCCATTTTTTACTTTGTTGTTAAGATATTTTGCTGCACAAAATTCTTAATTTTGATGAAGTCCAATTTATCTATTTTTTTTCTTTTGTTGTCTGTGCCTTTGGTGCCATAACTAAGTAATCCAATGTCATGAGGTTTCCCACCTGTGTTTTCTTCTAAGAGTTTTATAGTTTTAGCTCTTAGATTTAGGCCTTTGATCCATTTTGAGTTAATTTTTGTATGTGGTTTAAGGTAATGGTATAACTTGATTTTTTTTGCATGTGGATAATTAGTTTTCTCAGCACTATTTATTGAAAAGACTATCCTTTCTCCATTGAATGGTCTTGGTATGCTTAATTTTGACAATTTTTGTCAGCATTCTCATTTCTTTGGAGGAGCAGATTTTCAGAGGTCCTTACTCTGCCACTCCAGAAATGCCTTTCCTTCACTAAAGTTTTTTACCCTAAACAACTAGAATTGTTGAATTATAGGGGTGTGACAATTTTAAATTTACTGGAGACTACAAAATTGCTTTTCACAGTTATACCAATTTATACTTCCATCAACTATGTGTAAGTATACCATACCCTTCATAATATTGCCAGTGCTTGATATTTTCAGACTAATTTTGCCAATCTGTGGTTTAAAATGATATTTCATAACTTTAATGTGCATTTCAGTTATTATTAAGGATATCTAGCATGCTTTTATTTAAACATTGGGTTATCTAATTTCCTTTTCTACAACTGCCTATTTATATCTTGATTAATTTTCTTTTGCAAGTATATATTAGAGAAATCATAGATAGGAAAGTGCCTATATTGTTAGCCCTTTGTCAGATTTAAGTTAGTTTTTAGAAAGGTAATTTTTTTAAATGTATATCGTAACTCTCATATAAATATAAAATGACAAAAAGGGTTTAAACCAGTTCAAAAAATTGGAAGAAATAACCCATATATAAGCAGTCAGGAATGTAGAAATGAATTTGCTTTATTCTAAACTCATCATCAGTCATGGGTCAATAATCGACTATATCTCCACTGGACAAAATATGTTTTGATATCTATAGATAAGAATAATTTTCATTATTACCATTTTTTTATAAATTAAAGAATTATAAAATAGCACAAAGACAATGAAGGACACAGGCTTCTCTGTAGAATCAGATAATCACAAAAGGAAGGGTCTGTTAGATAACACCCATCATTACACTGAAAAGATACTTCAACAAACTTTTTTGTTCATTTCAAAGTCTTTTACAAAACTTCCTGATGTACGATAATTTATTCTGTAGAAAGACTATCCCATTTTGTTCAAGAATGGAACTCTGAAGATGGGAGGAGAAAGAGAACCTGTTCCCCGGCCCAAAAAATGGCCAATTGCTAATATTCTGGCCCCAGGAGCTAATAACATTCCTGATGCTTTCATTATTGGTGGGCCCTATGAGGAAGAAGATGGAGAACTCAACCGCCCTGAGGTGAGAGGATTATGCACTTTTTTTGAGACAAACTGAGTGCACAGACAAATGGTAAGACATTTTTTAATCACTCTTAATTTATATATATTTGTTACTTGTTAAAACAATTTTCTAATTCTGATGAAAATATCTCCTGACTTCTTAAATTCAACAAACAAAATAATTTATTAAAATCAGATTTACTCTTTATTTTTTTAAATTTATTGATTTTTGTGTAGGCACTGATATGGCCATGGTCATGCATATAAAAGCAAATACATACTCAAAGGAAGAAAGGAAGACTCACAAACAAAAACATTTAGAAGAGCAATGCTTCCTTGCAAAGAGTGCCAAGGAATAAGATTTCAGAAAGACTGACTCACAGATAGCAGCATAGTAAATGTAAAGGATAAAATAGGAAGTCCAGATTTATAGAAGTATTCAAAATCTTGTTATTTTCAGAACTAGAACCTGTCAAGAAGACACTATTTTTGTTTTGTCTGTGGATGTAAATTAATTAATTATTTATTAATTTATATTTTTAAGTGTTTATTTTTAACAGAATATAAAGTGTTTAATCATACTGAAAGCAGGGGAAAATGTCAGTTTTGATTTACATACACACATATGTACATACACTGCGTACATGTGTTCTTTCCTTATTGGTGGCATACTCACATTATTTTGCAACTTGCTTTTTAGTAGATCTTAGTGATTTTTCCACATCGCTACCTAAAGAGCATTCTTTTTCCTTTCCTTTCCCTTCTTTCTTTCTTTCTCTTTCTTTCTTTCTTTCGAGAGCTAGAGTACAAGTGGGGAAAAGGCAGAGGAAAAGAGAGGGAGAATCTCATGTAGGCTCAGAGCCCAATGTGGGGGCTTCATCTCACCACCATGAGATCTTGACCTGAGCTGAAATCAAGAGTTGGCCACTTAACTGACTAAGCAACCCAGGTGCCCCATCATTCTTTTTCTTTTTTTATTTGCATTTGCTGTATGACATGACATTGTATGGACATACTTAAATTCACTTAACCAGTCTCCTATTGGTGAACATTTAGGTTGTTGAAATTATTCTTTTCTTTTTATTCTTCCCTCCCTCCCTCCTTCCATCTTTCCTTCTCTCTTTAGTCTTTCCTTCTTTCCCTTGTTTGTTCTTTCTTTTTTATTTTCTTTCTTGGTTTCCTTGTTTCTTTCTATTTTACTGCAACTTATACTTGTCAAGAGCATAGAAAATGCTGCAGACATACTGGCAAATGTTTCTTAAATTTTTATTTATTTATTTATTTTTGAGACAGAAATAGAGCATGAGTGGGGGAGGAGCAGAGGTAGAGAGAGGGAGACACAGAATCTGAAACAGGCTCCAGGCTCTGAGTTGTCAGCACAGAACCCAGTGCAGGGCTTGAACTCACAGACCATGAGATCATGACCTGAGCCGAAGTCGGACACTGAGCTGACTGAGCCACCCAGGTGCCCCACTGGCAAATGTTTCTTGAATGAGCTAATAATCATTAGTGGAAACATTTAATAAAATAATTTGTAAAATGAGGATGATGGAATTATTTTAAGTATCTGACTAAATATTTTAAATAGTTGAAATAAATCTGGCAATATTTGAAAAACATTGTGCAGGGGCACCTGGGTGGCTCAGTCAGTTAAGTGTCTGACTTTGGCTCAGGTCATGGTCTCACAATCCGTGAGTTTGAGCCCCGAGTTGGGCTCTGTGCTGACAACTCAGAGCCTGGAGCCTGCTTCAGATTCTGTGTCTCCCTCTCTCTCTGCCCCTTCTTCACTTGTTCTGTCTCTCTCTCTCTCTCTCTCTCTCTCTGTCTCTCAAAAATGAATAAACATTTTAAAAATTTAAGAAAAAACTGTGCAGTATCTTCTCTCATCATTGTGATTAGTGAATATTCATACTGTTCTTTGATTTATACTTTCATTTAAATTAGATACTTTATTTTACATATTTAGATCTTATATTTTAGTTTATTTTTAAATTTTGTTTCAAGTTTTTATTTAAATTCTACGTAGTTCACATATAGTGTAATATTGGTTTTAGGAGTAGAATTTACTGATTCATCACTTACATATAATACCTAGTACTCATCACAGGTGCCCTCTTTAATACCCATTTAGCCCATCTCTCACCCACCTCCCCTCCAGCAACCCTTAGCTTGTTTCTATAGTTAATAATTTCATATGGTTTTCCTCCCTCTCTCTTTCTTTTCCTTTCTTCCCCTATGTTCTTCTGTTTTATTTCTTAAATTCCACATAGAAGTGAAATCATATGGTATTTGTCTTTTTCTGACTGACTTATTTCACTTAGCAAAATACACTCTAGCTCCATCCATGTCATTGCAAATGGAAAATTTCATTCGTTTTGATGGCTGAGTAATAATCCATTGTATATATATTTTTTAGTTTAGATCATTAGTCCTCAAGTCTGGTTGCTCATGTGAATCATCTGGAAAGCTTTTAAAATAATAGCAATGGGGCTCCTGGGTGTCTCAGTCCATTAAACGTCTGACTTCGGCTCAGGTCATGATCTCACAGTTTGTGGGTTTGAGCCCCATATCAGGCTCTGTGCTGACAGCTCAGAGTCTGGAACCTGCTTCAGATTCTGTGCCTCCGCCTCTCTCTGCCCCTCCCCCACTCATGCTCTATTTGTCTCTCTCTCTCAAAAATAAATAAACATTAAAAAAAATTACCACTGCCCAGGTGTTGATTTTTTAAAAGCTCCCAGATAATTCTAATATGCATTCAAGGTTGAGAGTCAGTGATTCGGGTTATATGAGTAAATATTTGGTACTTAGTACTGAATTAATGTGAAGATAATATAAATTATCTTATATACTTTAGTAAAAGTAAAGTACCCTAAAATTTAAGATGTTGTAGTAGTTACAGTAGTAGTTGTAGTTATAGTAGTAATAGTAATAAAAGTGTTGTGATCAAATCCTTTAAAAAGAATGACCCACAGATTGAACAGGATGAAGCCATGGCACACTGAGAGAACAAAAGTCTCATTATTTTACAGGACAGGGAATTTAGGAACCAAGCAGAGTGCATAAAGAAAAGGATTATTTGGGACTTGGAAAGTCGCTGCTACCTTGATCCTCCTGCAGTGGTCAGGTAGGAAGAAGAAGGGATTATGTCTAAGCAACAACTGTAGGTGGAAAGAATGGTTACTTTTGTTAATTTTATCTATATTTTGAGTTAAGGTGATATGAGAATATCTGCTTCCACCAAATCTGCAAATAACAGAGGCTTTTAGTGATTGTGGTACTCATGGTGGGTTCTGATTTCTTTTTCATATAAAATAAGTCCAGATCTCGTATGGATGGTAGCTCCACAGTGTTAAATCAGGTATCCAGACTCCATCTTTATTTTTGCTCTACCTTCTTTAACATGTGCTTTCCATCCACAAGGTTGTTTCATGGTCCAGGATGGCTGTTGGGGCTCTACCTGCATATTCGCATTCTTCACATAAAGTTGGAAGGGGCGAGAGTTTATGGATAAAAAAGGATACACGCTAGGTATCTTAGACCCTCTTATAGAGCCTTCCTAGAATCTTAACAACCTCAATTTATATCTCAAATGGCCGTGTCTAGATGCAAAAGAGGCTAGAAATTATGTTCTTGTTAGACGCATTGTTGTTCAGACTACATCAGGAGTTAGAGGGGCACCTGGCTGGCTCATTTGGTTGAGCATCTGACTTTGGCTCAGGTCATGATCTCATGGTTCGTGGGTTTGAGCCCCACATCGAGCTCTGTGCTGACAGCTCAGAGCCTGGAGCCTGCTTCTGATTCTCTGTCTCCCTCTCTCTCTACCTCTCCCCTGCTCATTCTCTCTCTCTCTCTCTCTCTCTCTCTCAAAAGTAAATACACATTAAAAAAAATCTAAGTCAGGAGTTACATACTAAAGAAGAATAGGAACTTGATATGTGGGTAACTACCAGTCTCTGTCACAGTTACCTGGTGGTTAGGGAGAGATGAGAAATAAGGGACTATCAAAGTATGTATAATTAGAATGAGCAACTCTGGTTTTGTTTTTCAATTTATAGGCTGTTTTTAAGAAGAGTGTTAGAATTACAGAAAAATTGAGCAGACATTTCTGAGAATTCCTATATACCTCCAGTTCCCCACTTGACTGTGGTATATAATATAAGTATACATTTTTGGGGGCATCTGGGTGGCTCAGTCAGTTAAGTGTCTGACTTCAGTTTAGGTCATGATATCATGGTTCATACTTCAAGCCCTGTGTTGGGCTCTCTGCTGTCAGTGCGGAGCCCACTTTGGATCCTCTGTCTCCTCTCTGCCTCAACTTTGCTTTCTCTTGCTCTCTCTCTCAAAAATAAATAAACATTAAAAATATTAAAAATATAAATGTACGTTGTTGAGTTTGACTTGCTGATATTCTGTTAAGGATACATTGTTGCTATTATTACCTTGAGCCATTATCTTTTTGATCAATTAAAAATAAGAAAAATTTGAAAATTTATTTTACCTTAATTTTGTTTTCTGATTCTCTTCTTTTCTTAATGTAGATCCAAGTTTCTGACCCATATCATTTTCTTTTTCTCTGAAAACTTTTAGCATTTCTTGCAAGGCAGGTCTACTGGCCACAAATTCTCTCCATTTTTATTGAGAACGTCTTTGTTTCTCCCTCATTTTTAAAAAAGATTTTATTTAAGTTTATTTATTTTGAGAGAGTGAGAGAGAGGGCACAAGCAGGGAGGGGCAGAGAAAGAGGGAGAGAGGATCCCAAGCAGGCTCTGCAGCATCAGGACAGAGCCCAACACAGGACTTGATTTCATAAACTGTTAGATCATGACCTTAGCAGAAATCAAGAGTCAGACACTTAACCAACCGAGCCACTCAGGCACCCTCTCCTTCGCGTTTGAAGGATAATTCCCTGGATACAGAAATCTAGGTTGGTGGTGTGTTTTTCCCCCGAAACTTTGAATATTTCACTCCATCCCTTATTGCTTGCATGGTTTCTAAAGAGAAATCCACTGTAATTCTTGTTCTCATTCCTCTATAGGTAAAGTGTATGTGGTTTTCCCCCCTCTGTATTTTTTAAAGATTCTATTTTTCTATGGTTTTCTGTAGTTTGAATATGATATACCTGGGTAGAGTTTTTTTTTTTGTTTTTTTTTTTTATGATGCTTAAGCATCATAAGCATTTATGATGCTTACTCTTCTCTGAGCTTCCAGTATCTGTGGTTTGGTATCTCTCATTAATTTAGTAAAATTCTCAGTCATTATGATTTGACATATTTCTTTTGTTCCTTTTTCTCTTTTCTCTTCTGGTATTTCTGTTATACCTTTTATAATTGTTCCACAGTTCTTGGATATTCTATTATGATATTTTTTCATTTTTTTCTCCTTTTTATTTTAGTTTGGGCAGTTTTTATTGACATATCTTCAAACTCACTGATCCTTCCGCAGCCATGTTCAGTCCACTAAGTCCATCAAATGAATTCTTCAGTTTTGTTACATTGGTTTTGGTTTCTAGCACTTCTTTTTTATTCTTTCTTAGGGTTTCCATCTCTCTGCTTACATTTCCATCTCACTATTACATTATTTGCAGTTTGTCTATTTTTTCAATTAGTGCTCTTAACATATTAATCAGAGTTATTTTAAATTCCCTATATGATCAGGGCACCTTGGTGGCTCAGGCAGTTGAGCGTTGGACTTCAGCTCAGCTCATGATCTCGCAGTTTATGAGTTTGAGTCCCGCATGTGGCTCACTGCTGTCAGTGCAGATCCACTTCGGATCCTCTGTCCCCCTCTTTCTGCTCCTCTCCTGCTCACATGCTCTCTCTCTCAAAAATAAATTAGAAACATAAAAAAAATTCCCTATATGATCATTGCAAATTTTGTATATATCTGAGTCTAGTTCTTATGTTGTCTCTCTTCCATATTTTTTCTTGCCTTTTAGTATCCCTTGTAATTTTTTATTGAAAGCTGAACAGTATGTATTAGGTAATAAGAAATGAGGTAATTAGGGTTTTTAGTGTGAAGTTTTCTGTTAATCTGGCTAGGAACTGACCTGTATTTAATGTTTGCTGTAACTGTAGGTGCTAGAGGCTTCCGTTTCCTTTTTTGCTCCTCCCCTCTTGTCTTTGGGTTTGCCTAAAATAGGTAGGGTCTGTGTTTTGCAGCCTCTCAAATCATTCTGTTGGTGTGGTGATAAGGTTTTTCGAAGGGGAAGTATTTTAAAATACTGTGATTAAACTCAGTATTTTAATGGGTTTGACTCCCTGGGCTGTGACATTCATTAAAGTGTTTAATAGCATTTTTTTTACTTCTTATGGGAAACAGGAAGGCTAGACAGAACTAAAGTTGTCTAATTGCCCTTCCCCTGCATCAGATAAGACTCTGGTAAAAGAGTTTCCCTTAAAGAGTAAGCATTTGTTATGGGCAACACTCCAGGCATATTTCAAAATACTTACTTCTCCCTTCTTCCTGCCTAAGAGGATTTTTCTTGTATCATCACCATGAATACCTGATGTTACTCCTTGTTTTAAAGCCAAAAAAGTGTGGGAACCCCCGAAGACTGGGCTTCTGGCTAATCCAGCCTCCAGCAATTTGTCAAAATTACCATTAAAGTGTTTCCACAAGTTACTGGCTCCATTGCTTTTTCCTACCTGTAAGCAGACATCAGCTGTGATTCTCTGTACTTGCCTGTCTCTCCAAATTTCAGGGTGGTGATTTGCCTCATGAACTTACTTCTTAGATGGCTCTAAGAAAGGTCATTGATTTTTCAGTTTGATCTGCTTGTTATTGTTGTTATGAGGACAGGAGCAACAACTTCTAAGCTATTTACATGTCAGAGCTGACCCTGTAAGTCCTACTCTATTTTCATAGTATAAATAAACATGTTTTATACGATTTGCATACTTTTCTGATTATTTCTTTAGAATAAATTACTAGAAGTGAAATTTCCAGGTCAAAGATTATGACAATTTTAAGGCTTTTGATTCATATTCCCAAACTGCTCTCAACAATGTATATATTTTGCCTCTGTTAATAGTACAGTAGAATTATTTTTGGAACTTTACAAATTTAGGAAGCTTAAAAAATCCATGCCTAATAAAAATGTTATATACGTGTACACATTCCATTACTTTTTAAAAGAGTCTTCCCTTTAAGTTATACTAACCTCATTTTTTTCATATAATTCTAATGGGCTGATTTTTAATTTGCAGTTTTCAGAAGCGAATTGCCGATTGCCGATTTTGGCCTGTAGAGATCACAAGAGTTCCTCTGACTACTGTACCCAAAGGGAAAGCTGCAAAATTTGATAAGGTAAATTTGTTTGCTTAATGATAGTTATATAAGAAATGCATGGTCAGACCCAACCTATTATTCTGGTTCTTTATTTAAAAAAAATTTTAATGGTTATTTATTTTTGAGAGAGAGAGATACCAAACGCAGGCAGGGGAGGGGCAGAGAGAGGGAAACATAAACTCTGAAGCAGGCTCCTGGCTCTGAGCTGTCAGCACAGAGCCTGATGTGGGGCTTGAATCCATGAACCACAGGATCATGACCTGAGCTGAAGTCGGACGCTTAACCAACTGAGCCACCCAGGTGTTGAAGGAATGTGTAAACTAATGTGGATGCTCTCTAGGGTAACCAACTTAACCTGATTTGCCAAGTAGTTTCCTGGTTTTAGCACTGAAAATCTCATGTCCCAGGAAGATCTCCTGTCCCTGGAATATCAGGATGACTGGTCACCCTTGCTCCCTATTGTCCACTAAAAATTGTTTAGGCTTGATTCCTAAACATCCTATTTGCCTTTAGCTCTTTAATATAGTTTTACCATAGGTAAGACCACACAAAATAGGAATTTTTATTTTATTTTATTTTTACTTTTTTTAATGTTTATTTTTGAGAGAGAGAGAGAGAGAAAGCAGGGGAGGAACAGAGAGAGAAGGAGACACAGAATCTGAGGCAGGGTCCAGGCTCTGAACTGTCAGCACAGAGCCTGATGTGGGGCTCAAAGCCACAAACTGTGAGATCATGACCTGAGCCGAAGTCGGACGCTTAACCAGCTGAGCCACCCAGGTGCCCCCAAAATAGCAATTTTTATAGGTCAATTTAGTTAAATATTGGCAATATGGCTTAACCTAATACATCTTCATGAATTTCTTTTAGACATACCTACTTAAAATGTTTTAGCCTACTGATTAGAGTAATAGGGTTCATCAATGTACCATTATTCTGAAAAGATCTAGCTTTGTGAGCCTAGAACAGGTTCTCTGGTATTTTATTTGTGCATGTCTGGTCTTTTCTGCTTGTACATAAACTTGCTGAGGATAGGAATCCTGTCATAGACTATTTTGTATCCTCTACAGTACCTAGCATGATTCATGGTATACAACAGACAATTAACAAGTACCTAAATTCTTTTGATTTTTAAAATAGACTTTTGTCTCTTGGTAATATATAGTATCCATTGGCTAACTTTCCTTAACAACACCATGTTATTACTTGTTATAAGACTTTTATATCTAATTTTTTTTATTTTTCTTTTTTAATGTGTATTTATTTTTGAGAGAGAGAGAGACAGAGCCTGAGCCAGGGAGGGGCAGAGAGAGGGAGACACAGGATCTGAACAGGCTCTGGCTCTGAGCTGTCAGCACGGAGCCTGACTTGGGGCTTGAACTCACAGACTGCAAGATCATGACCTGAGCCGAAGTTAGATGCTAAAACAACTGAGCCACCCAGGTGCCCCAAATCTAAATTCTAATTATTATAATATATGAAATCAGAGAGATTACTTTTAATCTTGTGGGAATTAAATGTTTTTTTTTCACTAAATCGATTTTTTCCCTATGAACGTTTTCTATGACAAACCATACAGCCATTAAAAATTATGTTAAGTTATATTTATTAACATGTTATTCATCTTTGTAATGGGGGTTTAGATAAAATTAGCGATGGCAAATGAACAATGGCAGACTGTCACTCATCCTCCTTCATCCATGGCTGATATTACTGATTAATCAAAACATTGTTTATTTTGGAGCCCAAATAAGGATATATAATCTTTCTCAACACAGTACTCAGAAACAAATCCACCAATTGATTAGAATTTAGGCATAATTAAAGTCTATTTTTTATCACTGTCCAGATGATTTGTAAGATACCTTTCATTTATAAAAATCTGTGAACAAAGCTAAAAGCCACATCTTCTGATTTCTTTTACATTTTTGTTGTTATTATTTTACAAAGCTTCATTTTTCCTAAGAAGCAATATGGTTAAATTGACTTTTTAGTTGAATATACATATATATATATAATCAATTAATTTGAGTATGTGTTTATCCAACTACTACCTTTACTATTCATTAACACTGTTTATGTGTGTTATTTCAGTGATTGTGGTATTATTAAACCCATTTTGAAGATAAAGAAATGTAGATCCAAAATATCTATGTAACTGGCCCAAAGTCAAATAGTTAAGTAGCATAGCTAGCTCCTAAGGCCAGGTCTTTAAAAAACTAAGTCAGAACTCTATACCTTATGCTACATTGCTCTATGGTACTAACACTTTCTCGTTTTATTCCTTTAGACTGATGAGGAAAGTCAGCTTTCATTTCATGGTGTGGCTTATGTAAATATGGTCCCATTGCTGTATCCAGGTGTGAAGAGGATTCGGGGAGCTTTTCATGTTTATCCTTACCTAGGTAGTACAGTCTATGAAAAGGTAAGAAAAAATTGTATGGAAGGTATTATACTAATTTATTCTTTATATATGTGTTTAGTTACATCTTTAGCATACACATCTTTGCAATTGAAGTTTGGAACCGTTGGTATACTGGGATGTTAAATATAGCACCTTGCATTCTGTCATTGAAACTTAAAAACTTTAGGATAATGAGGGGTGTCTGGGTGGCTCAGTTCAGGTCATGGTCTCACAGTTAGTGGGTTTGAGCCCTGCATCGGGCTCTCGGCTGTCACCACAGAGCCTGCTTCAGATCCTCTGTCCTATCTCTCTCTCTGCCCCTCCCCAACTTGTTCTCCCTCTCTTCCTCTCTCTTTCTCGCTCAAAAATAAATAAAACATTTAAAAAATTTAGGATAATGAAAAGCCAAAAACTAGAAACAACCTAAATCTCCATCAACAGGTGAACAGAAAAACAAATTTGTGGTATATCTATATAATGAAATACTACTCAGTGATAAAAAGGAATGAACAATTGATACATGCAACATGGATGAATTTCAAATGCATTATGTTAAATGAAAGAAGCCAGATAAAAGAAAGCACATAATGTATGATTCCATTTAAATAGAATTCTAGGAAAATAATCTGTGGTGACCTAAAGCTGACTAGTGGTTGCTTAGGAACAGGAATAGAGAGAGGGATGGATTACAAAAGAATGTGAGGAAAGTGTTAGGGATGATGCAAATGTTGGTTATCTTGATTGTGGTGATGGTTTCACATGTGTATACAAATGTCACATCAAAATTAATAACACCGTGTACTTTAAATATGTAGTTTATCATATTTTGATTTTACTCAATATAGCCAGATACACAATCTTTAAGATAAGGAAAGAAGTCTGTTGTGTTATGTATACAAAATTTAAATCCATGAGCTGATTAATGAGCTACAATATGGTTGTTTCCATTTTCAGGTGTTAAATGTTAAAATCATCTATCTTTTTAAATATCTATATGTCTATATATAAATATAGACTATATATGTGTGTGTATTTTTCCCCAAACAAAAAGTCAGTTTTACCATGTTTTTTCTTAGGAGAAAGTGAGTCTTTGTAAAACACAACAAAAATAATAACTAAAACATATTACTATTTCATCATTATTAGGACAGCTATTTTTCAATAATAGAGTCACAAAAGACCTATCATCTATTTGCAAACCAATTGAGTAGTAAACTTTTTCTATATATAATTTATTTTTGAGAGAGAGAGACAGAGCATGAGTGGGAGAGGGACAGAGAGAGAGGGAGACACAGAATCCAAAGCAGGCTCCAGGCTCCAAGAATCAGAAATCTTTTGAATCAGAAATCACACTTATAGGGATATATCTTAAGGAAATAATAGGATCAAAAACTCCATATTCACCCCTCAGTTCTGGTCTCTAGAACTTTCTCATGTTCTGTAATACAATTTTTAGCATTAGAATAGATTTGGCAGTATTGAATGGTTTGCCTTCCTTTCTGAAAGTGTGTGAAGCATTACAAAGAAAAAGATATGCATGGATTATGAGTACAAATAAAAATCTATGTGTAGTGTTTCCAATTACTGTAATTACTGTAAAGAGTGTTAAAATATATTTTCTGGAATACAAAGAGGGGAAACATAAGATTTCAGTTTGTCATCTGTCTACAAATACTATAAATCTTAACTGTCAGTAGCAGGAATGTTTGTTTTACTTACACTATTTGTTTTTCTTTGAAAACATGGCATGTGCAGAAGTATCTGAGTTGGGTTTGGCAGAGTGGAAAAACAGGTGAAACTAGAAAAAGAGCTTACAGTGATGAATGTTGTAGTGTGTAAATTAAATTCCTAATGACATAAAAAAACCCAACTCCATATTCAGAAAAACCTCTTGGGATCTATAATAGCAAAAATTAAAAATAAGTTTAAATGTCTAATAATAAAGAAAGGCTTAGAAAATAATTGTAAATAAAAATGATACAATATGCATCTATTAAAAAAGATAATTGTTAATGCTTTGTAAATAGTTAAATGGAAAAAAGAATGCCAAAATATTACATATAGCATAGGTCAAAATAAGTTCCAAATGAGGTTATTAAAATTGTTAAATGTGAAAAATATAAAAGTAGAAGTAGCTATTAATTTAAAAATATGAATTCAGGAAAGACTTTCTAGGCTTGAAAACAATGAAAGATATAAAAGATTTAGATTAACAAAAAATGAATAGCTTCTATATATAGAAGAAACCATCATAAACAAAATTACAATGTAACTGAAAAATGGGAGAATAGTTGGATACATATTGGAAAGATAGCTACTATTCCTAAAATAAAAAGCACTGTATCAAATTGATAAGAAAAACACACTAATTTTGTTTTGAAGGGCAAAGTACATGAAAGAGCACTTCACACAAAAAAAATGCCAATGGCCAATAAATAGAAGAAGAAGAAACATTTGGCCTTATTTAGAATCAAATGACTGCAAATTAAAATAACAATAAAATATCATTTTACCTGTAAAATTAGACAATTCTTTAAAATATGATAATGCCCATTGTTGTCAAAGGTGTGATAAAACAACTCTCATTCACTGCTATAAGTGTAAATTAGTACAAACTGCAAAAAAAATTTTTGTCAGTATGTATTAAGAAGCTTAGAATACTTATATTTTATCCTGTAGTATTCCTGCTTCTAGGAAACCATTTTAAAGGAATAAGGAGAATTGTATCCAAATTTTACTACATGAAGATATATCTGAGGGAAATAGTATATTATAATTGAAATGTTATAGGCCTTGATGTCAGTCAGCCTCTAGTTTGAATTCTGGAATTAACCAGCTGGGTGACTTCAGGCAAGTGACTAAGTTTCTCTCAACTTTAGTTTATATATTTATTTATCATAAATAAATTTATTTATTATAAATGAAGACAATGCTTGTTTCCTAGAATTGTTTTACATATTAAATGAAATAAAATATGTAAGGTATTAGGGGTATAGTACTAGGGGTGTAGTGGGATGATTGGAGACTATTGTATATACATTAAAAATAATCCTTATGAAAAATTTTAAAACATGAAAGGATGTATGTGATAATCTGATTAAATGAAAAATCAGGATAGAAGACTACATTGATAACTTCTAAAAAATATATAATCATAATTAATACATATATATATATATAATATTGGAGAGGAAATCTTTCTGGCTATGTCTGAGTGAGAACGTTGTCAAATATTCTCCCCCCACCCCCAAAACAACTATAAAGCTGGACAAAGTGACAAAAAAACCATTCAGCAGACTGGAAATTGACCAAAGGGATCAATAAACTGAGAAGTACTAATGCATGAAAAACTATGGAGTTTGAGGCTTTCTTGTTTAGAGCTGCTCCTAAAACTTCCCTAAGTTCTTCCCTACTCCACTCCTTTAGCTTAATCAGTGCAGTGATTCTTCTAGGGCAAGATAGGCTGTGAGACCAGAAACTTTGCTGCCATAGAAGACTCACACAATTTGGAACAGTGGATGAAGGACCTATGCCCAGCAATGCTGTTGGTTTAAACGTAGTTTGTGCAGAGCAACCAACATAATTGAAATGAGAGTCCCAGGAGAGAAGAGAGTAAGGGGCAGAAAAGATACATGACAAAATAATGTCTAGAAATGTTTCATGTTTGATGAAACCATTAATCTACATATCCAAGAAGTTCAGAGAATTCCAGGTAGGGTAAGCATACAGGCATCCACAACATAGACATTAGAGTTTACTGTTGAAAGACAAAGAGAAAATCATGAATTCAACAGGAGAAAAATAACTCGTTGCTTATAGGGAAGCACCAATGTAGTTTAACAGCTGATTTTTCTTCTGAAACAATGGAGCCAGGAGGCGGTAGAATAACGTATTCAAAGAGTGCTCAATGAAAAAGCTAGCAATCAAAAAGGAAGGCAAAATAAAGACATCCTAAGGTAAACAAATATAGAAAGAATTTGTTGCTAACAAATTTGTCTTGTAAGAAACACTAATGGAGGGGGCGCCTGGGTTAAGCGTCTGACTTCGGCTCAGGTCATGATCTCACGGTTGGTGAGTTTAAGCCCCATGTCGGGCTCTATGCTGACAGCTCAGAGCCTGGAGCCTGCTTCAGATTCTGTGTGTCTCTCTCTCTCTGACCCTCCCCCACTCATGCTCTGTTTCTGTCTGCCTCAATAATAAATAAAAAAACATTAAAAAATTAAAAAAACAACAACATAGAGTGGCATGTCATAATGATTAAAGGGTCAATTAATCAGAAAGACAGAATTTACAAAGTATTGTATAAAATAAATATATAAATTATAAATGTATACACACCTAACAACAGAAACTAATAACACTTGAAGCAAAAACTAATGAAACTGGGAGATAGATAATCTGACATTTAGAAATTTCAATATTTTGATCTCAATACTTGGTAGAAAAACTATATAGAAATTCTATATTAAACATTAACTTAGCATACAACCCACAAAATCATTTTTTCAAATGTTTATTTATTTATTTATTTATTTTTGAGAGAGAGAGAGAGAGAGACAGAGAGAGAGGGGTCGCAGAAGCTGAGGGACAGAGAGAGAGGGAACAGAGGATCTGAAGTGGGCTCTGTGCTGAGAGCAGCAAGTCCAATGCAGGGCTTGAACTCACGAACCGTGAAATCAGGAGATGAGCCGAAGTCAGACATTCAACAGACTGAGCCACCCAGGCTCTCCCCTCAACAAAATCATTTTTAGGAATCTACCCAAGAGAACTGAAAACCTGCATTTACACAAGACATATATATGAATATTTATAGTACATCAGTGAAACTATCACCACAATCAAGACAAGGCAAATATCCATTACCTGCCCCCCAAAAGTTTTCTTGTGTCCACTGTTATCCTCTCATACCTCTGACCAGTCTTCCCCTCTTTGTTTTTTGGTCTGGCTTCTTGTATTTACACTTCAACCATGGTGTTTAATTAAAAAAATGTTATGATTCTTCTTCAGTCATTTATCTATAGTTTGAATTTTCCCATAAAAAGTTTTTAGTTTTAACTTTAAACTTGCCCTATTTCTCCAATTATAGTTGATAGGCCAGTAGTAATTAGATAATATTTCTTATGCAGAAATAAATTCTACCTGTCACAGATCAGGAGTCCTAAATTCTCCCCTGTCTGGCAAAAGAGCAGACGCAGAAATGAAAATGAGAGAGGCTAATGTCTGGGAGGAGACAAGTTCCCCCAATAGGGATTTTGTCTCCATATTACTGACCTCTCATGATTTTACATACGCAGTGAACCTGCAGAAGGAAACACTTAGATAGTAATCATTAACTTGTGTGTGTAAGAAGCAAAGGGTTTGGGGGACAAGTGGCATTTGAAGTTGTGGTCAAAGCACAATAATATATTGGTGCCAGACGGATTTAGTTTCCTGTAGGCAATACAACAAATTAGCTATCTTCTTTAAAATTTAAGATTGATGGAAAATGCAGCTTTAAAGGATAACAAGTTACTAGTTAGTCTAGCTAGCTAACCTTGGGGGCTTTCGCCCTGCAGAGACTTTCTGCCCTAAGCCTTTTTAACCCGTTTATGTAAGTGTGAGGAATTCTTGGACCTATTTCCCACATCTACCATTTAAAGTTAATCTGAAATTATGTACCAAAAATTAAAAATTTTTAGGAACAAGAGTTGTGAAACACCAAAATCAAGTGAGGTCCAACAATCTCACTGTAATAATTTAAATAATAGGGTCTATAGCTAATTTTCTATGATGGCTTTACCTATTCAACAAGTATGACACTTCGATGAAGTTTTTCTTTTCCCTATTTTCCTCTGATTATACAATGTTGAAATTATCTAGAAAGCTAAATGTTGTTAAGGAATAATGTGAGTTTCTTTAAAATTGTCTCATTCACCTGTGATTCATTGCATTTTTTTGTTTGTTTGTTTGTTTCTTTTCAGACCAAATGTTTATCTAGCTTTTTCCGGGATATTGGCCATCATTTGATTCAGAATAATAAAATAGGAGGAATTAATTCTCCATTGTCTAAACTAGTTGTTTCAAAGAACCTGAAAGAAGATAAAACAGTCAAAGAAAAGGATATAGAAGGAAGGCCTAGGCCTGGGGATATGGTAAGTTGAGAAGGTGATGATTTTGCTAGTTTTGTTACATTTCACAGGCTTGTACTGATTATTTGGTGAATTGCATCAATTTAGTTTGCCTTTTGTTGCAACATAATGATCATTGTTCCTGCCACTGGGAAGACCACATAGAATTCAGTTTTAGAGGTGTGTTCATTTTCTTTCAGCAAGCACCTAGTGTAAGATCTCAGAGCTCGGATAATCCTTCGGAAGGTGAACCCTCTCCAAGCCATAATACAGAAGGACAGGTAACTATGCATAAAGAGTTGGAAAATTAAGTTTAAATTCATCAGTCCTTTACTGAGCAATATAATATGGTATTGTGAAAAATGCTCATTATATCAATTACCATCCCATATATGCCATGAGTAGCTTATGACTTTGGGTAAATTTCTTTATCTTGTTGAGACTCTCTAAAATGAGCAGGTGTACCAAATTAACTTTAAGTTCCTTTCTAACATTAAAAAATTATGTGTTTTAGTAATTCTACTGTATTATATACTAGGAAGTATGCAGAGATGCATCATCTGTAGCATTTACTCATCTGCCCTCATGACACTCAACAGTCTGGTGGGTGAAACAGATTGGTACATAACTAACCATAACACAGAATTTTGATGAATGTTATAATAGAGGTTCAAATAAATGCTGTTTGGGCTCAGATAATACAGATTAATCACTCCTAGGATAAAGCAGTCTCAGAAGGCTTGATGGAAGAGGTGGCATTTGAGCTAAGTAGTGAAAGATGAAGAGAATAGTTTGCCAGAGGAAGATGAGGGGGTAGGCATTTCAAGGCCAGGGAATAGCCTGAGTCAGAGCACAAAGAAGGTAGCAGAATTTAGAGTGTATCAATTAATTTAGTGTATGGAAGAGAGAAATGAAAAAAGGAGAATTCCTAGACAGAGGTGAGAAAGGAGAGAGAGGCTGTGTTGAGTTGTAAAAAGACTGAAAGATTTGCTAGAAAGTTTGGACTTCATTATGTAGGTGATAAGGGACTCTTGAGCTTCATCTTGAAGACTCATATTAAAGGTTTAGGTCATGTAGAAATAAAACCTCCTATGTATTTCAGGGCAGAACTCTTGCAAGGAAGTGAAACAGAGAGAATGAAGTTGGGGTAGGGACTTCAAATATTGGTTTATAGGTTTTTCTACTTGTACAGATGAGTGTTGATGATAGTTTGATTTAGGGAAGAGGTTGTAGTAAAGAACGTCAGAAACTTGAAGAGGCAAGATCTGGAATTGGGAGATTTGAGGGTGCTGAGGAAGAAAAGCTAATGATAACTCAGGTTTCAAGCCTCACTTTTGAGAAGGATGACAAAATCATTAAGAGATAAGTCAAAGAGAGATCAATGTTCAATTCTGGACATGTTGTATTTAGGATGCTGGCAAAAATCTGGATAGAAATGTCCATCAGGCTACAGTTGGTAGATCGTGATATGGATTCTCTGAATGGGAATGTCAGAATACTTCTGCTTGGAAGTATTTGGACTTGGAAGGTTTGGTGGCAGAAAGAATAGCATTCACTTAAAACAGTTACAAGAAAAGCATTGAACAAGTTAAACAGTGCATCAGCTGAGGTAGAAGTTTCCAATAATAAAATTTAAAACCCTTTAATGCAAGAGATAACCACTGTTACTATCATTATTTGGTTATTTTTTTTTATGTTTATTTATTATTGAGACAGAAACAGAGCATGAGTAGGGGAGGGGCAGAGAGAGAGGGAGACACAGAATCCGAAGCAGGCTCCAGGCTCCAAGCGGTCAGCACAGAACCCACGAACCGTGAGATCATGACCTGAGCTGAAGTCGGCTGCTTAACCGATTGAGCTACCCAGGCGCCCCTCCAGTTATTTTTCTATATTAAAAATATTTTGACAGTCAAGATCATACTATATACATATATATATATGCAATTTTCTTACTTATATTGTGAATATTATGTTACTAAAATTTGTTCATAAATATCTGTTCTTAATGGAAAGAATAAATGAGAGAAAAATATCTTTACAGCAATATGTAGAAGCAGGGACATACATTGTGTTGGAGATTCAGCTGGACAAAGCCTTGGTTCCAAAGCGAATGCCAGAGGAGCTAGCCAGAAGGTGTGTAGCAATGGCTCTTACACTTTTTTTTCAAAAACACTTTAGATACACATAAAAGGAATTCAAATTGTCCCTATAAATATAATTTCCCTAGACTAAGCATCAGCCAGTTTTCTGGTTTTTATCCCACATTAAGTTTCTTTTGTTATAGATGTCTTCTTATTACAAAAGCAGTATATGCTCAGTATAAAAAACAATTGAGGGGTACCTAGGTGGCTCAGTGGTTTAAGCGCCCGACTCTTGATTTTGGCTTAGGTCATGATTTCATGGTTCTTGAGTTCAAGCCCCAAATCAGTCTCTGTGCTGACAGTGCGGAGTCTGCTTGGGATTCTCTCTCCCCTTCTTTCTCTGCCCCTCCCCAACTCTCTCACAAAAATAAATACATAAACTTAAAAAAAATCGAGACTTCGAGAAAACTGAGATCAGCAAGCATATAAAAACACTCAGATTTCTACTCACCCAGTGATAACCACTTAAAAAAGTTTCTTAAAATGTTTATTTATTTATTTTGAGAGAGAGAGAGAGAGAGAGAGAGAGAGAGAATCCCAAGTAGGCTCTGCGCTGTCAGCCCAAAGCCTGATGTGGGACTCAATCCCATGAACCATGAGATCGTGACCTGAGCCAAAATCAAGAGTCAGACGCTTAACCAATTGAGTCACCCAGGCATCCCAGTCATAACCACTTTTAAAAATTGGTATTTATACCTCTGGAGTTATTTTAAAGTTTCTATATTACACACATACACACCCATGTCACATACAAATAAATGCAATTTTTTAAAAAAATACTTTTTTTATTTTGTACCATCATGCTTTGATTGTGTTTCTAGGAAATTGTCCATTTTGTCTAAGTTATCCAGTTTGTTGATGACAACTGTTCATGGTATTCTCTTATAATTCTTTCTTTACCTCTATAAAATGGGGAGTGATGTCCCCATATTTATTTCTGATTTTAGTAATTTGAATCTTCATGCTTTTTTCTTAGTAGTTACCTTGGAAATTATAATGACCATCTTTTTTTTAAAGTTTATTTATTTGAGAGAAAGAGAGAGAGAGAGCGCACACGTACAAGGAGGGTAGGGGCAGAGAGAGAGGGAGAGAGAGAATCCCAAGCAGGCTCTGCACGGTCAATGCAGAGCCTTATGCAGGGCTTGAACTCACAAACTAGTGAGATCATGACTTGAGCCGAAACCCAGAGGTGGATGCTTAGCTGACTAAGCCACCTAGGTGCCCCTATAATGACCATCTTAAACCTTTAACAACCTAATTGGAATAATACCAGATAAGCTTCAGTACTATTCACGCTGCTCCTCTATATCTCCATCTTTCCCTTTTTATATTATTATTGTCACAGATTATATTTTTATACTTAAATATATATATTTATATATATATTTATATATATAACATGATTAAGTTGCTTTATTTCACATCTTTTTGTAGCAAGTCTAATGTCTGGGCTTCTTCAGGGACAGTTTCTATAAACTTATTTGTTTCCTTTGAAAGAGCCACACTTTTATGTTTCTTTGTACATTTTGTGATTTGTTGTTGTTGTTGTTGAAAACTGGACATTTGGATATTATAATATGTGAACTTTGGAAATTCGATTCTCCCCTTCCCCAAGGTTTGCTGTTTTTAATTGCTGAAGTTGTAGAATGTGTTCAGTCAATGTGGGTTGGGGTTTTTTTTTTATGTTTTTATTTATTTTTGAGAGAGAAAGAGAGAGAGAGTTTGAGCAGGGGAGGGTCAGAGAAGAGAGGGAGACACAAAATCCGAAGACAGGCTCCAGGCTCTGAGCTAGCGGTCAGCACAGAGCCTGATGCAGGGCTCGAACCCGGGAACCGCAAGATCATGACCCGAGCTGAAGTCGGACGCTCAACCGACTGAGCCACCCAGGCGCCCCTGTTTTTTTTTTTTTTTAAGCCAATGTTTTGACTGAGACTTCCTTGAATGCCAGAATCTTAAGATAATTAAACAAATAAAAATAAAACAAAAATATGTTTCTTTTGTCTTTGCAAATGATTCCATGCTGGAGCATTCTTTTAACACTTAACAAGGCTGTTTATAATTCTGCCTCAGCCTTCACTTCCTGTTTGCACTGGGACTATAGCTCAGTCAGTGGTGAAAGTTTGGGGTCTTCTCTGGTCTTTTCTGAGCATGTACCCTATCTTGAGCATGTGTGCAGCTTTCATGTTTAACATAATGCTGTCAAGGTTCATCCATACTGTAACATATACCAGAACTTCATTTCTTTGTAATTGAATCATATTTCACTATAAGGATGTACCACATTTTTTCCCATTCTTTAGTTGATGGAAGTTGGGACAATTCTTAATACAGCATTCTATAATGATTGTGTTAAAATGGAAGTAAACTCACGTAACTCCTCTGCTCAGAGACTACCAGTGACTCCCTGGCACCCTCTGAGTAAAAGTCAAAGTCCTTAGAATGGCCTACAACTGCCTATGTATTCTGTATGTACTTTGTTCTCACTTTTTCAGTCCAGCCATATTTGCCTTCCTGCCATTCCTCACACATGCCAAGCACATTGTTGCAGCAAAGCCTTTACACTTTCTATTCTCTTTGCCTGTACTTTTCTTATCCCAAGAATCTACACAACTTGCTTTCTCACTTCCCTGAGGTCTTTCCTCAAATGTTACCCTCTCAGTAAAGTGTCTTGATGAAATATACTTCCCTACTTCACCACCCTAGCTTCCAAAATAGTCTGTTTGCCTTTCTGCATTATTTTTCTTCACGGAACATATCACTAACATATTTTTCTTAATTATTGTCTTTCCCCACTAGAATGCAAGCTCTATGAGGGCAAGAATTTTTGTCTACTTTGTTTCATGCTCTATCCCCATCACCTAGAAAAGTGCCTGATGGATACTAGGCAGTCAGTATATATTTTGAATGAGTGAATAGATATGATAGTCTCTGGAGAGGAAATTGGGTGGCTAGAAGACAAGGTTGTCAAGAAGGCTAATAACAAGGAGACAGTTTAGTAGATGTTGTTTCATACCTCCTAAGTTCTGAATAATATGGATATATTACTTATTAAAATAAATAAAATTAAAATTAGAAATTAAAAGCAGAGGTATACAATTACATATGACCTATTAAAGAAAAATTGAATTTGTGAATTTGATTATAAACTTTAAGGAAGTACTATGTACTTCAGCAGGAATCTGAAACTACAAGGAGGAAGAGGTAGAATTTAATTTCCTCTAGTTTTTGTAAGGTTTCCTGAAAATGGGAAGTAGAAGTTTTAGCATAAGTAGGTTGACAGTGACAAAATATATTTTCGTTTTTTTTTTAATTTTTTTTTTAAACTTTACTTATCCTTGAGAGACAGAAAGAGACAGAGCACAAGCATGAAAGGGGCAGAGAGAAAGGGAGACACAGACTCTTGATGCAGGCTCCAGGCTCTGAGCTATCAGCACAGAGCCCGATGTGGGGCTCAAACCCATGAACTGTGAAATCATGACCTGAGCTGAAGTCAGACGCCTAACCAACTGAGCCACCCAGGCACCCCAACAAAATATATTTTCTTACTTACCACAAAGTCTGGTATCATTATTGTAATTGAATGCAATCATAAATTATGACCAAGAGTACAGTTTTTACCCTAGATGGACAGGAAAGAAAAGCTTTCACTTGCCTGTACCATTTAGATTTACAAAACTTTGTGCTTTCAGAGACTCTACTGAGTACACCTAAAATCATAACACCCATTTCTTTACAACCCCTGAGTCCAACAGTCTCTTGACCGCAATAGCAGTTTTTAAAAATGTGTAAGAGTAAAGCCAGAGCTCAAATTAGCCAAAAGTACAACTTAGTTACTTTCTGAGTAGCTGCTTCCTGGCTTCTTCCCTATCTAGTCCATAGCCACATACTGTTCTATGGTTCATAACAAAGCTTTTACATGAGGTAAATGCACAGTGCTCAAGTGTGATGTGGGAACAGACCTTAGATCTCCCCTGTATAGGCCCTTTGGAGGTATGAATAAGAGAACATAAATCTGCAGATAATTGTTTGTTTTTTCGGTTTTTTTTTCTGGTACAGGGTCAAGGATATGATTCCTCCAAGGCCGCCTCTTACCCGTCGGACAGGAGGAGCTCAAAAGGCAAGTGCCAAAAGTAAGGTCAAACTATAATAACGTGTTGAGTGCACCCATTTGAAAATAAGGCTTGGACTCTTCAGTATGTTTTCCAGAAGGGGTGAGAAATTGTAGCTTCATGTATTTCCCTTCCTGGTTTTGTTTGTGACCAGTGACAGACCGTGAATAGCATATAGTGTTTAGTCTTTGGCTAGTCTCTGAGCTGAAAAGGGCAATTTATACCTAAAGCAGTATTGAATGTAAAACCCAATTCAGTCTCAGGCTTCCATTACACATCTTGATCTCTCTGAGGCCTTTTCCCAGACATTTTGTATTTTCCTAGGCGGTGAGTGACTACCACATGCAGATCAAAAATATTTCTAGAGCCATTCTGGATGAGTATCACAGGATGTTTGGAAAACAGGTAGCCAAACTAGGGAGTGATATGGATAGTGAAACCCTAGAGGAACAGAAGTGCCAGCTCAACTATGAACTTAACTGCTCTGGAAAATACTTTGCTTTCAAAGAACAACTCAAGGTAAATATTCATTTAATTATTCCATGAATTTTTATGAAGCATCTTCTCTACATTCTTAATTATTAGTTTGTCTCTGGTCACGTCCAGCTATGCTTCCACCAATAGAATGTCATAAGCTCCACTTGTGCAAAGCCTTGGAATGGTTCAGTATCCATTCCAAGTCTGAGCTTTTAAGAAACTAAGTCTTATAATGTTTTTTTTTTCTTTACTTGAGGGTAGGCCAGATTTTGAGACAGGTTTCATGTTGCTGTAGCAGGCAGAAACTCTGTACCTGTTACTGATTCCATGACTACTCTGTCTCCCATTACCAACCTTTCCATAGTCTACAGAAGCACTAAGATTTGAGAAATATTTACTTAATAATTTCCTAAATAATAATGGCTAACATTTATTGAGTGTTTGCTGTATAGCAGAACAATTTTTACATGCTTCAGATTTTACTAATTTAATCCTCACAACAACTCTATGAGGTAGATATTCCTCACTTTATAGATGGAGAAATGCAATATTAATTGGTTAAGTAATTTCCCTAAGATCACAGAGGTAGTAAAGGTTAAAGATGGGACTTAAGTTCAGGCAATCTTGCTCCAGAACTCATATTCGTAACTGCTACACTGGATTGCCTCTCTGTGCACATTTACTGTGTGTCCTGTCCTGTACTAAACAGATAAATAGAAAGCACATGGAAGTAATAAAGTGAAAAACAACTGATGCTCATGGAGGTGAAATGCTCTTCTCAGTAGATGGCATGATTGCAACTTAGTTTAATTCCGGGTTCTACCATAATTAGCTGGATGGTCAAATGACTTTATCTCTTTGAGCTTTAATGTCTTTGCCTAACAATAAGGGATAATACTAATATTATCACATGGGTTCATTATGAGAATTAAATAATATAATGCACGGAAACTGCTTAGTATAAAACCTGACAATAACATTGGCTTAGGGGGAATAAAAGCTGTCATTGCTATAGCAATATGTTATTTGTACAGCATTTTAAGCTTCACCACCTACCTGTTATCTTTCTTTGGCTTCTCAATCATCTTCTGAAATAAGATAATAATACCAGAAGCACACATCCATATAACAAATGAGGAAAATGAGGTACTAACTGTAATTTTTGAGGTTGTACAGTAGCAGGCTTAGAACCAGAATTCTATTCTCTAGACTGTCAAATCAGGCCTTTTTCCCTTGTATCATGTGGCCATGATGAGAGATGTAATACATAAACCTAATGAATGCTGAGGTCTTCTTTAGATTTATGACTCTCTTCGCATGATATGAGTTCTGTATTGACTATATTAGTGATGATGTTAAGAAAAGAAGTCATGCAGAGTATGTTGATTGCAGTAAAATCAGAGAGCTGACACTCTATCAGTCACCAAGGGAGAAACCGATCACCTTCTGAAGTTCTGATGAACCTTACACCAGAAGCTCTAGGGAGGCCTGTGTTGTCAGCACGGTACTGGACTGTTATCAAATGGGTGATCTATGCCTTTTACAGCATGCTGTAGTAAAGATTGTGAGAGAAAAGTATTTGAAGACAACATCATTTGAAAGCCAGGAGGAACTGCAGACATTTATTAGTGAGCTCTATGTGTTCTTGGTGGATCAGATGCATGTGGCCTTAAACCAGGTAGGTGCTCAAGAACTGAGAGCTCTTCCTTTTCTCTTTAAGGCATCAAGGTCTCTGAATGATTCCCTCCGTCCTTGCTTTCTTTCTTCCTTAATTCAGCAAACATAAATGTGATTGATTAAAAAAATAAATAAAATCAGCTAATGCAAATTGTAAAACAAAAATCATCATTTTATTTATTCTGTGAATGTGTGTAATTCTCAGTTTTCTCTCTGATATTGGCAGCCAATACCAAGAAACATTATAAGATTTCAGATATTGGACCTAAATGACAATGATGCTTCAAACATGCCTTTTCATTGGACTGGTAGCCTGTTCTTCTCCCATTTGTCTGTTTTTTTTTGTTTTTTTTTTTTTTTTTAGTTTATCTATTTATTTTGAGGGGTAGGGACAGAGAGAGGTAGAGAGAGAATCCCAAGAAGGCTCCACACTCAAAGTGGAGTCCTACACAGGGCTTGATCCCACAACCATGCTATCATGATCTGAACTGAAATTAAGAGTTGACCATTTAACTGACTGAGCTACCCAGGCGCCCCCTCCCCCCCCCATTTATCTGTTTATATCTGTATTTTCACAGCTTTCATCTTGCCTTCATTTGCTCATTTAAAAAAATTTTTTTATGTTTTTACTTATTATTGAGACAGAGAGAAACAGAGCATGAGTGGGGGAGGGGCAGAGAGAGAGGGAGACAAAGAATCTGAAGCAGGCTTTGGCCTCTGAGCTGTCAGCACAGAGCCCAATGCGGGGCTCGAACCCACGAACCATGAGATCATGACCTGAGCCGAAGTCAGACGCTTAACCAACTGAACCACCCAGGTGCCCCATTTGCTCATTTTAAAATGTATACAGTTGTGGTTTATTTGAAAACTATGGCAAAAACCAAAGTCTTTTTGTCCTATTGGTAGTCGCTATGCAGCTGTGCTTCCTCAAACCCTCTTTTCTATTTGTTCTTTCCTTCACTGTTATTTTCTTCTCTGTCACCATCACTTTTTCTTTCAATTTGTCCAGTCTTTCTGGAAGAGGAAGGTGAGGAATGTCCAGTATCCTAGCATTAAGAGAACAATCCTGCCCAGATGACTTGGCACAGATGACTTGGATGAATTGCTTTGAAAATTGAGTAGTAGGTGGTAATAACTGTTGCTGATGCTCCCAACGAATCCCTGTCTAATAGATGAGAGAGACATAAAATACACATAAGTGTAGCAGGATGAGGTAAATGCTGTGATGGGTGGTAGAGCAGGTGAGGGGATGCCTAAATAAACAGTAATCAACTTCGCCCTGAGACCTGTCAGGAAAGGATTCACAGAAGAGCTGTGGCTTGAGTTTGAAGGCTAAAAAGTTCTCAAGGTAGAGGATTCAGAGTATTTGAGTCATAGGTAACATCACAAAACCTTGGAATCTTGGAAGCATAGGGGATACACAGAAACAGCATATAGTTCAGTAGCGGATGCTAAACTGGTTAAGGGACAAAGAAGCAGGAGGTGAAGCCAGGGATCAATAAGTTCCTGGTAGGGGAATTGGGAATGTGGATCGAGACCTTGTATGCCACACAAAGAAGTTTTGCCTTTTCTATTATTAGCATTTTGGAAGCAATAAATTTAATTATTTTACACTGGGGAATAGTATGATCAAATCTAAATTTTATGAAAAAGACTCTGATAGCGGTATGTAAGATGGGTTAGATATGGTGAAACTGGTGATGTTAACTGGTTATTACATAGTAAGGAGGAAAAGGGGTCAAAGGTTCTTAAGTTTAAGGCTCAAAGACTGGTTTGCTGGTAGTACCAATAAGCAGGACAAGAAATACAACACAAGCAGATTTAGTGGGAGGCAGGTGATGTTGCAATTACTTTTGAACATTAGCTCTTGTGGGATTTTTCTCAAGAGTGAGATCTGAGCTGGAGATGAGATTTGGGAAGCCATGAGTATATATAGGCATACCTTGGAGATGAATGTTTGATTCCAGACCACCACAATAAAGCAAATATCAAAATAAAGCAAGTCAAATTAATTTCGTGGTTTCTTAGTGCATATAAAAGTTATATTTACACTATACTGTAGTCTATTATGTGTGCAATACTAGGATTATATCTAGAAAAACAATGTACATACCTTAATTAAAAAATACTTTATTGTTGGGCACATGGGTGGCTCAGTCAGTTGAGCGTCTGACTCTTGATTTCTGCTCAGGTCATGATCCCAGGGTCATGGGATTGCACCCTGTGTCAGACACCACACTGACTGTGGAGCCTCCTTAAGATTCTCTCTCTCTCTCTCTCTCTCTCTCTCTCTCTCTCTCTCCTTCTGCCCCTCTTCCTGGCTCACATACCCTCTCTCTCTAAAACAAAAACAAAAACAAAATCTAAAAACTTTATTGGTAAAAAATGCTAACCATCATCTGAACTTTCACTGAGTCCTAGTCACTGATTACAGATCACCATAACAATATAACTGACAATGAAAAAGCTTAAAATATTGTAAGAATTACCAAAACATGACACAGAGACACAAAGTAAGCACATGCTATTGGAAAATGGTACCAATAGACCTACTTGACACAGAGTTGCCATGAACCTTCAATTTGTAAAAAAAAATTTTTAAAAATTAAAAAAAAACAATATCTTTGAAGCTCAATAAAAACAAGATATACTTGTAGATGCTAGTTAAACTATGATTATAGATGAAGCTTCTGAGAAAAACATGAGTACATAGGGAAGCCAGCTGGTGGTAGAACACTATAGAAACACCAACATTTAAGGAATGGATGAATAAAAGAACTAATGAAGGAAATAAGTGAATTGTTAAAAGTGCAAAAGAACCAGAAGACAGTGGTGTCACAGAAGCTAAGGAAAGGGAATTTTAAGAAGAAGAAGTAGTCAACATTGTCAAATATTCCTAGGAGTTATGAAAAACAAAAGCTGAGGAATGGGGAGGGGGAAATTGGAACGAGGTGGTCAAAAGGTACAAACTTCAAATTATAAGATAAAGAAGCACCAGAGATATAATGTACAGCATGATGACTATAGCTAACACTGTTGTATGATATATTTGTAAGTTGTTAGGAGAGTAAATCCTAAGAGTTCTTATCACAAGAAAAATTTTTTTCTTTTTCTTTTTATTGTGTCCATATGAGATGATGGATGCTAACTAAACTTACTGTGGTAATTATTTTACAATATATATTCAGCCAAACCATTAAGCTGTATGCCTTAAATTTACACAGTGATGTACAACAGTTATATCTGAATAAAACTGGAGAAAAAGAAGAAATTTGAAAAGTTTTCATTGGATCTGAAAATAAGGAGTTTATTAACTTTTACATAGCAATATCATTGAATTAATGGGGTGTATTCAAATTATAATGAATTGTGGAGTAAATGAGTGATTAGGAAGCAGGTAAATATAAATTCAGGAAGTTGGAGGGCACCCGGGTGGCTCACTTCGTTGAGTGTCCGACTCCTGATTTTGGCTCAGGTCATGATCTCAAGGTTCCTGAGATCAAGCTCCATGTCAGATCTCTCTCTGCTTAAGATTCTCTCTCTCCCTCTCTTTCTTCCCCTCTCCTGTTTATGCTCTCTCTCTCTCTCTCTCCCTCTCTCTCTCTCTCTCAAAATAAATAAATAAACTTAAAAAAGAAGTTGAAAGATGAAATGAAAAAGTAGGAAAGTAGTAGCTAGAAATTATACAGGTTTTCTTTTTAAGCTAGAAATGCCTTTAGCATGTCCATCGGTTTGGGAGAAGGAGTCAGCAGAGTGGCAGAAATTAAAAATAGAAGGAAAGAGAGAATAATTGATGGCAAACTCAAGGTATATACAAATGGGAAAGGATAAAGAATTTAGACAGAAAGATTAGTCTTGCAATAGAGAAAGGTGTGATGCTTCTTCAGACTGAAAGTAAAGAGATACAGTGGATACAGAAATAAACTATTTCAGTATGGTGTTCAAAAGTTGAGGTATCTCTGGCCTAATGATTTCCGTTCTTCACTGGACAGTGAAGGGAATAAGGGTTGAATGAAAAGTTTAAAGAAAGAAGAAAATTTAGATACTGCATCATAGCATTATGGAATATGTTGTTAAACAAGAACAAATACATAAATTGCTGAGTATGAAAGGCCTTTAGCTAAGACTGAATGCCAAAGAATTTGTGGTAGCTCAGATATTTCTGTGTTTATGCGATTTTCCTCAGGACCAATTAGCACCTCTTGTAGGATTGTTTTAATTTGGGAGTTTTCAGGCCAAGTGCAGGCAAAGGACAAGGATGCCTCGGACCTGAGTTTTGCTGGTGAGAGTAGTGTGAGTGGATGACCATGGGGTCCAGGATTACCCAGTTGGGGAAAGATAGGCATATTGGAAATGAAGGAAATAAAGACAGAGAGTAGTTTTAAGGGGATTCAATTGACAAAAAGACTGACGGCTTGTAATGTAGATTCTTAGAGTGGGATGTTAGAGGTAGAGTATTTCTGGTTTGGGCACTATAGTATGTTGCTGGAGGGATTTGGAGGTCCAGATTATCAAAATTAAAAAGAACAAAGAACAGAGGCATTAATTGGTAACCAGGAGCTCTCTTTGGCCCATCTCAAATTTAACTTTACTCTCTATGTCCCTTAGCAACTATACTTGTTAATGTTGTTAATGTCACTGATAATTGTTTTTACTTCTAACTAAAGAATTTGAGGAGGTCTTCCATGGCAATAGCTTCTGATCTAGGAGATTACTTATTATACTAGAACTGCTTTCCTTGATGGTATATAGAGCATAATATTTTTCTGGGTTTTTCCCTACCTTTATGGCTATTTCTAAAACATTTCCTATATATAAATATATCCCACTGAAGGTACAAAGGTAACTTCCAAAGAGTTATCCTTAGTCTCCTATTTTTTTGATGTTTGAAGATTCTAGATAGTGCTTACCAACCTTTTTCGTGCCAGGGCACCTAAAAATGATAATATTTGTCCCATATACAAGAGAAAATGAAGGAAGCTGTTTGAAGTCAAAGGAGGCCTACTTAGGGATTTTGACTGCCCTAAGTGTTGAGTAGGACAGTTCTGTCCTAATTAATTTTTACTCACTTCCATGAGCTTAGATTGTTGGTATTCAGATACCTGACCTCCTCTTTCATGCTTGATATTTCTCTCTTGGTTCACTCTCACTCTCTGACTATATTGGCAAGACTGTAAGAAACTCCAATATCATTTTCAACCTCATGACTGATGTCTCACATCTAGTTTATTCTTATAAGACTCTCTACTTGTAATTGCTTTGTTTTGTCTAACATCTTAATGTTGAAAAGTCCATGCCAGATGATGTCCAAGGCGCTGTTTCAACCATTTATACAAGCAATGAACAGCTTCGACTCTTTGCATTCGAAGCAGAAGTGAATGAGAACTTTGAAATGGCAGCAGTGTATTATGAAGAGGTAATTAAAGGTCTTTCCAGTAGTTATTATTACCATTATTTGCATAATATGGGTATAACAAATAGTGGTTTTTAATTACTTAAAACCCATCAGGACTGATGAAAGGATAGACACATAAATCAATAAAATAGAGTCTATAAATATGTCCAAACAAATAAGGCCATTATATTTTTGACAGAGGTGTAAAAGAAATTCAATGGAGAAAGGACAATCTTTTCAAAGAAATGGTTTTAGAACCATTGGTCATCCATATGCAAAAAATGAACTTTGACTTAAACCTCAAATGTTGTAAAAAATCAGCCTAAAATGGACCACAGATCTGAATGTAAACCATAAAACTATAAATATTTTAGACAAAAACAAAGGAGAAAGTCTTCATGATTTGGAGTTAGGTAAAGAATTCTTGGACATGACACCAAAGCATGATCCATAAAATAAAAATATGATAAATGGAACTTCATCAAAATTAAAAATGTGTGCTCTGTAAAAGACACTATTAAGAGAAAGAAAAGGAGAAAATATCTGCAAGACATATATCTGACAAAGGATTTATTTGTATCCAGAATATTAAGAACTCTCAAAATTCAACAATAGTAAAACAACTAAATAAAAAATGGGCAAGAGATTTGAACAGATATTTCACTAAATATGATAAATAAGAACATGAAAAGATATTCAACATAATTAGCTATTGTGGAATGCAAATTAAAACCACAATAAGATGCCACTACAACTTATTAGAATAACTAAAATGAAAAATGCTGACAATGCAAGGTGCTAATGAGGATACAAAGCAACTGGAACCATCATACTTTGCTGGAGCAAATACACAATGATAAAGTCACTCTGGAAAATAGTTTGGCAGTGTCTTATACATTCCTTATGACCTACCTCTGCGTATTTATCTTAAAGAAGTAAAATCTTATGTACATGAATGCTTATAGCAACTTTATTCACAATTGCTCAAATGGAAGCAAGCCAAATGTTCTTTAAAGGGTGAATAAATAAACTATGGTTTATCCATATAATGAAATACTATTCAGCATTAAAAGAAATGAATTACTAATACAACAACTTGCATGAATCTGAAAGGCATTATACTGAGTGAAAGAAGCTGCTGTCAAAAGGTTACATACTGCATTGGTGTCATTTATATGATATTTTTTTTAAATTGAAGCATAGTTGAATACAATATTGTATTAGTTTCAGGTGTACAACATAGTGATTTGATAATTACATATATTACAAAATGATTACCACAATAAGCATAGTTACCATTGGTCACCATACAAGTTATTGCAATATTATTGACCATATTCCCTATCCTGTACTTCTCATTCCCGTGACTTATTTATTTTATAACTGGAAGTTTGTATGTCTTAATCCCCTTCACCTGTTTCACCCATCCTCCACTCCTCCCTCTGGCAATTACCAATTTTCTATATTTATGAGTCTGTTTCTGTTTTTTTGTTGCTGTTTATTTTGCTTTGTTTTTAGATTCTACACATAAATGAAATCATATGGTATTTGTTTTTTTCTGTCTGATTTATTTGACTTAGCATAGTGGCTTCTAGGTCCATCTATGTTGTTGCAAATGGCAAGCTTTTATTCTTTTTTATGGACGAATGATATTCCATCACACACACACACACACACACGCACACACACACACCCCACATTTTCTTTATCCATTCATCTATTGATAGACACTTATATTGCTTGTATCTTGGCTATTGTAAATAATGTTGCAATAAACATAGGGGTGCATATCTTTTCAAATTAGTGTTTTGGTTTTTTTCAGGTAAATACCCAGAAGTGAAATTACTGGGTTGTATGATATTTTTATTTTTAATTTTCTGAGGAACCTCCATACTGTTTTCCATAGTGGCTGCACCAATTTACATTCCCATCGACAGTGCACAAGGGCTCCTTTTTCTCTACATCCTCGTCAATATTTGTTGTTTTTTGTCTTTTTGACAAAAATAGACTAGCTATTCTATTTTCATTTCTCCGAAGATGAGTGATGTTGAGCATCTTTTCAAGCATCTGCTGGACATCTGTACATCTTCTTTAAAAAATTGTCTAATAGGCCCTCTGTCCATTTTTAATCATATCATTTGGTTTTTTTAGTGTTCAGTTGTGTGGGGTGGGGGAATGGGCAAAACAGGTGAAGGGGATTAAGAGGTACAAACTGCCAGTTATAAAATAGCATGTCATTCATGTCATAGCATGTATTAGTATTTTATTCCTTTTTATGGCTCAATAACATTCCATTGTATAGATACAACAGATTTTGTTTATTTGTCCATTAGATGATGGGTATTTGACTGACTTCCACTTTTTGACTATTATGAATAATGCTGCTATAAATATTCATTTATAAAGTAAGTTTTATATGTTTTTAGTTCTCTTGGGTGTATACCTAGGAGTGGAATTACTGGGTCATATGGTAACTCTATGCTTAACTTTTTGAGGAAATGCCAAACCATTTTCCAAAAGGTTGTACTATCTTATATTCCCACTAGCAATAGATGAGGCTTCTGTTTTTTTTCATAATCTCACTAATTCTTATTATTATACATCTTTTAAACAATTATGGCCATTCTAATGGGTGTAAAGTGGTATCTCATTGGGGTTTTATTTTGCATTTCTCTAACATCTAGTTATTTTGAACATCTTTTCACATTTATAATTTTTAGTAGGAAAATATATTCCAGATTTTTTGGAATTAATGTTTTAAATTAATTGACAGAGGAACATTTAGACTACAACAACTTCAAAACACCAATCTATATAAATTGTATGTTATATCCTTTTGTGACTAGCTTATTTCACTTTGCATATGTCCTCAAGGTTCATCCATGTTGTAGCATCTGTCAGCATTGTCTTCCCTTTAAAGGCTGACTAGTATTCTATTGTATGTATATACCATATTTTGCTTATCCATTCATTTGTCAGTGGGCACTTGGGTTGCTTATACTTTTTAGCTATTATGAATATTGCTGCTTTGAACATGGATGTACAAATATCTCTGAAAATATCTCTTTGAAACTCTGCTTTCAATTCTTGTGGGTATATACACAAAAGTGGGATTGCTGTATCACATGGTAATTCTATTTTTAACTTTTTGAGGAACCACCATCTGTTTTACAAAGTGGCTGCACCATTTTACATTCCCACTGTTTGCAAGAGTTCTGATTTCTCTGCATCCTCAACAATTGTTATTTTCTGTTTTGTTGACACTGGCTCTCTTAATGGGTGTGAGGTGGTATTTCATTGCGGTTTGATTCCCTGATGATTAGTAATGTTGAGCATCTTCTCCTATCCATTTTGGCCATTTGTAGATCTTCAGAGAAATGTCTATTTAAGTCCTTTGTCTATTTTTGAGTTATTGAGTCAGGTTGTTTAATTTCTTCGTGGTTGAATTTTAGTAGTTCTTTATATATTCTGAATATTAATCCCTTACCAGATATATGACTTGCAAATATTTTATCCCATTGTATGAGTTACTTCTTTACTCTGTTGATAGTTTCTTTTGATGTACAAAAGGTTTTTTTTAATTAAAAATATTTAATGTTTATTTTTGAGAGAAAGAGACAGAGCACGAGCAGGGGAGGGGCAGAGAGAAAGTGGGGGGGGGGGGCGGGGAGACACAGAATCTGAAATAAGCTCCAGGATCTGAGCTTTTAGCACAGAGCCACAAACCATGAGATCATCACCTGAGCCCAGTTCGGATGCTTAACTGACTGAGCCACCCAGGCACCCCTGATGTACAAAAGTTTTTTTAAAGTTTTTAATGAAGTCCAATTTGTCTGTTTTTTCTTTTGTTGCCTGTGCCTTTGGTATCATATCTAAGAAATCATTGCCAAGTCTAGAATCATGAAGCTATTTTGCCGTATTTTCTTCTCAGAGTGTTATAGTTTTAGGTCTTAACATTTAAGTCTTTGATCCATTTTGAATTAATGTTTGTAAATGGTGTTAAGTAAGGGTCCAACTTCATTCTTTTACATGTGGGTACAGATATCCAGTTTTTTTTCCTAGCACTATTTGTTGAAAAATCTGTCCTTACCTATTGAATGCTCTTGGCCCCTTTGTCAAAAATCATTTGACCATGTATGTGAGAATTTATTTCTGAACTCTCTATTCTATTCCATTGTTCTATATATTTGTCTTGATACCAGTTACCACACAGATTAGGTAGTTTTGTAAGTTTTGAAATCAGGAAGTATGAGTCCTCCAGTTTTGTTGTTTTTCAAGATTGTTTTAACTATTCAGGGTCCCTTGAGATTCCATGTAAATTTTAGGATGGGTTTTTCTATTGCTGCAAAAAATAACATTGAAATTTTGATAGAGATTTTATTGCATCTGTAAATTGCTTTGGACAGTATTGACATCTTAATAATATTAAGTCTTTCAATCCATGGACATTGGATGTGTTTTAATTTTTTATGTCATCTTTAATTCTTTCAACAATGTTTTGTAATTTTCACTTATTATGAGATTTTTTTATATATTTGTACTTAAATTTATATTTGCCATCTCAAGACTATGACAAAAATTATCATAGATGAATCTTTAAAATGAACTATAAAATGAATCTAGGTTTCCAAGTAATTGGATGAGCTTATGGTAACCAGAATATTGACATTAGGAAACAATGACTTGAAAATTTAATTTTTAAATCATTCCAATAATTATTTATTCACCACATATTATGAGCCAGAACAGTGACTGTGCTAGACATTCAGAATTCAGTGGTAAACAAAAAATGACATAGTTTCTGCTTTCATAAAACTTACGGTATTTATGGGGCGCCTGGGTGACTCTGTTGGTTAAGCGTCTGACTTTGGCTCAGGTCATGATCTCACAGTTCATGGGTTTGAGCTCCGCATTGGGTTCTGTGCTGACAGCTCAGAGCCTGGAGCTCTGTGTCAGATTTTGTGTCTCCCTTTTTCTCTGCCCCTCCCCTGCTCGTGCTCTGTCTCTCTTTGTCTCAAAAAAAAAAAAAAACCAACTTATGGTATTTATGGCTTTATGTACATAAAAATATGACATAGTGTACAACAGTCTTGGTCCTCCTAATGCTTCATGTGATAGAGGTTGGTCCGTGAGCCCCAGAACCTGGAACACTGGCTGGACTATGGTGCCTTCTGCCTCCTAACTGAGGACAACATCAAAGCACAGGAGTGCTTTCGGAGAGCCCTTTCCCTCAACCAGAATCATATCCACAGGTATGGGTGGAAGGGAAGTGAAGAATGAGTAGGAGAAGATAAGCCTCTGTATGAAATTTTCTTGGTTCCATGACTGTGACATAGGACCATGTTGTTAACCACGTTGCTGGTCTCTTCTCAGCTTGTTGCTGTGTGGTGTCCTGGCTGTCTTGATGGAGAACTATGAGCAGGCAGAAATTTTCTTTGAGGATGCTACTTGCTTGGAACCAACTAATGTTGTAGCCTGGACTTTACTTGGTATGGTATTTTCCTGTGATATGAATGTGTGTTCTTCTATTATAAGAGTCTCCCTTTCTCTTTTCATTCTCTAATAGCTCATCATGTAGTTCTTAAACTTTGGGAAAAAATTGGGAAAGGCAAGTGAAATGTTGCAATTCTTCAGTATATGGTGGTAGATATAGAAAACCAGTCACACTTATTTTAGCATCTTTCTTTTCTCAGGTTTGTACTATGAAATTCAAAACAATGATATTCGAATGGAAATGGCATTTCATGAAGGCTTCAAACAACTTCAGGCACGAATGCTTCATGCACAAGTAACGAAGCAGGAGAGCACTGGTACTGTAGAGTACATTGAAGAAGGAGGGAACGTAGAATCCAGTTTAGGCCCTTGGGGAAATACTAATGGTTCTGCAACAACAATGAAGGTGGAAGCCGCAGCAGGTAGGACCAGGAAATGGAGAGGATGAGTGGCTAGTGGGAAAATTATGCGCCTTATGAATAGGACCTGGCATATAGTAGGTACTTAGTAAATATTTGTTAAATGAGTCAGTAGATGGAGTTTTGAGTTATCCCAGGTATACCAGGAAAGATTCCTTCTAAATATTTCCTCATTCATATGATTGAAAGTCTGAAGTTTTACTGTTGCTATTCAGGTTTTTGAGTCTTAGAGAATTTACTGGCTCTGTGTATGCATAAGAGGGATATCACTGTAGCAGAGTAAATTTCTTTCATTGTCTCATCACTTTCTTTTCCAACACTCTCAAACCCTCTCTTGTGGTTCTTAAGTTTATTTATTTACACACACACACACACACACACACACAAACATACACACTCCCTTTTTTTCCCTGTTCTTCATTGCCATTTTCCTTTCCTCCATTTTAGGAAATCAACCATTGTAATGTGTTTAATTTAATATGTGTGTTTTTGTTTATGTGTTTCCTGCATATGTTATTTTGTTTATATGTTGTTGCATATTGTTATTTTGTGTGCACAAAGTGTAAATTTTCAACAGTTTGAGATATAATTGACATTTATAAACTGTATGTTTAACACATACAATTTTATATGTTTTACATATGAACACACCCATGAAAACATCACCACAATCAAGGTAATGAACATATCCCAAATTTCCAAAAGTCTCCTTGTGCCCATTTGATCTCTCTTGCCCCCATTTCCAAACAACCACCAAGCATCTCTCTGTTACCATCAGTGAATTTGCATGTCTAAAATATTAGAATTCCAGGAAATTTCCAGAATTTTCTTATTTTTTCATTACCAACTTATATATTATTTATCAACTTATATATGATTGGAACTGATTTTTACTTGAAAGTTTGACAGAACTCAACCATAAAACAACAAGAGCCTAAGTTTTTTTGTTGTTGTTTTGTTTTTTTGTTTGTTTTTTTGCAGGAGAAGATGTCTGATTACCATTTCATTTTCTTAATATTTAATGTATTTGTGTTCTGTATTTCTTATTGTGTTATTCATGGTATTTTATACTTTCTAGGAATTCATCAATTTCATCTATGTTTTTAAATTTCATTTATAATTTTTTATATTAATCAGTTATTTTTTAATAGACTTTATTTTTTAGAGGAGTTTTAGGTTCATAATAAAGTTGAAAGGAATGTTTAGAGATTTTTTATATACTCCTTTCCCCTACACATGTGTGGTCTCTCTTTTTATTAACATTCTTAATGCCATTTGATGAGGAATATCTTATCATATGTTTATGTGCCATTTGTATATCTTCTTCGGTGAGGTATATTAAGGTCTTTGGCCATTGTTTTTGTTTTTACTTTTTTATTTTAGAGAGAAATCATGAGAGCAGGGGAGAGGGGCAGAAGGAGAGAGAAAGAGACTCTTAAGCAGGCTCCACATTCAGCATGGAACCCGACATAGGGGTTGATCCCACGATCCTGAGATCATTACCTGAGGTGAAATCAAGAGTCGAACACTCAACCTACTGAGCCACCCAGGCACCCCTTTGGCCATTTTTAAATCAGGCTTTGTTTTCTTGTTGTTGCGTTTTAAGAGTTCTTTGTATATTTTTAACTTAAGGTATAATTGATATATAACATTATATATACATACATATACATATGTATGTATGTATACATATACAACATAACGATTCAATATTTGTATGTTTTGCAAAATGATCACTGAGTACTAAGTCTACTCAGCATCCATCATCATACACAGTTACAATATTTTTTTCTTGTGATAAGAACTTTTAAGATCTACTCTCTTAGCAACTTTAAAATATACAATAGAGTATTATTAACTATAGTCACCATACTACACATTACCTGACTTGTTCATTTTCTGACTGGAAGTTTGTACCCTTTGACCACCTTCAACCGTTTCACCTATCTTTTATCCCCTGCATCTGGCAACCACCAATCTATTCTTCGTATCTATGATTTCAAGGCTCTTTTTTGTGTTCTTGTTTTTTTAATTTAATATTCCACATGTAAGTGAGATCATATGGGGTTTGTCTTTATCTATATAATGAGGATATTATAGCATAATAACATGCTAATATTATATAATAATATCCTCATGACCCATCCATGTTGTCGCAAATGGCAAGATTTTATTCTCTTTTATGGCTGAATAAAATTCCATTGTATATATGCACACCACATTTTCTTTATCCATTCATCCATTGATGGATACTTAGGCGGCTTTCATGTCTTGGTTACTATAAATAATTCTGCAATGAACATGGGAGGGTGCATTGATCTTTTCAAGTTCTTATTTTCACTTCCTATGGATAAGCACCCAGAAGTGGAATTATTGGATCATATGGGTATTTATAGTTTTAAATATTTGAGGAAACTCCATACTGTTTTCCATAGTGGCTGCATCAATTTACATTCCAACCACAGTGCACAGGGTCCCCTTATCTTCATATCCTCACCAACACTTGTTATTTCTTGTCTTTCTGATGATAGCCATTCTAGCACGTGTGAAGTGATATCTCATTGTGGTTATGGTTGGCATTTCCCTAAAGATTAGTTATGTTGCATATCTTTTCGTGTGTCTGTTGACCAGCTATATGTCTTTTGGAGAAATGTCTATTCAGATCATATGATGACTTTTTTTTTT
>CM053561.1:31189533-31214541 GCA_028646485.1 Cryptoprocta ferox | reverse complement strand
TTGCCTAACAGTGTATATCTTGATTATGGTAGTGGTTAAAAGAATCTATAAATGGGATAAAATTGCTTAGAACTACACACACACACACACACGCACACGCAAATGTATATGAAAACTGGCAAAAATAGAATGAGGTTTTTAATGCACTAAACAGTTTTGTATTAGTATTAGTTTCCTGGTTTTCATAGTATTCAGTACTATAGTTGTATAAGATGTCACCATTGAAGAGAGGCTGGTAAGGGTACATGGGACTATATGCTCTGTATTTGCAACTTCCTTTGCATCTATAATTATTTCAAAATAAAGAGTTAAAAAATCCTTACAAGTAGCAATTGAGAGCACTTATGTGAAGTCTTAGTATATAAAGCTTCATGTAAATAGAGAACAACAACAAAAATAACCAAAAAAAAGCTAATATTCAAAACGTATCACTTCTTTATTATTTTACTATCGTCTACACTGTTGAAGTTATTTATGTCTAATTATTTTCATATATAGAAATATTATATAATGGTATGCTATTTTGCATCTCTTCCTAACTCTTCATGCAGTGATGTAACATTGGTTGATTGAAATCAGCTGTGATTGGAGAATTTATAACATGGAAATCAGCAAACACTATAAACCAGCCTTCTCACATATCCAAAAGCCAATTGTTGAACATTTACCAGCTCATGACTCAATATATAGGAAAACTTCAAGTATTTGTAATGTAAACAATACACTTGTAAATAACCCATAAGTCAAAGAAGAAATCACAAAATAGTTTGAACTGAATGATAACACAACAAACCAAAATTTGTAAGGTGAAATAAATTGGTTCCCAGAGGGAAATTTATAGCTTTAAATACTTCTACTAAAAAAAAAATAAGAGCCTGAGTGGCTCAGTTGGTTAAGCATACAACTGTGGCTCAGGTCATGATCTTGTAATTCGTGGGTGCAAGCCCCACGTCGGGCTCTGTGCTGACAGCTCAGAGCCTGGAGCCTGCTTCAGATTCTGTATTTCCTTCTCTCTCTGCCCCTCCCCCATTCATGCTCTGTTTCTGTCTCAAAAATAAATAAACATTAAAAATTTTTAAATAAAAAAGTAAGAAATGTCTAAAATCATTTATCTAAGATTCTACCTTAAAAAGCTAGGAAAATAAAATGAAATTAAACCCAAAGTAAGTAAAAGGAAAAAAATAGTAAAGATCAGAGCAGAAACTGATGAAATAGAAAACAGACAAGAATAGACAAAATTAATGAGACCAATAGCAGATTCTTTGAAAAAAAAAAACAATTAAATAGTTAAATCTGATTAGGAAAAAAAAGAGAAGATACATACTACCCATATCAGGAATAAAAGAGGGGATATCTCTGCAAATCTTTAGATATTAGAAAGCTAATAAGGGAAATTGTTAATAACTTAATGCCAACAAATTCAGCAACTTCTGTGAAATGTAAATACTTTGACAGACATACAAAGCTTACTCAGGAAGAAAGAGAAAATCTGAATAGTGCCAATCTCCTAAGAAAGTTAAATATGTAATTATAAAAGAAGTGGCACCTGGGTGGCTCAATTGGTTAAGCAGACTTCAGCTCAGGTCATGATCTCGCGGTTCATGGGTTTGAGCCCTGCATTGGGCTCTTTGCTGACAGCTCAGAGCCTGGAGCCTGCTTCAGATTCTGTGTCTCCCTCTCTCTCTGCCCCTCCCCTGCTCTCTCTCTGTCTCTGTCTCTCTCTGTCTCTCTCTCTCTCTCTCTCTCTCTCTCTCTCTGTCTCTCTCTCTCTCTCAAAAGTAAATAAACATTAAAAATTTTTTAAAAGAAAGAAAAGAAAAGACAGGGGCATCTGAGTGGCTCAGTCGATTGAGTGTCTGACCCTTGATTTTGTCTCAGCTCATGATCTCAGTTTGTGAGTTCAAGCCCTGCATCGGGCTCTGCACTGGGATTTTCTCTCTCTCCCTCCGTCTCTCTTTCTCGCTCTCAAAATAAATTTTAAAATAAGACAAAGAAAACTGCAGGCCTACCCCATTCCTGCCATAGACTCAGAAAATAGAAGAAGGAATACTTCCCACAGCTTACCCATAGTTATCACTGTGATGTTCAAAGCCAGACAAAGCCATCTCAAGAAATGTACACACCAATAGCCTTCATGAACCTAGACACAAAAATTCTTAACAAATATTAGTCCATGAATTTCACCAATATATATAAAAGGTAATATATCCAATTGAAGTAAGTTTATAAGTTTGGTCTTACATTTGAAAATCAATGCAATTTACCACTAGAATAGTTAAAAAATTTTTTAAATGGTAATACTAAGCTATGGCAAGGATGTAGAGTAGCTGGAACTCTCAAAATTTGTTTGGAGTGCCAAATGCTAACAGCCACTTGGAAAAACTGGCAGTTTAAAAATAGTTATACATGAGCCAGAAATGTCACTCCTAGGTATTTACCTAAGAGAAATGGAAACATTGCAATTTGTATACAGATGTTCAAAACAGATATATTTGTAGCAGGCAAAAACTGGAAATAATCTAACTGCTTATCAGTAGATGAATGGACAATAAATTTTCTCTTATCTACACAATCAAAAACCACTCAACAATAAAAAGAAACAAATTACTGATACATACAACATGGATGAATCTCAGAAACATAATGCTAAGTGAATAAGCCAGATGCAGAAGAATAGATACTGTATGATTCCATTTAAATGACATTCTAGAAAAGACAAAACTAATCTGAATTGACAGAAAGCAGATTGATTAATGGTTGCCTTGGACTGGGAGTTGAGGATTACCTTCAAAGAACACAAGGGAGTTTTCTGGGGTATTAGAAATCTTTTGTATGTTGATTGTGATCATGATTACATTAAGTGTATACATTTGTTAAAATGCACTGAAGTATATACTCAGAAGGGAGCACTTTATTATATGTAAATTATACCTCAGAAAAGTTGGATATTAATATTTTCCACTAAGATCATAGCTTACTCCTCAATCATTAGTCTGAAATATTTAACCACTCTCTCGTTCCTGAAATACATGTTGGATTGCCTCCTACATCTCCCAACAGTTTGGGTTTTCTTTATGAGCTTCTTTTCTCATCTATTACACTCATTAGATGTAATCATTTCCCAGTAACATAGTCATACTTGCTAAGAGGTCACCTGCACTCACAGTTTTCCTTTTACTACTGATGACTCTCAAATTTCTGTATTTAGCCCTAACATCCCTCCAGAACCTAGGAGCTCGATTTTTCTGCTAGTAAACTTAACTCCTCATCTCCCAAATTGACTATACACATCACTACAGTAGGCACTCAAGCTCATGATCTGAGTCATCCCTGCATCCTCTTACTTTCTATATTGAACTTCCCCCATCCCTCTATCAGGTTAATTCTCAAGACTAGCTTTTTCTTTCAAAATGCTCCTTGCATCTTCCCTTTAAATTTCCACCACTCTTAATTACCAAATACCCAGATCGTTTTAACAGCCTTATTACAAACCTCTTTGTCTCTGTCTGCATTTCTTTCTTCTTGTTATGTAGCACTGTTAGAGTAATCTTCATAAAATACTGCTTTCATCTTAATAATTTTTCCATTCAAAACTTTTCATTGTTTTCTCTTTTGACTATAGACAAAAAATCCTAGCATTAAAATATCAGTACAGTTTAGCTCCAATCTGTCTTTCCCTTCATTTTCTTTATGTAATCCTCAATGCCCTTTAAAATAATTAGCTCACTGATGCATCTGACTCTTTATTTCAGCTCAGGTCATCATCTCACAGTTTGTGAGTTCGAGCCCCTCATTGGGCTCCTTGCCATTGGAGCCTGCTTGGGATTCTCTCTCTGGCCCTACTCCTCCCCTCTCAAAATAAATAAATAAATAAATAAATAAATAAATAAATAAATAAATAAACTTAAAAAAAAAATTAGTTCTTGGGGTACCTGGGTGGCTCAGTCAGTTGAGCAACTAAGTTGATCTCAGGTCATGATCTCAAGGTTTGTGAGTTCAAGCTCAGTGTTGGGCTCTGTGCTGACAACCTGCTTTGGATTCTGTGTCTCCTTTTCTCTCTGCCCCTCCCCTGCTCATGGTCTGTTTCTCTCTCTCTCTCTCTCTCTAATATAAACATTTAAAAAAGTTAGCTCACTACTTCCATGCTTTTGCCAATGGCATGCTCTCAGCCTTAAATGCCCCTCCCCCTCTACCTATCCAACTTCTACCTATTTTTCAAAGCCATATCTTTTGGTCTAGTTGAGGGTGACCTCTTCTAATTGGGTCTGATCATTTTCTGCCTGGCATTGCTTTTTTAAAAATTTATCAAACTATTTATTTGAGAGACAGCAAGACATATTCCGGAGCTTCAACAAATTATTTAAATTCTCTGTGTTTCACTTTGTTCAAAGGAGCATAATGAATGTTGTGAAAAATAAATCAGATTATACAATAAAGTTTTTAGTACAATTTTTAGTACAATTCCTGGCCTGCAGTCATGCTCAAATGTAATTACTTATAATGATATGGTGGTGATTTTTGAACACTGAGATAAGATGAATACAATTCCTGTACTTTAGGAGTTTTAATTTAATTTAAAAATATATTAACCTTATCGTTTAGATTCTTGACATTCTGGGTTTAGCAATAACTTTTATAATAGGTATTTGACATTATCATGACTTAGGCGAGCAGCAAGATTGGACTAGGGGGTCATAGTTATAGACAGCTGTGCTATCAGTTTAGCTTGTACTCTTCAAATTATTCAGAAATATGAAAAGTCTAGGGCACCTTGCTGGCTCAGTCATGGAGCATGGGATGTTTGATCTCATGGTTTTAAGTTTGAGCCCCATGTTGGATCTAGAGGTTACTTAAAATCTTTTAAAAAAAGAAATATAAAAAGTCTGCAAAAGAAGTCTGTCCTTGCAATATTTAGGAAATATGTTTCTTATGCTTTGAAAATAATTATATTTTATCACTTGTAATAACCTTTTAATATCCAATGTAGGAAGGTGGGGTTTTTTTCCTCATTAAAGTTTAATCTATTTAGGACCAAGAGATCCATCATACATTCTAGATGACTTTCTTGAAGAATCCTCCAAACTGCAGTCTGGTTCACAAGAATACATTTTGTCCCTACAATCTCAAGATCCAACTATCAACCAAAAACCATCCAATATACTTCTCAAAGATATACCAGCAAAGAAAAGTACTTAGGAATAAAGATTTCCACTTGAAAGAATGGCATAAAAAGAAACAAAAACAAAAACAAAAAGAAAAACAAGGTGGGGACAGAGACAGCAAAAAACTGTGGACAGTCTAAAAGCATATAACCAGCCAACAGGAGAGATAAGAATATGCTAAGGGAAATATATCTGGATGGCAGCAGAAAAGAAAGAGAAGCAAAGAAAAAAGGAAAAAAAAAAAAAAGAAAGAAGGGCATAAACAAACTAGACAATGATTACCAAAATGGCGATCTTAACTTGTTTGAAGTTGATTAGTTTGCATATCACCTACGTTCCTTCATATGAGGCTAGACTCTGATAATCCAAACTCAGTAGTGTAGCTCTTTCTGTAAGCAAGGATTTATATTTATCTCAGAGAAGTAGCTAACTAGAAGCTTATGATTTTCTTTTTTTTTAAGTTTATTTATTTTGAGAGAGAGAGAGAGGGAGGGAGAGAGGGTGGGGTAGAGAAAGAGAGGTAGAGAGAGAATTCCAAGCAGTCTCCACACTGACAGCATGGACATGGCGCTCCATGGAGCTCAAACCCACAACCATGAGATCATGACCTAAACTAAAATCAAGAGTCAGATGCTTAACTGACTGAGCCACCCAGGTGCCCCAGACTTATGATTTTCTAACAATGATCATTTTTATAATATCCACAGGTTGTGTTTCACATTTAAGGATGATCTGCATACTTTTAAAAAACATTTCATTTGGTTGTGACTTGCATTTGGAACCACCAGTAGACTAATCTTGAGAACTTCTGAGATCTTTGGGGATCATTGCTGTAGAGGAATCTATTGCTTTGCAGGTTATAATCTCTCTCATAGATTAGAATAGTCTCCTTGCTACATTGGTATGTCTGAGCTTCGAACATTCTTTTCCTTTACATCTGATCATCTATTCTTTTAATATAATATTTTCAGAACCATCAAAATGTCAAGATTCATCAACCTTTTTGCATCCCAGCCCTTATGGTGTTTCCCAAACTCCTGCCACCATCTTCATGGAGACCATACGCTTCTTGATGAAGGTCAATGCTGTGCAGGTCAGAATATTTGGAAAAAAGCAAGTAGATGGAAATTTTTTGGTGAATACTTGTTCAATCCACAGTGTTATATTTCCAAGCTTTAATATTATGATACAGAAATCAAATATGCTTTTGAAAGCATGCATAGGCCCAATGGTGCGAATATCCGAAAATAAACCACTCTCTACAGAGAGCATCAGAAGACCTCACTGTACATCTGCTACCTGCAGAATACCAGCAGAGAAAAATCAGACTCTAAAGGCATATGTAACCTAAAGTCACTTTATTATCAGAATTCATATTATGTGAGTATTAGGGGTTCACAGGAGCCTAATTATACCCTTCTTCCTTTCTATGTTGTAAACAGTTGGAAACAGATACATGGTGCTATATGGGGAATCAGAACATTAAAATTTTTTTATTTGTAAAACTGGGCTGGAGGGGCACTTGTTAGTCAGTTAAGCATCGATTCTTCATTTCAGCCCAGATCATGATCTCACGGTCGTGGGATGGATCGCCGGATTGGGCTCCATGCTGAGCATGGAGCCTGCTTAAGATTCTCTCTCTCCCTCTCCCTCTGCCCCTACCCTATATGTGTGAATGCAGTTTCTCTCTCTCTCTCTCTCTCTCTCTCTCTCTCTCTCTCTCAAAATAAAACTTTTTAAAAAATGGGCTGGAGATGTGACTGGTCTCAGATTTGACTTACCCATGCAGTCACAGGTAGAATTACTGGAGAATTGCCCCCTCCTCCCAGAGAGGAGCATCCTATGAGGTCTGCCTACCACACGGGAAACAAGAAGTATATCCATGAAGCAAGGAGTGGGAGAGAGAGCAAGATCCAGGAGCCAGTAGAGTTGGCCCTGATCCTGCAGAGTGCATGTGCCACTTGAGGGTGGGCAAGCCCAAGAAAGGGTAAGAATTATGAACTGGCTGGGAGTGGGCCACATCAAACAGGAACTTTTAACACATTAACCTTTCCCAGTAGAGAAACAGGCTTTCTGTCTCCTGGACTAAGTAAGTCACCATCACCCCATGCCAAAGAGCCAGAAATGCAGGTAGAGGGAACAGCTACAGAGCCTTTTTCCACTATTTTCCTAAGAAGGTGTAAGTGTTAGTGGGAGTTTCTATATTATAGGATAAGATGGGAACAGAGGGAGAAGAAAAGAAGGGCTTTCCCCTCTGCTTAGCAAGTACATCTGACTTTGTCAAATTTGCAGGCCTCATATGGTATTAAAAACAAAGAATAGCCCAAAGTATAAAACTGGCAAACATAAATGAGAGTTTGTCAGATACAGACATTTATGTTTCCAAGATCCCAAGTCTAGAATATTAGAAAGGGAGGTTTTGCTTTACTATAAGTTTCCTTAGTAATTACATCTGCCCTGAAAATGTTACCTCATGTATAAATGGAATGATTGATGAAGGGCTTTTGTCTGATACATAACAAATACAGGCTAACACTCATCTAGTACAATGACCAGCAAGACCAGAATGTCAACATTTGGTGACTATGTGAGTATCTGGTAATGGAACCATGATGTGCTGAATCTTTATAATTCACCTCTAGCTTTTTGAAGTTGATAATCATTTCATTCTATAATGTTTCTTATTAGTTGTTATCAGGGACATAATATTCAACTGCAAGAGCTATGGAACTGACACAATGCAGCCATTTACATATTCCTTATAATCTGATTTTTCCTTATAGTATGTGCACAGAGTGCTTGCACATGAGCTGTTATGTCCTCAAGGAGGCCCCAGCTGTGAGTATTACTTGGTGCTGGCCCAGACACACCTTCACAAGAAGGACTTTGCCAAGGCAGAGGAATACCTTCAACAAGCAGCCCAGATGGACTACCTGGTAATAGCTTTTGCTAGAATCTCTTGAGTTTAGTTTGGAAGGGGGCAAGCAGCCTTTCTTAAAGATGGTGATGCCAAATCATGGGTAGATTTCTGGTTACCAGAGTTAGAGGTCATCAGCTGTCAGTAAACTCATGTATTTCCTTCCATCTGTTTTTCTCAAGCAGTTATGAGTTTTGCAAAGGGCAGATAAAAGGATAAGGATAGCTCTTTAGCAGATAGTTAATCTATTTCAAGTTTTCTGGACTTCTTCTGTTTTCTCATTGTGAACATTCTCTTGGGTATATTCGAATGTTTTTCTTAATATTTACCCCAAAGAAAAAATGGTTTTGAAGAATCCAAGAAAGAAATGAGAGAGCAGACCTGGAAAAATATCTCCCAGTGCAACTGAATGGCCCCCTTTCTAATTGAATGCTATTAGAAAAAGAAAAAAGGACTTAATATAATTTTAAATGTTAAACAAAGATCATTAACCAACTCATCCCAGGTACTACTTGTTCTTTACTTTCTCAGAACCCTAATGTCTGGGGCATGAAGGGCCATCTCTATTTTCTAAGTGGAAATCATGCTGAGGCCAAGGCATGCTATGAGCGAACCATTAGTTTTGTAGTGGATGCTTCTGAGATGCACTTCATCTTCCTGCGACTGGGGCACATCTATCTGGAAGAGAAAGAGGTGAGAGATACAGGATGGGGAGTAACCATGTAAATAAATCAGTTATGGTCTGGGACCTGACTACAGTTCAAGCATTAATATCCATCTGTGTGGACTAAACATAGTAATATAATAATGATCCTTTACATCCAAAGGTAAAGTTACTTGACCAACATTAGATAAACCAGTAATTAATAGAAACAGGATTCAAACTTAGACAGTCTAATACTAGAGTCTGTGGTTTTAACCATTATGATACTAAAAAGTATCATAAATGTATACATTTATACAATAAATGTTATTGTAGTTACTATTTAAGCAAACTTCTTTTTATTAACAGTAGTAAAAACATTCTTCGCTTGACTTTATTAATGGAAAATATCAAAAGACCTTCTCCAAAATTCTTCCTCAACACAGAGGTTTATAGTTCATTTGGCTGAGGCTAGCTAGCCCCATTCCACAGGACACTCTGACTTGACTCTTTAGTAATTACTCTCCATATTTTAGGAATCACCCAAGACCTTCTAAAAGAAACTTTATGTTATGGAAAATTTCAAATACATATAAAATAGACAGAATAGTATAATGAACCAACATGGGCCTATAATCCCATGTGAACAATTATCAACATTTTGCCAAAGTCCTTTTGACTCTGTGTTTTTGTTTTGACTTCATTCCATTTCTCCCCCCAGAACACCCAATTCTCTTTCTATATAAAATAAAACAGCAGCAACAAGAAGTATCAATGCCTTATAATTTAAGTATGATGGCTCACATAGGCTTGAGAGAGAAAAATCACTATCCCATTGCAGTGTACTTCACTGAAAGAGTGAATGTCACTTTCTGACATCATTGCAAGCTGCACCTGAATAGAGCTTCTGACTTACCTGATCAAGGCAAGCAATTCTTAGGCTATTTTCTGAGGCTTACCTATACTTGCATCTCTCACATTGGAGATACAAGGCAAGAAGTGGTCTACTTCTTTTGAAGTTTTTTTTTGTTCATTTGTTTATTTGTTTATTTAGTTTATCTCAATGTTTCCTGTATCACTCAGTGCTAAAAAGAGATAAGCTAGCAAACCGTGAAGAAACATAAAGGAAGTTTAAATACATATTACTAAGTGGAAGAAGCCAATCTGAGAAGGCTACATATTGTATGATTTCAACTGTATGACATTCTGGAAAAGACAAAACTAAAACTATGGAGGCAGTAAAGAAATCAGTGATTTCCAAGGGTTGAGGAAGGGAAGTGATGAATAGATGGAGCACAGAGGATTTTTAGGGCAGTGAAAATAATAATGGGGTGCCTGGGTGGCTCAGTCATTTGAGTGTCTGACTTCGGCTCAGGTCACGATCTTGCAGTCGTGAGTTCAAGCCCCGCATCAGGCTCTGTGCTGACAGCTCAGAGCCTGGAGCCTGCTTCAGATTCTGTGTCTCCCTCTCTCCCTCCCCCGCCCCTGCTTGCTCTCTCTCTCTCTCTCTCTCAAAAATAAACATTAAAAAAATTTAAAAATTACTTTAATAATGGATACATGTCATTATACATTTGTCCAAACCTATGAAATGTATAACAGCAAATGCAAACCTGAAGGCAAACCATGGACTTTAGGTGATGATGATGTATTAATGTAGTTTCATCAGGTACCACTCTGATGGGGGATGTTGATAATGGGAAATGTTACGCATGTGTGGCAGCAGGAGGTATATGAGAAATCTCTGTACCTTCCTCTCAATTTTGCTGTGAACTTAAAACTGCTCTAAACAAAAGTTTTTGTCTAAAAAAAAACAATTTAAGGGTTCCTTTAACTTAGGTTAGTCTTTGGTACAACTACAGATGCCCCATGACTATCTTAGCAATACAGCATTTGAAACTTCCAGAAGAACAATAGCTTAGGGGTGCTTTTTTTCTACAGTATGAAAAGGCAAAGCAAACCTACCTGCAAGTCTGTAAGAGATCACCTTCATGCCTTACCTGGCTAGGACTGGGAATCGCCTGTTATCGGGTAAGAGGATGAAAGCTCAAGACTGTGAATACAGCTGACCTTGATTCCTTGGTCTTCCAAACACCTTGGAAGTTTGTAATGATGGTGGGAAAAGTTACTTTTCAAAGGTGTTCAGTAAACTAAACAGTCAATCTGCACTGTAAAAATAAAACATTCTTTCAAAAATCATACAAAAAACTGAAGCAGGAAGCTAAAAATTTCATGTTATTTGGTACAGAAACTCTTAATTTTATGATATAATCTGTAAGGGGAGAGTTATAAGATAAATGAAGAATATACTCAATTAAATTAAAGAAATTGACTGATACTTATTAAGCTCTATGGCCCTCTGTATTCAAAAGGAGCTGCTACAGCTTCTGGTAGATTTTTTGCTCCATGACCCCTAAAAACTCTCCAGTCACTCTTTCCTTCTTTCTTACAGTTTTTGAAAGAGGCATGCATCCTCCTGTTCATCTAATTTCTTCAATGTATTTTTGATTCTGACCCTTTCATTTTCTCCTAAAAACTTACTCAACTTACTCTCTTATTTTTTTTCTTGATTTACATTTTTGATCTTTTCTTCCCAATCAACTCTTTCCCCATACTTTCCCCCTTCTTATTAAACAACAGTGATAACAAGCAAATGAATTGTCTGTATTCCCTGTCTCCTCTTCCTTATTGCTGTTTTTTTAAGCATGAAAGTAATATATGTTCATTATAGAACATTTGGAAGATACAAAATGTGAAGAAAACATAAAAGTATCCATAATCCAACCACTCAGTGATAAGCCCTGTTAACATTTAAATGCATTTTCCTCCAGTCTTTTTCATACATATATGAAAGTAAATTTAATGTATAAAATTATAAATAATATATTTACTGCTTTGTAATATTTTTTCCATTTAAACAGTATAGCATTGATATCTTCTCACATCACCAAAGAGTCTACAACATGATTTCTGATGACTTCATGGTGTACCCTGGTTTGGATGCATAAATGAAGTGACCATGTAATTTGTCATACTAACCAGGACACTTAGAGAATGAAAAGGGTGCTATTAATAATTACACCAGGACAGAGGGACTGTCCCAGGCCAACTGGGACATATAATCATTTATGCATAAGCCATGTTCTCCCCCGTTCCACCTTCCCAGAAAGAATATAAAACTTTTCTAGCTGTTAGAAAACTGACTCCTCTGTCAAAAGTACAAGAAACTAGTTGTACAGACTATTCAACATAAGTCATGCTTCTATTTGTTTTGAGTAGTGTAAACAATATTTTCATTGAGATAGAAACTAAAAAAAAAAAAAAAAAAAAAAAAAAAAAAACCACCTTGGGTTGAGCCATGCCACTAAGATGTTTAAGTAATCCCTGTTCCCTACCAGTATTTTACTCATACTATACCTATGTGTAGACATTCCATAGTTTATTTGATCAGTCACTAATTATTGGACATGTTGTTAGTTTCTACAATTATACTATTATAAATAAAGCTGAGATAAACATTCTTGGACATAAATCTCTGTGCTTAATTCTGGTTATTTCCTCAAGATACATCCTTAAAGAATGTAGAAGATTTTAAAAAGTCTTTAAATTACAGGATCAATGTGCCCCCTAGAAAGGGTATATACTGATTTATACTCTGCCAGAAGGTATGAGAGTACATTTCACTGTTACCTCATTGAAAGTGGGTAATATTATTTGCCAGTTTGATAGGTATCCTAATTTGCATTTTCATCATGAATAAGGTTGAAATCATTTGATGCATATTTCTTTACTTGTGAATTATCTGTTCATATAACAGGTCCCATTTACCTTTCACTTCATTGCAATTAGGCTTACCACTTTACCACTTTACCCTTACCAACTTACTGACACTTCTGACAGAAGTTTCCTATAACATCCTAATTGCCAAATGCCATAGACACTTAGGTGAAGTCTCTCTGGTGCTTAACTCCTTTAACTGCCTTCTTCCTGAAGCCCTCTCCTCCCTAGATCTCCACAATACTTCATTTATATACGTCCAGTTCTATGCCTTCCTCTCTGGTATCTCTTTCTCAGCCTTTTTTTTTTTTCTTGCCAGCTCCCAGTCATTTAGCCGCCATAATTGTTGGGTTCCCCACCCCTCCAGGTTCTATAGTCAGCCCTCTTCTCATGTCACCATATTTATTCACCCTAAGAAATAACATCTCTATTCCAGTGGTCTTACCTACCATTTGTGCCCTAATGATTATAAACCTTTAATGCATTAATACTTTTCAGGTTCTGACCCTTAGATCAAACACCTCAAAATGTACATAACTGAAATGTAACCTATCTCTGAAGGATTCTAATATTCTGAAAGCCTACCCCTTCTCCTGTCTTCCATGTATTCATGAGTGGGACTGTAATGAACCCAATCAACCAAGCCAGATACTTAAAAACTATGCTAGTCTATTTCTCCTGTTACTTTTAATTAGGCATCAAATATCTTATTGATTTTGTCTCCTAAATGTTTCTCCTCTCGTACCTATTTTTAAACTCTAATTCAAACTTCATCCTCATCTGCTACGGTAATCTGTCTTCCCTCAATTCATCTCCGACATTGTTATCAAAGTGGTCTTTAAAATCTGGAAATAGTATGTTATTCCCCTACTTAAACCATTCAATGGCTATCCTTGTTTCAGAATAAAATTCACATCCCTTTGAATGAATATGTATGATCTGGTCTCCCCTAACTCTTTAGTTTGATATGCTTAATTTATTTCCCCTAATCTCTCTCTCTCTCTTTTCTCCAGACACACAAGCAAACTTAAGAATTTCCTAGGGTGCCTGGGTGGCTCAGTTGGTTAAGCGGCCAACTTCAGCTCAGGTCATGATCTCATGGCTCGTGGGTTTGAGCCCAACATCAGATTCTGTGCTGACAGCTCAAAGCCTGGAGCCTGTTTCAGGTTCTGTGTCTTCCTCTCTCTCTGCCCCCTCCCCACTATGCTCTCTCTCTGTCTCAAAAATAAATAAACTATTAAAAATTTAAAAAAAAGTTTCCTGACCATACCACACTCTCTTATGCCTCCATGCCTTTGCATAGGATATTTCTTTCACCTGGAATGCCTTTCTTCACCTTGTACAGCTAACAAACTCTTTTTTTATTCTTCAAGATTCACTTTAGCAATGTTTCTTCTCAGAAGCTGCCCTTTAATTACAGGGCAGAAATATTCCCATTTTCCTATGTCCCTCCAATAGATCATAGATATCCTTTTATTACAGAAATGTTTATTCTGTATTGGAACTATTTATGTGTTTGGGCTTTCATTTTGTTTGTTTTTTTTTTTTACATATCTGTCAGTGAACTCTTTGAAGGCAAGGGTTGTATGTCATCTTTTTATTCAACCTGGTATACTGCCTGACACAGAATAAATCATTAACAAATATAATTGATTGAATAATGTTGGTTGAATAATAAATCAATACATTGATTGAATATTGAATCAATATCTTAGAGACATTTAATATGTGGACCAAAGTCTGGGCATTGCTTAAAGGTCATTCTTCATATTTTCTTGGGCCTGGAAACCCTTAATTTTCTTTTCTAAAACAGAAAAAAAGAAGAGCTACTTTACTGGGGAGAAGAGTGACTTATTTCTTCCTTAGGTGACCTTTTCGAAGATTTTGAAAAGCAAACTCACTTTTAGGAAGCAGCAATGATATCCATATGTCCAGAGCTCAGGGAGAATTCTGGAGTCTGAATATTGTATTGATTCCTCAAGATTGTGGTATTAATAACTAATATTAGGGGAAAGGAAGCTGTCTGAACAATAGTATTTTGACAGGCTAATGGGACCTTAACCTTAAGAAAGGGATGCATAATGTAAAGGAAGAAACTACAAATGTATCTGACAACCCACTGTGTATGGGAAAATCCCTGAATGATACACACACAATAGTGAATACTTCTGGTTTTCCATTCCTGGCACCTGAAGCTCCATGGTTCATGGATGCCCTGATGGTACTGCTGTAGAGGAAAGGAGGAAGAGAAGGATGTAAGTTGAGAGCCTAGCAGGCAGGACTCCAGATTTCCCTACCTGGCTTTTTAATCAGAGCAGTTCTGCTTTTAACAGGTTGGGCTACCACATAAGATTTTGTTTGAAGAAAGAGTTCTGCTGCGAAAAATTTAAAAATTTGAAAACTGTCTGTATAGATCACACACACCAATGTTATTTGAACATAGTGTTTTCAGCTACACTGACTCCAGCTGGCTTAAGGGAAAACTACTTTGACTTAACTCATACTTTTCTTTTTTCTATCAAGCTGGAGGAGCTCATAGAAGCCGAAGATGCTCTCTCTGAAGCCAATGCATTGAACAACTGCAATGCTGAAGTATGGGCATATTTGGCTCTGGTCAGCCTAAAAGTGAGTGTTTATTAGCCTTACATAGTGCCCTTTTAGGGCAATGAGATGAGAAACTAAGTAAAGCAAGATATAGGTAGATGGCCATTAATGCATGGTAGTTGAGGTTTAGTGAGTTTCAGATTTGGTTATTATACTTATGAGAAAGGGGAGGCCAAGTCTGAGAAGCTGCTACTTGGAATATGCTTAAAAATCATTTACTAGGGGTGCCTGGGTGGCTCAGCTGGCTAAGTGTCTGACTTCGGCTCAGGTCATGATCTTGCAGTCCGTGGGTTCGAGCCCGTCATCGGGTTCTGTGCTGGCAGCTCAGAGCCTGGAGCCTGTTTCGGGTTCTGTGTCTCCCTCTCTCTCTCTGCCCCTCCCCAGCTTGTGCTCTGTCTCTCTCTGTCTCAAAAATAAATAAACCAAAAAAATTTAAAAAAAATCATATACTCAAGTGTGTTTGTAAGGAAAGGAGATTCTAAAAATAAGAGCAAGTCACTTGGGCTTGTCAGTCATAGGCGAGCAAGAGTGGGGTGGGCCAGGACTGATTGTCAGCCAGTGTTCTGGATTGGGTGGTCTCTCTGTGGCACTTTTAAGCTGCTCTGCAGTCCCTGGGCAGGGTGTGCTAACCAGCCCAACTCTGTGCACCCCTTTCCTCAAGATGAAGGATATGGTATTCAGAGTCTAGGGTTGGGATTAGGAATGCTGAATGAGGAGCTGTGTGCGGGCAGTGATTGATGGTACAGTGGGATGGCAGATGATACTATGGGGTGGTGGTCATTCTCCTGCTACCCTCCTTGATGCCTCTTGGCCTGCCTGAGCTCTCAAGCGTGGAACATTGGTATGCATTCCTTGTATAGTCGTTCAAATTATGAATCTACAAAAAATTCCTACATATCCTCTCTGTTCTCCCCTTTGGTTAGTTGTGTATGAACTAGAAAAGCTATACAAGAATCTATTATAAAAATAATGGCTGATGGGGGCACTTGGTGGCTTAGTTGGTTAAGTGTCCCCCTCTTGATTTCTGCTCAGGTCATGATCTCATGGTTTGTGAGATGGAGCCCCAAATTGGGCTCTGCGCTGACAGCGTGGTTAGTTTCTCTCTCCCTCTCTCTCTGCCCCTACCCTGCTCACTCTCTCTCTCAAAATAAATAAATAAAAATTTTTAAAAACTAAAGGCTGATGATAAAGATGCAAACATAAATGGATTACCAACAAACATAAATAGATTATTCAACAGAAATCTCTGATACACTAGAGTGATTTTTCCCAGAGAGTCCGTTGTTTTAAAAATGCGTCTGATAACTTCAAAGCATCTTTTTTGCAATTGTCTCTGATTTTTTTTCTCTGAGACCAGAATTTGGGATAGATAGTCTAGACATTTACCTGATACTAATCAGTAAATATATGTTATTTATATTTAAAATGTGTTTAGTTATATTCAATGACTTCACTCCTGAGCTCCCTTTACATTAAAGTGTTTTCATTTCAAAAAAATACATTTTTAAAATGGGAGTGCTCTTGTATCAGAATGTAAACAAGGCCAAAGGCCAGTGAAGGAGATACTCTATTAGACTTTCTGAAACTCTCCTTTCTGTTAAACTGCTGGCTGAGGGTGCTTATCCTTGACATATATGGGAAATTAGGAAGGGCGTATTATGGGAGTTGTGATAGCTGCTCTACCTATAGAAAATAACTCTCCTGTAATTAAATAACTTGCACATCAGTCTTAGATTAAATGGGGAATAATGAGAATGGCTCTTAGTTTTCCAATGGCCAATATGACCTCAAACTGACAGACATTATTGTGATTATAAGAGAAATAAACAAAATTAAAATTACTGGATTTTCTCTTTGGAATAAATATCTTGAATGTCAATATGTGAGATACCTGAGTTCTTCCCCAACTCTGCCACAACTAACCATAGGATCCTGGGTAAGTCACTTAAAGTTGATGGACCTCAATTTCTTTATCTTTAAACTAAAAGGGTCAAAATGAAAGATTTTAATACATGTCTTCTAGAAACTGCTAGGTCAAATAGAAAAAAATGTGGATATGTAAGATTTGAATTAAAAAAAAAGAAGATTGGCCTCAAACACCAATATAGAACTCTACACTTGATAATTAGAGAATACATGTTCTTTGCAAGTACAGATGAGTTGTTCAAAAAAGTTGACCATATGCTAGACAACAAAGAGAGATTCAGCAAAGGTATATAGATCACACTGCAGTGAAATTGTAAGTAAACAATTAAAATATATGCCAGAAGACATAGATACATTTATAAACTTAAATTCAGACATGTAGTTAATTCATAGGTCAAAGAGAAAATCACATGACAATTTCTCATCGTGGGTAGAATTCTAAAGATGACCCTCCCTGCAAGATTATTCCATCAAATAATAGTACAGGTACTGCTGTCAAGGGATTTTGCAAATGTGCTTTCTCTGCTGCTGCCTTTCTAGCTCCTTTAGGTATAAGGTTAGGTTGTATATTTGGGACCTTTCTTGCTTCTTGAAATAGTCCTGAATTGCAATGTATTTTCCTCTTAGGACTGCCTTTTCTGTACCTCAAAAGGCTTGGACTGTTGTGTTTTCATTTTCATTTGCTTCCATATATTTTTTAATTTCTTCTTTAATTTCCTAGTAAACTCATTCATTCTTCAGTAGGATGTTCTTTAACCTCCATGTATTTGGGGACTTTCCAGATTTTTTCTTGTGGTTGATTTCAAGTTTCATAGTGTTGTGATCTGAAAGTATGCATGGTATGATCTCAATCTTTTTATACTTGTTGATGGCTGTTTTGTGATCCAGTATGTGATCTATTTTGGAGAATGTTCCATGAGCACTCAAGAAGAATGTGTATTCTGCTGCTGTAGGATGAAATGTTCTGAATATATCTGTTAAGTCCAACTGGTACAATGTGTCATTCAGAGCTGTTCTTTCCTTATTGATTTTCTGCCTGGATGATCTGTCCATTGCTCTAAGTACAGTATTAAAGTCTCCTACAATTATGGTATTATTATCTATACATTTGTTTATGTTTGTGATTAATTGATTTATATATTTGGATACTTTCACATTAGGGACAGGAACATTTACAATTGTTAGCTCTTCTTGATGGGTAGACCCTTAATTATGATATAATTCCCTTCTTTTTCTACAGTCTTTGTTTTAAAATCTAGTTTGTCTGGATATAAGTATGGCTACTCTGGCTTTCTTTTAACATCCATTAGCATGATAGATGGTTCTCCATCCCCTCATTTTCAATGTGAAGGTGTCCTCCGGTCAAAAATGAGCCTCTTATAGGCAGAATATAGATGGATTTTTGTTTTTTAAAAATCCATTCTGATACCCTATTGTTGCAGACTTTAAGTCTGGAGTTCTCTCTTGTCCAGCAAGAGAGTGGATGCAGAATTGAATATGAGAGAGGCTAATGTCCAGGAGGAGACAAGAGGCCTGAGTAAGGGTCTTTTCTCTGTATTTATTAGGATCAGAAGGCTTACATATGTGATGGACATTCAGAAAGAGACAATAAAACAGTGATCATTAACTCATGTGTGTGAGAGAAAGTGGGTTTTGAAGGTATGTGGTGTTAGGGATTAGGATCAAGACAAATCAAAATCCTGGTGCCAAGCAGATAACCATTTACTGCAGGCATCAGGGACCATGTCTGTGTATCTTAACTTTTCTAGGGGCTAAGACAGATAGAGCATGCTACCTTAGGGTTAACAAGACATTTTTCTTGCTAATTATCTCTGGGAACTTTTGCCATGCTGCAGGGGCTTTCAGCCTCTACCTGTTCTTACTTTCATCCTGTGGAAACAGCTTTCTGCTCTATGCTTTGTTCTACACTGGGCACTTTCACCCTGTGGCAGCTTTCTGGCCTAAGCCTTGTTAACCCATTGGTGAAAGCTCAGAGAATTCTTCAACTTATTTCCCACACCCTATGTCTTTTGATTGGGCACTTAGTCCATTTACATTCAGAGTGGTTAATGAAAGATATGGATTTGGTGCCATTGTGTTATCTGTGGGTTTCATGTTTGTGGTGATGTCTCTGGTCCTTTGCAGTCTTCGGTGCTTTCCACTCAGAGTCCCCTTAGAATCTCTTGCAGGGCTGATTTCGTGGTCATGAGCTCCTTTAGTTTTTGTTTGTCTGGGAAAGTCTTTATCTCTCCTATTCTGAAGACAGCCCTCCTGGATAAAGGATTCTTGGCTCCATAGTTTTCCAATTCAGCACACTGAATATTTCCTGCCACTCCCTTTTGGCCTGCCAAGTTTCAATATACAGGTCTGCTACTACCCTTATGTGCTATGCTTGTAGGTTAAGGCCCATTTGTCCCTAGCTGCTTTCAGAATTTTCTCCTTATCTTTGTATTTTACCAGTTTCACTATGATATGTTGTGGTGTCAACCTGTTTTTGGTGATTTTGAAGGGAGTTCTCTGTGCCTCTTGGACTTGGATGCCTGTTTCCTTAGGGAACTTCTCAGCTATAATTTGTTCAAATAAACCATCTTCACCTTTCTTTTGCTTTTCTTCTTCTGGAACTTCTATGATACGGATATTATTTCATTTAATGGAATCACTTAGCTCTCTAATTCTCCCCTCAAGATCTAGTCATTTCTTTTCCCTCTTATTTTCAGCTTCATCATTTTCCATAATTTTATCTTCTATTTCACCTATTGTCTCCTCTGCTTCTTCCATCCTCACTGTCACCATGTCTAGTTTATTTTGCATCTGATTTATAGCATTTCTTAATTCATTGTGACTATTTCTTAGGTCTTTGATCTCTGCAGCAATAGATTGCTGTCTTCTATACTTTTTTCAAGCCCAGCTATTAGTCTTATGGCTGTTTTCTAAATTCGTATTCAGATATATTGTTTATATCTGTTTTGAGCAATTCTCTGGCTGTCATTTCTTTCTGGATTGTCTTTTGAGGAGAATTCTTCTGTTTCATCATTTTGGCTAGGTTTCTGTCTTTTACATGTTTTAATAGCTTCTTATGTGTTCTGCATGTGCAAGTACTACTGTATTAAAAAGGGGTCATACACTGTCCAGGGCCTGGCATTTTAGGAAGTGTTTTTGGAATGTGTTTCATGCACTCTGTTGTTGTGTTTTGGCTGCTCTCTCCCACTCGTCAGTCCTCTGCAAAGCTCCTCCTTGCTTTTAGTGGTAGAGTGTTTGGACTGTCTACCAGGTGTGCTTTGATTTGTTCATTGAAACAACAATCTGTCAGGTTTAAAGGTTTCCTTAGTGAAGTTCTATTTGAAGAGACTCAAGATGAGGCCTGACTGGAGATTTGGGGCAAAGGAAAGTGCCAGAAGAGAACTTCAGAACAAAACCAGCAGGAAAGCTACTACTAACCCCCAAGGGATTTTGCAGAGGTATACAGAGATTATCTAGGTGGGCTTGTACCAATCAGGTGAATCTTTTAAAAGCAGAGAGTTATTTTCTGGCTTGGGGAAAATAGGGAAGTCAGAGGAATTCAAAGCACAAAAAAGATTCAATACACAATCGCTGGCTTGAAGATGGAAAGGGACCACATATCAGGGAATGTGGGTGGCCTCTAGAAGCTAAAAATGCTGACTTCTCACAGCAAGGAAATGGGGACCTCCATCCTACAAGTACAAGAAACTGAATTCTATCAGTAACCTGTATGTGCTTGGAAGTAGATTCCAGATAAGAACCCAGCCCTGCTGATACCTTGATTTTGGCCCTGTGAGTCTAAGCAGAAAACCAGTTGAGCCATGCCAGGCTCTGACTTATGGAAACTGTGAGATGAAAAATACATATTGTTTTAAGCCACTACATTTATGGTAATTGGTTACACAGAATTATAAAACTAATACAGGCCTTCCAGTAGATTTTTCCCCAGTTTTATTGAGGAATAATTGACATACATCCCAGTAGATTTTTTATAATAATGGCCCACATTTAATTATGCTTTCTGCCCACCCCCTTTGCAATGTGATATTGCCACTTCTCCCATCAAGAGATGGGTTCTCCTCATTTATTCACCTCTTAGAATTTGAGTGGCACTTGTGACTTTCTTTGACTAGTGGAATATGATAGAAGTGATATTGTGTGAGTTCTCAGAATCTAGGCCTACAGAAGCCCTGCAGCTACTGTTTTTGTTCTCTTAACACTCTGGGACCATCAGCTGTGAAGAAGCCCAGTTTAGCCTATGGGAGGTTCAAAGTCCAGCTGGAGAAGAACTGAAGCACCCCCCACCAATAGTTAAGCTCTCTATTTGAATGAGGCCACCTTGGACCTTCCAGCCTTAGTGAAATTTTCAGGTGACTAGAACTGCATGAGTGATTCCAGGAAAAAAACAGAGGAAGAATGGCCCAGATTGCCCATAGAATTGTGAGAAATAATATATTGTGTTTTAAGCCATTAAGTTTTAAGATGGGTTTTACATTTCAGTAGATAATTGAAATGGGAATAAAAAAAACAAAACAAAACAAAATCATTATATGTTGGAATTATGGGATATAAGTAAAGCAATATGGAGAGGGTAATATGTTGCCTTAAATACATGTATTAGACAAGAAGGTTGAAAAACCAATGAATTAAGCATTTAAGTCAAGAAATTAGCAAGGAGACCCAAAAGGATAACAAAGAAAATAAGGAATAAATGCCTGAAACTAATTTAATGTTATATGTCAATTATATCTCAATAAAAAGAAAAGAAAAAATAAGGAGTAGAAGTAAATGAAATTTAAAACAAGGACATAATAGAATTAACAAAATCATAAACTGCCTTTTTTGAAGACTGGTAAATAAACCTGTTGTGTGACTGATTAAGAATTTAAACAAAGAAAGAAGTCACAAATAATGAATTTTAGCAACAAAATACTCAACCACAGAAAATTGTTGGCTAAAATTCTACCCATTCATGTTTTTTTTTAAAGTAAGCTCTATGCCCAACATCATGACCCTGAGATAAAGAGTTGCATGCTCTACCTGACTGAGATAGCTAGATGCCCCAAAACCCATTTGTGATTTTTAAAAACGCAAACTAAGTTTTTTTTTTTAAACCTGAACATGTATCTTCTAAAATCTGCACTATGATATGAAATGGTGAAATGTTAGAAGCATTTCTTTAAAAGTCAAGAATAAGACAAAGATACCTGTTATCATAATGTCTATTCAACATTACGGGCATACCTCATTTTATGGCACTTCACTTTATTGCACATTGCAATGAAACTTTGTTTCTTTGTGTGTGTGTGTTTTTTTTTACAAGTTGGAATGTGTTTCATGCACATTTTTATGTTTATGACAACATAAGGTTGAGGATGAGGAAGGTTTATGACAACCCTGTGATAAGGAAGTCTATCTATCAGCACCATTTTTCCAAAAGTGTTTGCTCACTTCATGTCTTTGTATCACATTTTAGTAATTCTCACAATATTTCAAACTTTTTCATTATTATTATGTTTGTTATGGTGGTCTGTGATCAGTGAACCTTGATGTTACTATTGTAATTATGGGAGGAGGGGTGTACCATGAACTGTGCCTGTAGAAGATGGTGAACTTAATCGACAAATGTTGTGTGTGTTCTGACTGCTCTACCGACTGTCTGTTTCCCATCTCTCTTCCTTTCCTTGGGCCTCCCCATTCTATGAGACACAACAGTTTTGAAATCAGGCCAATTGATAACCCTATAGTAAGCCTCTAAGTGTTCAAGTGAAAGGAAGAGTCGCATGTCTCTCACTTTAAATCAAAAGCTAGAAATGATTAACCTTAGTGACTAGGCATGTCAAAAGCTGAGAAAGACTGAAAACTAGGTATCTTGTGCCAGCTAGTCAAGTTTGAATGCGACAGAAGAGTTTTTGAAGGAAGTTAAAAGTGCTACTTCTGTGAAGAGATGGATGATAGGAAAGCAAAACAGCCTATTAACTGATACAGAGAAAGCTTTAGTGGTCTGAATACAAGATCAACCTAGCCACAACATTTCCTGAAGCCAAAGGCTATGCCAGAGCAAGGCCCTAATTCTCTTCAGTTCTATGAAGGCTGAGAGAGGTAAGGAAACTGCAGAAGAAAAGTTCGAAGGTACCAGAGGTTGGTTCATGAGGTTTAAGGAAAGAAGCCTTCTCCATTACATGGAAGTCCAAGTTGAGGCAGCAAGTGCTGATATGGAAGCTGCAGCAAGTTAACCAGAAGATCTAGCTAAAGTAATTCATGAAGGTGACTTCATTAAACAATGCATTTTAACGTTTATTCATTTTTGAAAGACAGAGAGATAGAGTGTGAGCAGGGAAGGGGCAGAGAGAGGAAGACACAGAATCCAAAGCAGGCTTCAGGCTCCGAGCTGTCAGCACAGAGCCCGACACAGGGCTTGAACTCACGAACTGCGAGATCATGTCCTGAGCCAAAGTCAGCCGCTTAACTGACTGAGCCACCCAGGTGCCCTAAACAATACATTTTCAATGTAGATGAAAAAGCTCTATCTTGAAGGAAGATGCCATCTACGACTGTGATAGCTAGCGAGAAGTCAATGCTTGGCCTCAAAGCCTCAAAGTACAGGCTGACTCTCTTGTTAGGGGCTAATGCAGCTGGTGACTAAGTTGAAGCCAATGTTCATTTACCATTCTGAAAAATTCTAGGGCCTTTAAAAATCATGCTAAATCTATTCTGCCTATGTTCAACAAATGGAACAATAAGACCTAGATGACATCTGTTTACAACACAGTTTATTGAATAATTTAAGCCCACTGTTAAGACCTGCTGCTCAGAAAAAAAGATTCCTTTCAAGGGGCACTTGGGTGGCTCAGTGGGGTTAAGTATCTGACTCTTAATTTCAGCTCAGGTCACGGTCTCATGGTTATGAGATCTAGCCACACCTCAAGCCCTGCAATGGCTCAGAGCTGGGTGTGGAACCTGCTTAAGATTCTCTCCCCCCTCCCTCTGCCCCTCTGTGACTCATGCATGCGCTTGCATGTTCCCTCTCTCTCTTTAAAAAAAATTAGGGATGCCTGACTGAATCAGTTGGTTGAGTGTCCAGCTCTTGATTTTGGCTCAGGTCATGATCTCAAGGTTCATGAGTTTGAGCCCTGCATTGGGCTGTGTGCTGACAGTGTGGAGCCTGTTTGGTATTCTCTCTCTCTCTCTCTCTGCCCCTCCCCAGCTTGAGCACACATGTGTGCTCTCTCTCTCAAAATAAATAAATAAACAAAAATTTTTAAAATTCCCTTCAAAATATTACTGCTCATTGACAATGCACCTGGTCACCCAAGAGCTCTGATGGAGATATACAATAGTTTTTTTTTTTATCTCTGCTAACACAACATCCATTCTGCAGCCAATAGATCAAGGAGTCATTTTAACGTTCTAGTCTTATTATTTAAGAAATCCATTTTGTAAGGCTATAGCTGCATAAATAGTGGTTCTTTTGATGAATCTGGGCAATGTAAATTCAAAACCTTCTGGAATCCAGTATTCATCATTCTAGATTTCATTAAGAACATTAGTGATTCATGTGAAGAGGTCAAAATATCAACATTTACAGGAATTTGGAAATTAACCACAGGCCTCATGGACGATTTTGAGGGGTTCAAGTCTTCATTGGAGGAAGTAAATGCAAATGTGGTAGAAACAGCAAGAGAACTAGAACTAGAAGTGGCACCTGAGGATGTGATTGAATTGTAATCTCATGAGAAAAAAAACTTTCACAGATGAGGAGTTGCTTCTTATAAATGAGCAAAGGAAATTGTTTCTTTTTTTATTTTTATTTATTTTTTTATTAACTTTATAGTTTATTGTCAGATTGGTTTCCATATAACACCCAGTGCTCTTCCCCACAAGTGACCTCCACCATGACCATCACCCCCCTTACCCTTACCCCCTCCCCCTTCCGCCCTCAGTTTGTTTTCAGTATTCAAGGGTCTCTCGTGCTTTGT
>CM053561.1:31134104-31189033 GCA_028646485.1 Cryptoprocta ferox | reverse complement strand
CCTCTTGGATTTCAATGTCCATTTCTTTCCCCATATTTGGGAAGTTTTCAGCTATAATTTGATCAAGCACCCCTTCAGGACCTTTTTCTCTTTCTTCATCTTCAGGAATTCCTATGATACAGATATTGTTCTGCTTGATTGTATCACTCAGGTCTCGAATTCTCTTTTGGTGCTCCTGTATCAATTTCTCTCTTTTTCTCGGCTTCCTCTTTTGCTATAACTGTGTCTTCTAATTCACTTATTCTCCTCTCTGCCTCTTCAATCCGTGCAGTGGCCGCCTCCATTTTGTTATGCACCTCATTTATAGCTTTTTTTTAACTCGACACAGCTATTTTGAAGGTCCCTAGTCTGTGTATCAATAGCCTCTTTGATATTTTTTTCAAGGCCAGCAATTAATTTTATGACAATTGTTCTAAGTTCTTCTTCAGTTATGTTGCTTAAATCTGTTTTGAGCAGTTCTGTGGCTGTGACTTCTTCCTGGAGTTGCTTTAGAGGAGTGTTCTTTCGTTTCATCATTTTGGCCAGGTTTCTGTCTCTTGTCAGTTTTAAAAGCTCGTTATGCCCTGTGCACCTGTTAGTATTGCTCTACTGAAGGAGGCTCATTGACTGTCCAGGGCCTGTCGTTTCAGAAAGTGTTCTTTTAATGGTGTCTCTCGGTTTCTCTTGTTGTGCCTTTGATTATTTTACTTCCCTGGTCAGTGATATTTGGGACTCTCCACCATGTGCATTTTGGCTTGTTTCTTGAAGTAGCCCTGTGCGTATGGGCGTGGTTTGGTGTAGGTAGGTGTGTCTCGGGGACTGCTCTCCGATGCCCCGCCTTGGTGGTTGCAGGGAGAAGAATGGCGGCGCTTCAAGCTCTGCTTGAACCAAGCGTTGCAAGCTGCTCTTCTGAGTCCGATCTCCCTGTGCCGTGGGCGAGCCAAACTGTATTCTCCAAGCTCCGCCTCACTTCCAAATCCTAGTCCATGCAGTTCAACACTACCACCGGAGATGAGATGCGTTCCCGCTGGTGGCCGGCCTCCTGGCCGGCCCGCTGCCACCGCAGCCGCCTCCGCCCTCCGAGGGGCTTGTGCTGTAGGAGGGCGGCCACCACCACCGCTCCTGGTGCCGCTTGGAATGGATGCCACTGCCGCTGCGCCCAAGGAAGAATTCGCCAACTAGATGGGACAGATTTCTCTTCGTTCGCCCAGCAGTTATATATGGGGAGATGGGCGAGTTTTTCCTTTTTTAGAGATGGTTCTATGAGCGTTTTCAGTCTCTCTTTCTCTTCCCCTTGTCTCTCTGGGGCACAGCGCGCTCTCCCTGTGTTGGGCCGGGGCTCCTTTCCCCTGGACCTCCGGGACCCGCCCGTCCTCCAATTTTCAGTTCACAATCACTCACTCAGGCATCTTTGAGGTTGTCTTCTTTCTGGCGTCTGTTTCTTCTTTTCCCCCACTTGCAAATCAACGTATTCTCCCTTCAGTCCTTCTCAGTTCAATCGATGCGGGCAAGGGCAGACTACAGAGCTCCCTACTTCTCCGCCATCTTGCCACTCTCAGAAATTGTTTCTTAAGATGGAAACTATTCCTGGTGTAGATGTTGTGAAGGTGGTTGAAATGACAACAGAAGATTTAGAATATTACATAAAGTTAGTTGACTTCATAAAGTTAGCAGTGGCAGGATTTGAGACGATTGATTCCAATGTTGGAAGAAGTTGTACTGTGGGTAAAATGCTGTCAAATAGCATTGTACACTACATAGAAATCACTCATGGAAAGAAGAGTCAATTGATGTGGCAAACTTCATCATTGTCTTAAAGAAATTGCCACAGCTATCCCAACCTTCATTAACCTTCACCTTGATGCATTAGCAGCCTTCAATATCAAGGGAAGACCCCCACCAGCAAAAAGATTACGACTCACTGAAAGCTCAGATGGTGGTTAACATTTTTTTAGCAATAAAGTATTTTTTAAAATGTTTATTTATTTATTTTTGAGAGAAAAAGAGTGCACAGGGGAGGGGCAGAGAGAGAGGGAGAGAGAAAGAATCCCAAGCAGGCTCAGCACTGTCAATGTAGAGTGTGATGTGGGGCTCAAGCTCACAAACTGTGAGATCATGGCCTGAGCCGAAATCAAGGGTCAGACGCTTAACTGCCTACATCACCCAGGCACCCCAGTAATAAAATATTTTTAAATTAAGATATGTACATTGTTTTTTAAAACATGATGCTATCATTGCTCACTTAATAGACTACAGTATAGTGTAAACCTAACTTGTATATGTACTAGGGGACAACACTTTGTTGTGATATTCACTTTATTGCACCTGTCTGGAACAAAACCTGCAATATCTCTGAGATGCCCCTGTGTACTGGAAGTTCCAACATGGCAACAACCACATACACACAAAAAAGAAATTGGAGGAAAAGGATTAAAAGGGAATCTACAAGCTGAAAGATGAATGAAAAGTTTCACTACTGAAAGAGTAGACAAAAAAACAAAGAATGGTGGTTATTGTTGGGGAAGTAGTTGGGAGAAGAGTGGATATGGTTGGGGTGGAAGCAAGACCTCTTAATATATATCTTGTATCCTTTGGCTTGTAATTATGTATATGTATTATCTGTTCAATAAAGATGAACACAGAGAAGTAGATTTGCTGGAAGGTTTCCAGTAGGTTGCTGGAAAAATATATATAAATATATATATATATATAATATATAAAAAATCAATATTATCAAAATCAAAGATCATCAGGAACAATTTGAAAGTCTAACTTAAAAAATCTCACTCAAGATCTGTATGGATAAAAGTGTAAAACTTTACTGAATGGCATAAAAGAAGATCTAATAGGGGTACTATGTTCATGGATAGGAAGTTTCAAGACCATAAAGTTGAACATCTTCCTACATGTCTAATTTTAATGCAATTCCAATAAAAATAATAAGTTTTTTTTTAGGAACTTGGTCAACTAACCCTAAAATTCACTGGCCAAGAAATCATCATGACAATATGGACCGGGTAATAAGACAGGAGGACTTTTGTACCAAACATTAAAACTCATTGTGAAGCTCTGATAATTAATACTGAGTGATATTCGGGTAGGAATAGGTAAGTGGGACATAATTTCTAGACAGAAGTAGACCCACATATATGTAGAAACTTAGGTTTTAATTAGATGGTATTAAAAAAAATGGGATTTCCTAGGAATCTTCCCTGAAACTCTCCCTCCAACAACTAAAAACTACACATGCACAAGATATTTATTACAGTATTATTGCAATTGCAAAATATTGGAAACAACATACATAGGAGAATATTTAAATAAACTATGGTATATCCAAATAAGGGAGTACTAAGCTACTGAAAAAAATAATGGAAAAGATCTCTATGAACTGATGTGGAGTGATTTCCACGATATATTGTTCAGTGAAAAAAACTAAAGTGCAAGATTTCCTATAGTATACTACGTTTTGCATAAAAAGGAAGGAAAAAGAATTCATACACAGATTGGCTCATTTGCGCAAAAAAAGCACAGGAAGGAAAAACCACAGATTAATGTGACTGGGTCCTTTAGGACATGGGCAGACATAAAGTAGAAGGGAGGGAATGAGTGGGTGACACTCTGATTGTACCTTTTGGTACATATCTGACCTTTGGAACCATGTTATTTTCATTTTTTTAAAGATATAAAATCAACAAGAAACAGGGAGATTGTCCAATTCATATCATAACAATAACAACAAAACTATTTCCCATGATTAACAACACTGAAGGTGGGAACAAGATACCTTGGGGGTTACCTGGGTGGCTTAGTCATTTAAACATCTGACTTTGGCTCAGGTCATGATCTCACGGTTCATGGGTTCAAGCTCTGTGTCGGGCTGTGTGCTGACAGTTCAGAGCCTGGAGCCTGCTTTGGATTCTGTGTGTGTGTCTCTCTCTCTACCCCTCCCCTGATCACACTCTGTTTCTCTATCTCGCAAAAATAAATAAAAATGTTAAAAATTTAAAAAGATACTTTTGAAAAATTATTTGAAATATATACTCTCAGACTAAAAAGGAAAGAAAAAACCCTCTATACAAATATTGAACTCCAGTTAGTAAGCTTCTTTTTTGAAGAGCCATGAGTTACTAGTTCTCAAATTACTAAGTATGCTATAATTTACCAAATAAGAGATTATATTGTGGGTAATGGGAGCCAAGTTTCTTACTGTCAGAGAAGTTACAAATATGGAAACCAGGAAGATAGAATGACGTTGTAGTTGAGGATTAGAATTGAAGATACTGATATAACCTCATGATCTGATAGATTTTATAAATAGATATTATATATAGTTGAGGGATGCACAAGTACACCTAGTGATCAGATATTGAAAAACTAAAAATTGATATCCATTAAAAGGAACTAGGGCATTTGTTCGGTTTTTAAAAAATAATAAATTAGAGGCTTCTAGGAAATGGCTGATTCTAGGACTGGGATAGAGAAAGTATAAGATGAGACTGGGATATCTTGTTGGATCAAAGTAAAACATGCTCAGAGAAAGATTGAGACATATCAAAAACACATAGTGGAAAAAAAAAAAAAAGACAAAGGAATTAGCTTAAAGTGGAGCCCCCACTGGCCCCAGAAAAGAATTACAAGTGAGAATCTATGCTCCTGCAGTAATATAAGAATGATAGACAAGATAGCTTAAAGTGGAAGGCCAACTATTTTTCTTTTTATTTATTTATTTATTTTTAAATGCTTTTATTATTGAGAGACAAAGAGAGACAGAGCATAAGCATGGGAGGGGCAGAGAGAGGGGGAGACACAGAATCTGAAGGAGGCTCCAGGCTTTGAGCTGTCAGCACAGAGCCCAACACGGGGCTCAAACTCACAAACCGTGAGATCATAACCAGAGCCGGTCGGACGTTTAACCAACTGAGTCACCCAGGCGCCCCAAAAGCCAAGTATTAAATGAATAAGGAATCAGGGAATTCAAAACTCACAATTTGGAAACCACCATATTAATTCAAGGAAAAATCATCAATATATGCTGAAATTATGGATGAATGTTTAAGGGAGTTAAGATGATATTTACATAGTCTCAAAATATTTCTCCACAAGATATTAATTACAAAGGGTAACATAGTAATGTTATAGTAGAAAAACCTGGCAGATAACAATAAACAACTGATCAAAGTTACCATCACCAGTATTGGAATAAACAGCATGTGCCTCCTGTGAAACACAACATTATTTTTGTAGTATTCCTGCCAAAAGTTCAAAACCTGATATAATCAAGGAGAAACATCAGATAAACATAATTGAGGAATATTTTACAATTACTGTCCTGTATACTCTTCAGAAATGCCAGTGTTATGAAACATAGACTCAAGACTGTTCCAGATTAAAAGAAAGGCGAATGACATGAATATTAATTGCAAGGCATGATGCTGGATTTTATTTTGCTATAAAAGACATTTTTGAGACATTTGGAAAAGTCAGAATGAGAAATATATATTATACATTATAATTAAAACAGCAACAGCACAAGCAGGGGAGGGGCAGAGAGAGAGAGGGAGAGAATGAATTCCGAGCAGGCTCTGCACTCCAGCACAGAACCTGACACGGGGCACCAACTCATGAAACTGGGAGATCTTGTCCTGAGCTGAAACCAAGAGTCAGTCACTTAACTGACTGAGCAACCCGGGCACCCCTAAATTAACAATTTTAAAATTGGAAACTCATACATAACACAAGACATAAAAATAAAACTTAAGGACTTTAATACTTGCAGAATTTATAACTTATTATTACAGTTTATATAATTATATAATATAGCTATTACATAAATATGTCCTACAATAAGAAAAAAAAACCCTACAATCTGATTGAAAAATTGTCACAGGATAGGAATATACAATTTGCTGAAGTGGAAATTGTAAAAGCCAATAAATGTATAAGAAGTTTGCCTCACTTATAATCATGAAAGTGCAATTTAAAATGACAATGTGACAGAAATTCATACCCATCAGATTGGTTAAAATTACTCTGATATTATCAACAATGCTAAGGCTTCTCAGAATTGCTAGTGAATATAAATTGATATGACTACTTTGAAGTACAATATGGCATGATTTACCCAAATTCATGTCTACAATTTAGCAATTTTATATCTAGATACATTCCTAAGAAAAATACCAGAAGACATGTACAAGGATGTTTATTGCAGCATTTCCCATAATAGCCAAAAAAATGTCACTCTTTTCAAATTTATTTTGGCTGTTCTGGATCTTCACATCATTTGGACCTCAGCAGAGACGAAACAAAGGTAATAGTGACAGGAAAGGAAGATGTGCTAGAAAATGCCCCTGGAATTCAGTGAATTTCAGGTGGGGAAATCTTTGAAGTGTACATATTACGGGAAAGTCTTTTATTTTGATTTTGATATTTTTAATAATTGAAAATTTTTTAACATTTATTTATTTTTGAGAGAGCATGAGCAGGGGAGGGGCAAAGAAAGAGTGAGACACTGAATTTGAAGCAGGCTCCAGGCTCTGAGCTGTCAGCACAGAGCCCAAATGTGGGGCTTGAGCCCACGAACCATGAGATCATGACCTGGGCCAAAGTTGGACGCTCAACTGACCAAGCCACCCAGGCACCCCTAGGAAAGTCTTTTAAATAATGAAAGTTTTGTGAACTAGTAAAAATTTACCATGAACTGGCACTGATCAGGAATTTGGACTAGATATTTTCTAAGTTTCCTTATAGCCAGAACATTCTGTAGTTTTCATATTTATTTAATATTAGGTTATTATGAATATATTTCATATTTATGTATTTCCCAGGTGACATTGTATACTCTAATTTGTTATGCACAAACTTGTTAAGTATAATAGTGAATTCATATTATTTGCATTTAACTCCTAGATGTGTGCTTCATGCAAAGAATAACTGGGAGAAATAGTTAGGTGTCCCCATCTCATATCCAGATCTGCATGGAAGCAATTACAATATATGCTTTTTTGTAATGCATGGAGACAGGATAAAGTGCAATAGTTAAAAACTTGGACTCTGGAGCCGGACTGCATTGTTTGAAAACCTGGCTCCTCCACTTAGTAGCTTCATAACCCTGGGAAGTTATTTATCCTCTCTATGCCTAGGTATTTCTATCTGCGAGCAGAGAATTATAAATAATAGCAGTTTTCTCCTAGAATTTCTTTGAGGACTAGGAATGAAAGTATGTAAAGTACTTAAAACAATATAGACAATTAAAACACTGTAAATCACAAAGTAAGCATTATATACATTTTAGCTATTAACAGAATGGCTTCAATCCTGAGAGAAACAAATGAGTCATGGTGCTTTCAGGGGAAAAAAAAATGAGAGGCCAAGTTATCTTTAAGCTTTTTAAACTGAAGAAGAGATATTCATATGTACATGTATATATATATATGTGTGTGTGTGTATTATATATATGTATATTATATATATATACATATATAAATAAATAAGAATATCTGCTTTATGCTATCACCTTTCATTTTCCTGTTTTCCCTTTGAATTCCAAGGGTATGTAATCCTCTGTTTTGGTAGAAATGTTTGTGGCAATGTACTTTCTCACCATAATGTTTATGATATGTCATCATCATCAGCTGCTGCTCTTTTTTTCAGGCTGGACGGGAACTGGAAGCTGAGCAGGCCTACAAGTACACAATGAAGGTATGATGCAGGCGCCTCTACTGTTTGTATGTACTGTACTGAGGTTGGGAAACTGGGGGGAAGATGCTGCCTTAATTCAGGATTTTACAACATTTCATGATGTAAACATTTTTTCTAGACGCTTTTCTTACCATGTTTGCCATTTGCTGCTGGGTGTGGAATAACCTATACATTACTATGGGGGACCTTTTTTCTACCTCTTTATAGAATTTGGTTTAATGGAAAGACAGATGGCCTGGTAGTCAGGAGACCTGAATTATGGTCCTAGTTTTTCCACTAACTTTACTGTATTAACTTCTCTGGGCCTCATTTTCCTCGTGTGTAGACTGAAGGTGTTGGTCTAGTCCACAGATCAGCATACTTTCTGTAAAGGGCAAAATAATATTTTACGCTTTGTAGGCCAAACTGTCTCTATCACATCTACTACACTCTTCCTTGTAGTGCAAAAGGAGCCATAGACAATACATAAACAAATGAGCATAGTTGTGTTTCAGATAAAAGTTTTACTTACAAAAACACGCAGCAAGCTGGATTTGGCTCATGAGCAATAGTTTGCCAACCTGCATTGTATTCTACTAATTATGAATTACAGATAATCTGACTTAAAAGACAGTGGCTTAAACAAATTAGGAGTTTTATTTTTCTCATCTAACAAAAAGCCCAGGGCTGGTATCACAGCTCCACAATGTCATCAAAGACCCAAACTCTACCTCTCTGCTCCAGTCATAGCCTGCAGTTCCCATCTTTTTTGTTGCAAGACAGCCACCACATATATGTTTCAGGCACAATAAGGAACAAAAGGGAGAAAAGAACGAAGAGGACATGCTAGCTATTTCACCTCCCTTATGAAGCAATGGCTTTACGGGAATAAAAGATACAGCATAGGAAATATGGTCAATGGTATTGTGATAGTGCTGTGTGGTGACAGATGGTAACTATACTTATGAGCACAGTGTAATGTATAGACTTGTAGTATCACTGTGTTCTACATCTGAAACTAATGTAACATTGTGTGTCAACTACACTCAGATAAAAAAATAAAGATGTTTCTACAGGTACATTGAATTTGATGGTAAAGAAAATCAGTTCCAGGGAAAAGTATCTACTTTTGGGGGTTAAAAAAAAGCAGCAATGACTTTAGCCACAGTTGGTCATAAGACTACCCCTAGCTCTAAGGGAAGAAGGAAATGGAGATTTTTAGCTAGCTGCATTCCTGCCCTGAAAAGAAATGAAGATTTTGTTAGTAAGAAAGGAAAGTGAGTATTTAGTAGCAACTAGACATCTCTACTACACATCTAGAGTCTAAAATTAAACCTAATATCTTTGATTCCTGTGTCTTTGGCTCCTGTCACTTGCCAAATTGGAATATTATTGTTAAGACAGGGTGATGATGTGAACTCTTTTAAAAGTAAACATTATTAAAGTTACTTTACCAAAAAAAATACACAAATTGCAAATGTTTATACTACTTGAATTTTCATAAAGTAAATGTGTCCATGTAACCAGCACAATGTTCTGAGGTCTTTTAATGGAGTTACCATGAAATAGGGAATATAGGAAGAGCCAGTTTCATGCCTAGGAACTGTATTCTTTAACTGCGGCCCTGTAAATGAGCGGTCTCCACAAAGATATAACAGGTATAAAATGTATCCTCCCCTTCCTTCTTCTCATGCAGCTGAAACTGAAAGATGAGACTCTGCTTGCAGAGATCCACATGGTACAGGAGACAGTTGGCTTTGGAAATCCATCTTTCTGACATCCTTCCAGCTGAAGAATATTCTGTATGGGACTATGAGCTTCTTTCCTTCCCAGAGAAATTAAACCCTGGATATATCGTCACATGAGGACTGGGAATGGACAACACCATGAACAGAAGCTCATTCATTTATTTCCATGGACTGTCTTACTGGATGGCCCTTACTGGATGCTTTACAAGTGACAGTAAACTAGATGACAATAAAAAATGGAAGAGATTGAAAATTCATCAGTGTGGTTCTGGAGTTAATTAAGGTATACTGAGGTATATGTAAGAATGTATTTATTTCTATAAATAAGGCATAGCGGTTTCATTATTAAGGTTTCTGGTAAAAGCTTATCAGATCACTCCTTTAGGAAGTCAACTGCTAAGGTCTCTGGCCAGGTTCACTTCCTGGAACTTGAGAATTAGGGTATCAATTTCTAAACTGGGCCTAAAGTAAGAACGCTATGCTGGGTCATTGTATTAGGAAAAACACATTAGTTGTGACCAGACCCTTTGGATTCAATGGTGAACAGAGCTGAACAGAGAGGTCTTTGCTGATGGTCGGGGTACTCATTACCTCTAATTATGGGTACTTTATGGATCTAAATCACAAGGGCTCCAAGAAGAGTCCATTACTCTATAATAGATGGAAAACTCACAATTGAGGCCATTATTCTAGGCTAGAGATGAAAAAGGAACCATACTTCACTGTTTTCTTCCAGATCACTGCATAGCAAAACCAGAAATAAAGACTCCTTTTTCTTAATTTCTTAAAAGAAGGTGCAGAGGAGGAACGTGGAGGAATAGGAGGGAAGGTGAAAGGCATGTTAATAAACACAAAAGGATAAAATAAACTCCACATCATTTACTGTTCTTCTATAGTCTCGGCTCTAACGCTACTTCCTGAGGCATCAAGGAACTATCAGTCTCGCCTTCTCCTCTGTTCCCTCAGGACTGTATACTGACCATCTTTAGCAACTCTAGCGTAGTCTCAGCGTCTCCCCCACGTGACTCTGAGCTTCCTAGGGGCAGGGACAGTGCCCTTTCAGCTAGGCGTCCTAAACAGGAAACGTTCCCTGGAAGGATGGATTTGAGAACACTTGAGCAATTCTCTTGTCCGCTCCCTCGGATTCTCCCAATATTCCCCACTCCAGCAGGAATCCGCGGTCCATGGAGACCGAGAACGCCTACGCAGCTCGGCTCGCACTACTACCCTCGCTACACGCAAATCGCAGCGCGCCTTTTTTGCAGCAGCTTAAGGTACGTTAGCGTTCGCAGCGTTGCCTTATGGGAAGTGTAGGGCGCAATGCGGAAGGGGCGGGGCGAATGGACTCTGCTTCCGCCACGAGGGCGCTAGGGCTTGGGTCGCAGAGAGGTCACGCCCCCGGTCCGGCAGTGTGGATTGCTCCGTGCACGTCCTCCGCTCCTCCCGAGGCCGTAGCGCTGATCTGTGCGGACAGCGGGGCGCTGGGAGTCGCGGCACCTGGCGCCCCAAGTCCCGGCGCATGCCGGCTGCGCCATGGTCCAGTTCAGTGAGTCAGCTTCCGGGCGAGGCTGGTGGGCGTATGGGGCGGGGTGGGCGGCGCGTGGGACCAGATGAAGCGGTTCTCTCCAGGGCGAGTTGGAGGCAACCCCAACCTGAAACAGCCACACTGCCTTACGTTTGGCCCTCTCCTCAGTTTTTTCTTAAGTCTTGTTGAAAACCTGAGACAAATGGCATTCAGTGTGTAGATGAGGTAGCTGAGGCTCCGTCGTGGTTGCAGAGCTATTAAATGGCACGCTGGTGTTGAGTGGATTGAGGGATGAGGAGGTAGTCCCTTCTCGTTGAAGCGTATGAGACGAGTTTCACAAAGAATATAGTATTTAAATCAGATTGACAATAATGGTTGGATGTAAAGATACTACAGTTGAGGAAGGGGCTTGATTTATCTAACTCATTTTGTCCATTTTGTGTATTCAGTTCTTGTGTCTTAACCATTTATTTCTCTACAGCTACTGTTCTTTGCAAGGCCTACCGTGGAGGTCACTTAACCATCCGCCTTGCCCTGAGTGGCTGTACCAACCGGCCTTTCTACCGCATTGTGGCTGCTCACAACAAGTGCCCCAGGGATGGCCGTTTTGTGGAGCAATTGGGCTCCTATGATCCACTGCCCAACAGTCATGGAGAGAAAATTGTTGCTCTCAACCTGGACCGGATCCGGCATTGGATCGGCTGTGGGGCTCACCTCTCTAAGCCTGTGGAGAAACTTCTGGGTAACTCAGCTCTAGCCTTACTTCATTGAGGGGATTTTAAATTGAAGTCAGTTTCAGGATGATAATAGTTAAGAATGATTTTCATTACCTCAGGTTGATCAGGACTGGAAGTGAGAGCTGAAGTTGTGTTCTAATTGTCATTTTGAATCTGGAGACTCCTTGTTCCATGTTATAATGAGTGAAAACCCTGTTGCTTCTAGGTCTCTCTGGCTTCTTTCCTCTGCATCCCATGATGATCACAAATGCTGAGAGGCTGCGAAGAAAACGGGCACGCGAAGTCCTCTTAGCATCTCAGAAAACAGATACAGAAGCTACAGAAGCAGAAACGAGCTGACTTCAGCTGAGCTTAAGCAGAGCATTGGGGAAAAGGTCAACGTCTTCTTAAAATACTTGTGCAGAACACTTAGTTTTATTAGATTTGGAGGTCAATAAAAGGAGTTTTCTAAGTCACCCATGCTCTTCTGGCCTGGCCTGAGCTGGGCTCAGATAGAGATTTGTTCTTTCTGACTTAGAGCTGGGTCTGCGTACTAATTCGCTTTTTCAGCCTTCATCTGGAGAAAGACAGTGATTGTGGGTGTGTTGGACTTTTGGGTTGGGCCCTGGATCTCCTGGGCAACTTCACAATCTGCTGCCTTCCAAGACCCCTGTTTGAAAGCCCCCAGCCAGCCTGTCCATGGTCCATCAGAGTAATTCCTTCCTTAATCATTTATGGTCATTCCACTAGCTCAAGAACACAGTTACTTTGCTTATTATTATTATTTTTTGTAATTACAGATTTATATTTTCTTTTATGACACATAATCTCAAATTTACAAAGGTAGATTTTTTAATGAGCTTTTAGGCTATAATAGCCTATGTTAAGAATGAGAAAGTGGAAGAAAGATAATATTGAAAAGTACATTCTCAGCTCTTTACAAGTAGGGTTATTTGTGAGGATTATTAGTATCACGAAAGTGGGTAGGATTGTCTCCATTTTATTGATGGGAGGCTGAGGTTCAGAGGTAAAAACTTGACCAAGGCCACCCTATTTTCATTTGGGCAAAGCTAAGAGTCAGACCCCAATATGCATACCTGGAGAGCACTTTCCAGCATATTTTAGTGTCTGGGGCAGGGTGGGTGTGAGATGAGCAAAGATGAGGGGCTTTACAAAAGTCCCACTTTAAAAGCCAGTGATATAATGAGGTTTAGGTGTCATGAATTTGGTAATGTAAATGACGGGCTGTCCCCAAAACCCAAAATGTCACATTATCTGCTCCACCAGTTTGCAGGACAACCATAGACATGGATTGGAGGATTTTAGTGCACACCCTGGATAGTACAGCTTTCAAATTCTGACATGAGACTATGGTGGGGAGATTTATAGAGGAGATACTAAAGTGCTATTATGTATCAACTTACTTTTATTCTCTGGGTTTTGTATTCTGAGAACAATTACCAGCCATCTCATTATGGTATCATTAAGTCTCTCCCAGGGTCACTGGTTGGCCTCCCTTGCTTTGAGGGGACTTTGAAGGCAGGGCAGGCTGAGAAGAACTGACTACCTGGATTTCTCTTGGATCTGGGAAAGAGAAATGCTATGAAAACCATGGGAACTCTGGAAGTTACACATAATCTCTGGAGAGTTCAAGATCTTTGGATAAACTATAATTGTAGAGCAGAGGAGAATGATTACAAAAGGTATTGACCAGTAAGGGGAACTGCCGGGAAATGGGTTAAGCTAAGGTATTATTTGAAGCTACTGAGTTTCTGCCAACTCAAGTATTCACTTTGTGCCCAGGTTTATCCTTTCTCTACGATCTGTATACACACACTTCCTGTGTGAGCTCATCCTGTCCCTAATTTCCAAAGTTTTCGCAACCCCTAGCCTTGCTTTGGATCTCCTGACACAGTTTCTCACCATCTTCTGGTTGATTGGATCAGCTTATCTTGCTATCACCTCAAATCCAACATGCTCAAACCCAGCTTTGCACTTCAGAAAGCATTAAAAAATAAATTAATTAAAAACGCCTTTTCTTCATCCTTATTTTTACTAAGATGAGGGTTTGGGTCACGTTACCTTCAAAGTGGAAGGCGAATGGGAATGATTCTGTAATAAATGTTAGAGTTAAAAGACCGGTATTTTGTGGTTTTGGTTAGGGCTTTTTTCTTTCGGCAATCAAGGGAAAGTCCTTACCCAGCAGTCCCAACCTGTAGGTTACAAAATTATTGGGTCTGCCCGATCTGTGTACTCCTGTCTGAATCATTGAAAAAGAACATGTTGAACCATGTCAAATTGCTAAATGCCGATGCTAATGCATTTTTTACTTTAAAAAAAAAAAGGCAAACAGGACAGCAATATATAGATTCGAGTAATATGGACGTGCCATATATTAAATAAGCTTATGCGCTGGAACACTGGGGAGAAGATAGGCGCCAGCTTTCCTGAGTAAGAGGAGGCGGGCGACCTGGCACTGGGCGTTACCGCCTAACCGCGCCAAAGGAGATTCTCACAGCAGCGCCCTCTAGGCTGGCCACGCCCCCCGGGTTGCATCCCCCGTAAAGTGTGACGTCCTGGCCACGCCCCTCCGGCGCCTCTAGTGACGCAGTCGCCCTTTTTTTGCGCGGGAAAAGGAGGCAGTTCGGAGCGCTAGGTAGTGTTGCCCGGACCGGCAGTTTTTGCGGAGTTTGCAGCTCGCTGCCTGCCCCTGCCGGCCATGGGGCTGCTGGAGCTGTGCGAGGAAGTGTTTGGTACTGCTGACCTTTATCGAGTGTTGGGTGTGCGGCGCGAGGCCTCGGACAGCGAGGTACGGCGCGGCTACCACAAGGTGTCCTTGCAGGTCCACCCAGACCGGGTCGGCGAGGACGACAAAGAAGACGCCACCCGCCGTTTCCAGGTACGCGAGTCCCGGCTCCACTGGCCTCTGGGCTTCTCTTGGTCCTTTGGCCGCCTGGCCCCGCCCCAGCGGAGCGCGCCTAGCCGAATCTGGCTTTTTCTAATCTTTAGTTCTCGAAGCGGGGTTTCTGTGAGGGATGCAAGGGTGACTTTTGGGTGCTCTTTCCCCGCAGATTCTCGGGAAAGTCTATTCTGTTCTGAGCGACAAAGAGCAGAGAGCACTGTACGATGAACAGGGAACAGTGGACGAAGATTCTGATGTGCTCAACCAAGATCGGGACTGGGAGGCGTATTGGAGGTTACTTTTTAAAAAGGTAGAGGATTCTGGAGATTTCTTTGTGACCGTTCCCTTCGTTCATTTGACAAACGTTTATTGAATGCCTTTAAGGCATTGCGTTTTGTGTTGTGTAGGAATGAGGAATTTGTTTCGTTTCAAAAGTACAGATAAATATATACACACATGCAAGCAAGCGTTCCTCAGGAGATAACATATATCTTTGAAGAAGAATAAATTTGTTTAATCGTTAAACATACACGGTTCTACTGAAATGGGTCTTTAATTTCCTGTTGATGTAGAGCGATTGTAGTGAAAAAGGTGGTTTAATATTTTACAAGATACTGCTTCATTTTACATATCCACCTATAGGCCCCGAGTTTTCCTGAGAAACTTCACTTAAAATTTCCTGGTCTGTAATTTAGTAGTTGTGAAGGTTGGAGTAGAGAGAACTCTGGAAAAGCTTAGGCATAGACAATGTGGTTCCCTGCAACAATTTCAACTCAAGCAACTGTGGTACTTAGGGAGAAATATTTCTACACCTAAATCTAGTTTTACTAGTATACTTTTTATTTATTTAGAATAAAATTGTCAGTTAAAGCTAAAGCATGTGTCTCTTACTTGTTCAGATATCTCTAGAAGACATTCAAGCTTTCGAAAAGACATACAAAGGTTCTGAAGAAGAGCTGGCAGATATTAAACAGGCCTATTTGGATTTCAAGGGTGACATGGATCAGATCATGGAGTCTGTGCTGTGTGTGCAGTACACAGAGGAACCCAGGATAAGGAATGTTATTCAGCAAGCCATTGATGCTGGAGAGATCCCATCCTATAATGCCTTTGTCAAAGAATCGAAGCAAAAGATGAATGCAAGAAAAAGGAGGGTAAGGTTTTGAATGCAATTTATTATTTATATCTTGATTGCTTCCAAAAAGAATATGAGAGTATTTACAATAACAAATATATATAAGATTACTAAAATGAGAACGAGGGTTAACTTATTATATAGTTGTTGTCTAATGAAATGAGCATACCATCTCATCAAGAGAAACTTTTTTTTCCTAGTATGTTGTGCTCAAAGAATTTTACTATGCGGATGGTTTAAATAACTAATATGATCTTAAAATAACACAAATATTCTTTATTCTTCAAAAGATAAAGTAATGGAGTCCAGATACATAGGCTATCGATGGTGGTTCTCACTCGGTTAAGGGATGGGGGGAGGGTGACAGAAACTTTGTAGGGAGGGGAGGACTGTGTCTTGCTAATACAAATTTTCTTTTGTCCTTGCCCAAACTGATTCTTGAGTTGGATCCAGTATATACATTTCTAAACAAATGATTCAGTTTATTTTGATGCAACTGTATTCTCAAACACACTTTGAGAGGAACACTTTTGTGGAGAATCCAGGATTGTGGCCTCTTTACCTTATTATACTATGGTATTGGTAGTGGGGGGATGATGGCAGGGTTTTGGAGCTTAAGAACAGCTGAGGTTCTGGGAGGGAGTGGATTCAAGGTAGCAAGCATCTGTGTCTGTGGTCTTCTGGGGTAGTAGCCATTGCTTCAACCTGGATTTTCTAATGGGAGCTCGGTGGAAAGTAAGCAGTGGAAGATTTGGAGGTGGAGATAGGCCTGCAGCTTTGATAGAAGATACATACCAGGGGTAGGCGTGTGTGTGTGTGTGTGTGTGTGTGTGTGTGTGTGTGTGTGTGTGTGTGTGTGTGTGTGTGTAGCAAAGTGGAATGTGTATCAAGGGTGTGTGTGTGTGTAGCAAAGTGGAATGTGTATCAAGGGTGTGTGTGTGTGTGTTGGGCATGAAGCCTATTTAAAAAAATAATAATAATCATTTGGGCTCATAGGCTACATCTGTTTAGGCTCAAGCTGACCGTTTAAGTTGGTAATCATTTTCTCTGGTGAAACTGAGCACAGCTGTATCCAGTAATAGGATGTTAGCTTGAGAAACTTCCCTAGAGTTAGGGGCAGGGGGATGGCATAGTTTTGAGAGAGACTCCACCAAACCTGGGGAGTGGGTACACAGTATTAAAAGAAAGAAATAGAATACAAGGACTGAAAGTAGACCATGGAAACTCTTTTTATTGGAATAACAAAACCCGAATGTATCATCATTTCCAGTATTAATAGTGTTTATTACTATTTAGAAAATTTACTGGGGTTTGGGACCTGTTATAGTGTTAGTTGTTGCCCTGAAATGAAGAACAAACTAATTAATGTTTCTCAAGGTATTTTTGTGGTATTTTGGAATCAGTGCCCTAGGAAAATTTGGCAGAAGAAGGTGGCTTTGAAATCAGGTAAAGAAAGGTTAAAACTGAGTTTGTTAGTATTTATTCTGACTACTTGGGAATTTTAAGCCTGGGTTACTCTCAAGGCTGCCACCAGTCAAATGTAGTAAAAAGTGGGTTTCCAGAGGAGAGGAATCTGAGATGCCTTTGTCTTGACAACATTTTTGAGGGCATCTTTGGTTAAATGACTTTTCCTAGTTCTAACATTTTGTTATCACCGTGTGGTTTATGATACCAAACTATTTGCTACCCCTAGCTAGTAGAAGTGGGGGAAACTCAGAAATGCTAATATTAGAATCAGAGGATGCTGTCAGCTGTGTTGTCTTTTAATGAGTGACATATTTATGTAATTCTGTCCTTTTTATGTATATAATCCTCAAATTGAAAGATTCTTATAATAAATTTGCTTTTGGGAAAGAGGGTATATTTTTAGTATATGCTAAGTTGCCATGGAGTCTCATGTGAGTTTTTGTTTTAGGCCCAGGAAGAGGCTAAAGAAGCAGAAATGAGCAGGAAGGAGTTGGGCCTTGATGAAGGAGTAGATAATTTAAAAGCAGTCATTCAGGTAAACTTGGCAGATTGTCTTTAAAGGTTGTCACCACTTTCATGTTCTGATTCTTTCTGCTTATGTTTTCTTTATAGTGTATATATGATGTTACGGATATTTTGTTTTCTTTTAAGACATAATTCTCATACCATGTTTTCATCTTTTTAAAGTACACAATTCAGTGGCTTTTAGTGTATTCATCAAGTTGTATATTTGTCAGCACTAATTCCAGAACATTTTCATCGCCTTAAAAACAAACCCCTTGCTCATTAGCAGTCATTTCACCCATTCTCCCTTCCACCAGCCCTTGGCAACCACTGAGTACTTTTGTCTCTGGATAGCCTTGTGTTTTGAAAGCTTGTGTTTTAACTTCTTAAACAGAGCAGACAAAAGGATCGGCAAAAGGAAATGGACAATTTTCTGGCTCAGATGGAAGCAAAGTACTGCAAACCTTCTAAACGAGGAGGGAAAAAAACGCCTCTCAAGAAAGAAAAGAAATAATGGATTTTTCTCTTCAAAAGCCTTTAGGTGTTAATTGGTGCCTTTACAGGCAAGGTACAGTCAAGATTTCAAGACAAAAGTCAATCCTGCCCTTGAGAACAGTTGTCCTTCCAGCCTAAATTATTAGATCAACTCCGTAAACCAATCAGAATCTCTCAACCTGATTTTAGGAACCTTAGAAATCCCCTGACATTCTTTGAGGTCCTGTATGAAGGAACTTGGTGGTGATTTTTGAGGGAATGGGGGAGGGTGGTGTACTCTTGGCAGCTGTTGCTTCTATGGATCTTCGGTACAAGGAATTCTTATCTGGAATGTGGGTCTGTCTCATATTGCCTTTAGCAATTGTCATTTTGGCACACAGGAGTATGTACACAGCTGCAGAGTATTCGAAGTGATGTGTGTGTTTGTTAGAACAATAGGTCTACCTGGCTAGAAAGCCTTCAAAACACTTGCTGGACATCTGTTTTTCAAATATTTGCAAGTTTACTCTCGGGCTTAATATTCTTGAATAGATCCCCTCTCCTTTTTGTTTTACTCAGCCAGCTTTTGTACTCTGCTTGAAGTATAGGAGAAACAGATGTTCAGATTACCTCAGGCATCTTTGTAAGACTTAATACATGATAAAATAAAGTTAAAAAAAGACTGTGAAGTTGTGGGGTCTTTAAAATGATCTCAGTGATCGTTTAAAAATCTATCATCTAGAGAAACTATGGAAGGTATTTAGAGAAGAGAGAAGAAAAGTAATCCTAGTCAGCTTTTATAGCAGGTAGCCTGATTTAAGTATCCTAAAGAGAAGTTGTCCTGCCTGTGATTGTTGAGTGTTCTTAGGTCACAGAACTTGTCTGAACTTGTTTCCTCATCTATTAAAAGGCTGAGGGAGTTGGGCTAAGTGACTTTTTTAGAGGTTCCTTCTGACTCTCTAAATTTGAAAGGCAGGCCATCTTGATCCTGTGGTTTGTTACCATGCATTCATGCTATTGATTTGTGAGAATAGTACAGGTTTTTACTTATATTTAGTCAAATTGATACATTGGAATATATGGAAATTTTTTTAGCAACTGTTCAACTTAAAATTTCTCATTTGTGGACTTACACACCATATGCATAAAACAACTCTTCTGTTACTGAACTTTATGATAACTGAGGTAAGCACATTCAGTAATGTAATTCAAGTAATTCAGTGGAATTACAAACAGATTAAAAAATACTCTTTAATTGTATTGAAAATATCATTTAATGTAGGTTTTTCGAAGCATCTGTCTTCTTTATATGATAGCATTAGTACACTTTGATATAATAAAATTACATCTATTTATGATCACTTGAATTTACCCACCCTAAAGATTAACAATAAGATCTAAAACTGATAGGGTCATCAAAATTAAAGTTCAGTGAAATTTAAATAAAATAAATTTAAGTCATAGTTAGAACCACTGCTGCATTTATGAATGTCCTCGAAAAAAAGATCCATGGTGAAATAAGAATGCTGAAGTTCTCTACTTCTGCTCTTTGGATATGTTTATACTGGACCAATTACCAGAGTTTCTGAAATTTTAAGGCATTGCTGGCTTACCAACAGATTCTATAAATTTTCAAGTTGACTTAGAACTTAGAAAGTCTGATAAGGTGAATTTAATACTTAAAAGAATATATATATATACACACACATATGACCATTAAAGTCCTTTAAGAAGAAAAGAAGCATAATCTGATACCAAGCAGGCATTGTGACACGGTTGAGTTGTCCTATCTGAAAAGACATATATATTATGACTTATTACATACGTTACTTTAAATCAGTGCTCAACATGTATGTCTTTATTATTCACCCCTTCCATACCTCTTTGCCTAGAAGATTGGACTTCTCTAAAGAGAAGGCTTTAGGAATGACATCTGTTTGATGAGTAGCTCAGGTTTTTACAGAACTGTCTCCTAAAAAGGCCTTAAAAATGAGTACAGCTCTCCAGGAATTCATACAAGCGGAAGTTTTCTGAAGCCAGTAATAGCTTCATGCTATGAAACAATCATTTGCTGATTTTTGTGTATGTATAGTCTTCATAAACTCTCATAGAATCCTATAATTGAACTGATCATCGTTAACAGACAACATGAGCAGTGATTTGGGGATAATTATTCATTTGTTACATCTTTGGGTACAAATTCTGTCCAGTCGAGTAGGTTAACTTATGCTGAAAGAAGATAGTAACTGGAGAAACAGTACCCATGTAATTTTTGGCGGATATTCTTTTTTTTTCCTCAGTCAGTTATACCAGATTAACACTTTATGAAGATGGTTTTAAGTGTCTCTTGTATACAAGGTTTGCAAGCTTTGCAAGATGACTGAACACTGATTCATGAAATTTTCTCACATGTTCCCTGCAGCCTGTGAAGCAGGTTCTTCTTATTTGCCCTATGGTCCCTGCCTGGTTCTGGAGACTGGTCCACCTCTGTTTTGAGATTTTGTATTTCCATGTAACTGAGGACCTGTCAGACAAAGATGACATCATAGAGTGATATTAGTAGACATTTTAGATTTGGTAATTTCAAATTCATACCTACGGGCTTTTTTGCTCCAGTTATCAGTTGGACTTAAATTTGGAGACTGGTACTAAGTAGTAAAGCATATATATACCAAGGCAAAGAGAACCACATTTGCATTATTTTATCATGTAAAACGTACAAGTCTGTATTAAGATATGAAACCTAGTTCTAGAGAAGAATTCACTAATTAAAATGGACTAGTATGTCTGTTTCACTTATCTAAATATTATAACTGGCCATCAACATGGCTAAATGGAATAACTGTAGCTCAGAGGCAACACTGCTTCTCTATGAAGACTAATCCAAGAAAGTAATCCACTGAAAGCATTCAGAGACTGCCAAACAATGCAAATAGGAACTGAACAAGAGAATTTACTTGGACCACAGAGGTAATTTGAGGCAGATTACTTTTTAGTCTTATTAACAGGAAACATTTCAACTGCTTAATACTTCCATATTTCACATACAACATAAGAATGACCCTGATAGTGGTGAGAAGACCATTATAGGAAGATAACTTTTAGGTTAAGATATCCTTAAGTTTTCTCCTTTCCTATGAAAATACAATCTATAGAATATGACTTAGAAATCAGAAAAGTTAATGGGATAGACTCAGACTCCACGTGTCTTGACATATTTTAATTTCTTTTCTTACTTTGGGCTAGCAGGTTAACTGACCATAGCAGTTTTTTCTACAGCAATATGGATTTTGCCTACATGATAAAACCCATGCAGTGTTTGAATATTATAAAAATGACCTATTTCACTTAAGTTTTTTAGATTGAAGAAAAGAAAGTACTATTTTCCCAGAGTGGTGAGAAGTTTATTTACATATGAGAAAACAAATCTGGAACTTGGCTCTGAGCAATAGAGGTCTCCTCTATCTTTATTATATGCCATTTCAAAAAGGAATTTGAGGTGATTTATAAAGATGTAGGAAAAAAATATATAATAAAATCTGGAGGAAGGGAAAATAAACCATAGAAAACAGACAAAGGCAGGGTCTTAACATAGCCACTTAGTAGTAAAAATAGAGCCATAGTCCCACCTGTCATTGCAGATCCCCTACCGGGTCGGGCCTGATGAGGATACTCAGCAACACACGAATGATGATATTGTGTATCTGGCTGCAAAACAAAAAAGAGGAGACACTTCTTACAATGGGACTTCTCCCAAAGGATATATGTTAGTAGGTTTACAAGGGAATACCCTGAAATCAGACAAGCATGTAAATGGCATTGTCTGCCATCTGAGGTACAAGTTGGCTGAGTGCACTCTTGTATTTCAAGTAAAGAATCCCAAACTAGAGACCTACAAACTGTAGGTTGTTTAACTTGTAAAAATTTTTAAGTTCTTTTTTAAAAATTTTCTTAAGTTCTAAAATTTTATTAATATGCCTTTAAGAAAATTTTAGCACTTGTAAGTAATCCATATAGTTTAATATTTCTAAGTACTTATAATTGGCTGTCAAGGGAATTTTATCTAATTTAGACTGCCTGCTGACTAAAGTTTAAAACAACAGAACAGAGCCTTTTCCGCAACATTAAAACTCTCATGACTTTACCTCCATAGTTGAAATGTGACTCTTAATATGAAATTCAGACATTTCAAAATCACCTCTAGTAATTTAAAGATTTTAAGATGAAACTAAAATAGTGAAATGTAAATATCAAAGAAAGCTATCAATGACATCCTGCTGGTACTTCTGAAATAAAAAACATCCTTCAGTTCCCTGTCGGGGCACTGGAATCAAGATATTTCAGGACTCTTTTTTTAGTGAAGCCCCGTTTTTCTTTATTGGGGTCACCAAACTTCCTTTCATTAGAGGGCCAGAAAGTAGATATTTTAGGGGTTTTGGTACATACTGCTGGAAACTGCTCACCTCTGCTTTTAGAGTGGGAAAGCAGTCATAGACAAGTACATAAATGAATGAGTATGGTAGCTCTCCTCTAATAACTTTATTTATAAAAACAGACAACTTTTGTGGTGAGCCAAATGGCCCAAAAAAATAGTTTGTTGACCCCTAGGAATAAGAGTGCTAGTCTGGAAGTGCCAAGTCAGGGACTCAGATATAGTGCTCTTAGTTACATTGAGCTACTAGCTGACCTCTCTTTGTGTGACCGCAAACTGGGAGAGACACAACTAGGGCAAGAAATTCTTTCTTTTATTGTTATAAACAGGAAAAGAAGAAACTGAAAGTTATATATAAATGTTTTATAGAGAATCTAGCTGTAGAATATAATCATGAAACACTGCTTTAACAATTGCCCTGAATCAAATTATGAGAGGACAGATTTAATAGAGGTTCTCAAACTTTCTAGGGTTCACACTGAGTAAGAACCAGAAATGCTCACATTTCCCTTTAGGTCATGTTTTGGTGAATCTCCCCCTAAATAAGCCTCCTAAGGTCTGTTGAGTTAAAGTATCCCCTCCCACCGCTGCCACCAAAATTTATGTCCACCTGGAACCTGTGGATGTGACTATTTGGAGATAGAATCTCTGCAGATGTAATCAAGATAAGGTGAGGTCAGATTGGATTAGAGTCAGCCATAAATTCAGTGATTGGTGTCTTCATAAGAGGGAAATCTGGACACAAAGACACCCAGGGAGGAAGGCTGTGTAAAGGCAAAGGCAGAAGCTGGAGTGATGCAGCTGCAAGGCAAGGACCACCAGGGACCACTGGAGGCCACCAGAAGCCAAGAAGAGGTGTGAAGACCCTCATCCGTAGAGCCTGTAATGGGAGCATAGTTCTGCTGACACCTTGATTTTGTACTTCTAGGCTCTGGAACTGATAGAATTGATTTCTGTTGTTTTAAGCCACCCAGTCTGGTAATTTGTTATGGTAGCCCTAGGAAACTACTACAGCGTCCCAGGAACTTACTGTTCTCACCACTCGTTCAGTGGAGGATTATATATTGCTTTACGCTGATACAGTTCAAGGCTTATGAGTTGGAATAAGTGGGCTTTAAATACCACCATTCTGAAAACTGGTATAGGATGTGAGGCCCCTGGCTCCTGGGCACTGAGTGTGGCCCCATTCACTTCCCGAGGCTCTTCAAGCTCTCTTGCCACAAAGCAGATCAGATGGGGCTGAGCCTCCTGACCTACAACTGGGCAAGGTCAGTGCATGACCTCCACTCCCAACTAAAGTTTTTCTATTAGTTGCTTAAGAGTTGACTTTTTTGTTTTAGGTGATTTACCTATCCATCAGTCCACATCATAATCTGATACCAGTTTTGGTGTAACTCTGTAAGAGCAGTCTTAGAGAATGAGTTATGCTGATCTGATATGCATTGGAGTTTAACATTTTTTTGCTTATTCTCAGAAATATTTAAGGGGCGCCTGGGTGGCTCAGTTGGTTAAGTGGCCGACTTCGGTTCAGGTCATGATCTCACAGTGTGTGGGTTCGAGCCCTGGATCGGACTCTGTGCTGACAGCTCAGAGCCTGGAGCCTGCTTCAGATTCCTTCTTTCTCTGCCCCTCCCCTACTCCTGCTTTGTCTCTCTCTCTCTTTCTCTCAAGATTAAATAAATATTAAAAAAATTTATAAAAAGGAAAATATTTAATAATTTAATATTTAACAATTGTTTAGAATTTGTGACTCATGTGTAAGGCATTTTAACTTATTCTTTTTATGAGTTGAATAAGTGGCAGAGACCAGTTAGAATTTCAACAAAATATACTTCTGCTATTTTTATTATTAAGAACCTCAGCTTTTATTCTTGGAGTTGATTAAGCTACTACGTGAAATCTTAAGTCCGCCAAACCATTTTTTTTTCTTTCCCCAACTGTCAAGACCATAGAAGTATGTCGCTCTACCAAAAATGACTGAGTAGTGTTGGGCCTGGAGAAAAAGTCAGGTAAAAGTAGTCTCTCCTGGGGCTGCTGATGGTTAGGCTCATCCACCACTGCACTTCGAGCTCGATTGGAGTCACCATGGGTTTTCTGCAGAGGAGACAAAAATTATAAGAAACAGTTAAAACAACTTGTAGTGAGAGCTGTGCATGTCCTACATCAACTGAGGTAGGTATGATAACTGCAGGCCAAGCAGCTCATTAATTCCATTGTCATAAATTAGGATTCAGTTTCCAGAACATGGATCCTGCACAGTTACTGTCCTTGAGGTCTTATAAGCACATGGAAAAGGCAATAAGAGAAAGACATACCGTTTGCCTTTGTGACCCCGCAGTGCTCAAGTGTTCCACTTCAGCTGTGCCAATAGGTGGCAGGAGATTGTTTCGACTCAGGGGCATTGGTGAGGGAGAGGAGAGCGAGTCTGCTGCTCCTGAGCTGCAGATCCCATCAGCAAACACCAAGATAGGAAAGCATAAGTTATAACAATACTAGGAAACTAATTAGAACCAAATAAATGAAGGAGAAGAGTTTAATGTCACGCACAGAATGCTTTAAGGTATGTTTTTACGTAAAGTTATCTCAGTGAAAGGATTTTGGAAAATCAGAGTTTGGGTTTTTTTTTTTTTTTTTTCCATAGTACTTTCTGATTTTTGTTGAAACTTTATCCTGGGGACACAGCATAAGTTGAGCTCTTTGTGAAAATTTCCCTGTCTGGTATTACACTGTTATGGTATTAACCTGTTATGGATTTGTAATTTCATATCTGATGGAATTCTCCGCAGTTCTGGGCCTTTTGATTGTCCTTTTCACTAGTAACAGTAGTCCTCCCTTATCCACACTCATCCTCAAATAAATTTAATCTATAACTGTATCAGTATCAACATAATAAAATAGTGAATAGGTGAGAAGAACCCTGGTGTCATGAAAGATTTGTGGTCGGTGTAGACCTCTCTTTTAGTGAATCTGTGGGAACAAATTAAAACAAATTGAAAAATCAGACTAGAAATAACATGTTGGGAGGGTGACATGTGCTTAATTTAGAAGCTGAATTCAAAACACAGTTACAGCCATATTATCTCACACCCTTGATCATAGTGTTAGAATCAAACATCCTAAGATGTTTTGTGAATCAACAACTAATGAGAGAATTTTATTTCAAAAATTGGCTTCTAAGTATTTTTTGCATGATGAGGCTCAAAGTGAAGTAAGGGTGGGAAAACGGAAGAGAGTATGTTTAGTGTTATTTCCTAAGAAATGCTAAGGGATATTTTTCCTGGTATGTAGGCAAGTACTTATCTGAGGTTAAAATGTTATCATTGTCAATAGACTAAGCAGATCTCAACAGTACAGAAAAATATTAAAGGAGAGTTCACTATTTTGGGATGAATTTCACTGAGCATAAACTAAGGAAAATGTTTAATAAGATACATATATTTTATTTCTTAGATAAGTGTCACTGAAGTATTTTAGCCATTTTATTTGTAGAAATGTAAATCTTTAGCTAGATTAACAGAAAGCTCCAATACCTGTATTCAAGTTTAATCACATTTTTTCTGTATTGAATTTAAACCATCATGAAAATATGTAATGATTAATTTCTAAGCATGTGTTTCAATCCTACATTTAAATTCATTCTCTTCATAAAATTCTTCATTAGTTTTATTACAGTTTCCAAAAATTCTGCTTTGAAACCTACACTCGGGATCCTCTGAGGATTTCTTCCACAGGCCTTGGTGTTCCAGCGCGTGAATGGCTTGTGCTGATGGGATGAAGGGTACGTGGTGGGGGATTGCGTCTCCTGGTGGACTGCACTGTGTATGACAGAGCTGAGGTACTAAGCTCCAGGGCTCGATTTGGCCAATTTCGGGTTGAAAGGATGGTACTGGATCCAGGTCTCATAAGTAGCTTGTCATCAAGATCTCTAGTGGCCAAATCAGAAACCCACAATGAAATCAAGATTGCTCTGTATAGGGAAACAGGACTCAAAGGCATAGACTGTAAAATGCATTCAAGGGAGAAAAAGGCAAAGTAAGTCACCTAGTTTATACAAATTACATCATCTAGTTCAGGCCTGAGAATGTTTTTTTATTTTTTTTATTTTTTAAAGTTTATTTGTTTGGAGAGAGAGCGAGCAGGGGAAGAGTACACGGGGGAGAGAGAGAATCACAAGCAGGCTCCACAGTGTCAGGGCGGAGCCTGATGTGGGGCTCGAACTCACAAACCATGAGATCACAACCCGAGCCAAAACCAAGAATTGGATGCTTAACTGACTGAGCTACCCAGGCACCCCAAGAATGTGTTCTTAAAAGGACATCATTTTAGTCATACAAATATTTTAATAGAATGGAGACTTGGGAAAGAAAATCCATTTTTCACCTGCCAAGACAGTGACTTCTTCAATTACAGTGAAGGCTAACCTGAAGAGTACCTACACTAGAGTGCTTCCCAAAAGTTTACCTCAGGAAAATGAGATCCCTATCATATTTGAGGCCTTCTTTGTGCTGAAGGAAAGACTGTTGAAAAGCAAATACTGCTGCTTGGGAGCAATGTGTCACCAGTATGGCTCCCATTCAAAGATTAAAATGCTAAGCTTGTTGGAGCCTGCAGGGGTAGGCGTTCGGGTTCCTTGGAAAGCTGGAAGCAGGCAAAAGGTCCAGAGCCTCCTGCTGCCCAGGGCACTAGGACTACAGTAGATCCCTATTCGCATAAGCAACTGAAATAACATTTTTCTGTAAGTACTCTGATAAGTAAAATATCATGCCCAAACAGTTCAGTAGCTTAAACTTTGCCCTACAGGTTCAGGGTTTTTTATTTTGTTTTTTAAAATACAGAGGAGACATTTGTGCTGTAAGACACCTAAAAGAGCATTTGGACAAGGAAATGGAGGGAAAGTGAAAGAATTACACTCTGCCACCTCCTCTTTTGGCTTTCAGCAAGTTCCTCAAACTTTCAGGCCCTTTGGGCCTTTGGTGTCCTGTAGTGCAAAATATACCTTAGTGTTTGGAGGACTATGAAGGGGAAATAGCCATCAAGGAATGGACTAAACCGTGAGCATTACTCACAAGAGATCTTGCTGGCCTTCCTGCTTCATTAACCATTGACTTATTAGCCTTTACACACCCAAACTCCTTTCCATTACAGAAGCTTTAGGCCTTAGGTGCTCTATGCTTATCTTTATTTTGTCTTCTGGACTACTCATAATTCTAGATTCAGTCATCACCTCTAGCCAGGTGGCTTCTAGATCACTTTCCAAAGCTGACCTCTTCCATGTTTCCAGTGAGATGGCCTGGCACTGTAAACTCAACACACCCCAAACCAAATTTATCTTTACTCCACAAGTTTGCCTTGAGTTTGAAATCTCTGAGTTGACTTTAGTTCCTCTATTTTTATAGAATCTGATTTTTTTTTTACAGTAGCTCCCAAAACATTCCATTCCTTTATCTTTTGCTACAACTTGAATACAGACTTTAGCAGCTCATGCTTGAACTCCTATACACACACACACACACACACACATTAAAGTAATCTCTACACCCCAGCTTGGGGCTTGAACTCACAGCCCCAAGATAAGAGACTCACATGCTCTTCCAACTGAGCCAGCCAAGTGCCCCTTGAACTCCTATATTAGACTCTTTACCTTTGGTTCCTCCTGCTTCAATCTATGTTCTGCTGTGAAACCTATATTTCAAATTCCTGATTTAAATATATGTGCTCCCAGGTGAAATTCATATATTGCTGGTGGGAGTGTCAAATGGCTTAATTAGCTTTGGCAAACTGTATGGCAGTTTTTTATAAAGTTAAACTTACCTATCCTATGGCACATTATACATATTGACCTAAGAAAAATGAGGCCATAGGTCCACAAAACAGACCAGTGCAAGAATGTTTATAGTGCCTTTAAGCATAATAACCCCAACCTGGAAACACCCCAGGTGTTCACTAACAGGAGAATGGATAAATTGTGGTGTATTCTTACAGTAGAATTATTACTTGGCAATAAAAGAGAAGATCATGTGAAACAACATAAATGGATCTCAAAAACATGGCATTCAAAACCCACCAGTCTGGTCCCAGCCTTCATTAATTTCATAGTCCTCTTTCCCACTAATCACACCATGAGATCTGTTTTAATTCTGAAAGATAATAATTTTAGGTCAGAAGCAATAAATTGTGACCTTTTCTTCTTATAGCAAAACTGGTCTGCTTTCTCTTCTAAATAGTTCTTATTTTCTTGTTTCCAACCCTTTCCCATACCATTCCTCCTACCTGCAATAGCATTGTTGCTGTTCTCTGCTTATTCAAACTCTCATCTTTAAAGGAAAAGTTCAAACCTACAGTTACGCACCAAAATGCATTCACTTTGGGTACTACACACTTGACGTTCAGTCACAAAGATGCCCTATATGGGTCTCTTTTTACCCGTGTGTGTCTTCTCTTTCCAGTTATATTATCAGGTCCTTTAGGGTGGAAACCATTTCCTTAGATGTCTTTACTTCCCAAATTTCTCTGGTTGCTTGGTAGGTACTCAACATGCATATTGATCAACTGATTTAGCATGCCTTTTATTTCTCAGTGATCTATGTAAACTCTAGAAGCTATTAAAATTTTATACTTCTTACAGTAGCTTGTCCATTAGGGAGAGATTTCTTGGCTGTAGAGGCATCCCACGAACCAAGAGACCATTCACATTTGGCTGATGACCACTTGTTGCTTGACAGAGATTCATCTACATGTCAAAAGAGAATATTACTTGTTGTGTTATTGGTTGGTGAAGATACTTGGTTTCCCAACTTTGCCAAAAGATAATATTTTCAAATTAGGAGATCTGTACATTTTTCTCCTATGCCTTAACTTTTGTAACATCTTTTGCCAGTAGCCTAGTTGTGGCTCCAAGTCCACTGTTAAAATGACAAGTCAGAGTCCTTCTCTCTTCATTTTTAAATGTCGCCAGGTAAGGGAAGCCTGATCAACTGAGATGAAAGCCGTTAACAGCCACTCTGGTAGGGGATAGAGGACTTGATTACTATCGTTATTTATATTACATTAGAAAAGAAAACCAAAAAGAAAACAAAATATGAAACAAAAATAGAAAAAGAGTAAACTCTGACGTAATCTCTTGTACCATCAAACAGTCTTATACTTTTCACTACCCCTGGAGCAGTCAGCTATCATCATAACCTAGATTCTGAAGACTTGCATTAGAAAGAGTTAATCTTATTTGTTCTAGTGTTAGCAGGATTTAATCTTTCTTGGACTGACATTGCCACCTTGAAGTGCTGTTGATTTTCTCTGTCAGATCATCAGTTCATTGCCCTTTCTGGCCATCTTTTCTGCCGTAGCATGCATTTTCGTCCTACTTTCTCTCAGGAATCTTTGGATTAACGCTTCTCTTTCCTTTGGTCACTAACAGCCAGAAACATTTAACTATTCATAACTTAGGCTACCTAACCCATAGACCACTTACTTCAGCATGTTAGAAGTATCTTATTACCACCAAGAACATCTGTTCACCTCGTTAAGCCACCAGTGTGATAAGATATGGATGGGCCTTGTTGATTTTATTTTTATGTAACACATTTGTAAATCCAACAGGACAATATCAGGTCAGTATACCAAAAAAGCAAATACTAGATCTGGTAGTAAAACCCAGGGTTACTGAGCATGGCTTAAGGATTAGAATCCCCCCACCCCCTTTTTTGGCCACAAGTAACACTGAGAAACTACCATGTAGGAACTGGGACTAGATGAAGGGATGCGACCAGGCTCATCAGCCTTCTGCAAGAAATGGCTGTCCTTATGCCTGTCCACAGATTTAATTGGGACTACTTTTTCCTTACTTTGGTTTGCTTTTTATGCCTCAGTTGTTAACGAGTACTAAACATCCAAAAGGCAAAAAAAATCAACAGATTCAAATACCAAAAATAAAAACGAGGTAGGCTGAGAGAAGAGAAAAAGGAGTCGAAATGGAGAAATGCAAAGCATAAGATTAATATCCTTTTCATCATATCCTTTATTCTCCTCCCAAACAGACTTAGGCTAACCATATAGCCGATTCTACATTGCATAACTTATGGATGACTTTTAAAAAGAGCTGACTAAATATTAACCCTAATTTGCTATTTTTTAAACTGAAATTAAACTAATCAGTGCAGAGTCACTGGATTACTGTGATAAACACGTAACTTTACTGAAAAAAAGTTAAGTCATAAATAATAAAATTAAGGCAAATAACTCTGAGCAAGCTTCTGGCAAGAACAGTCCTAGGTTCTCCAGTACATTCCCATATGGGGCTTACTGTATTTGAGGTGATGGACGGCACCTTCAACTGTGGTACTCGAGGTAAGAGCAAGGGTTGTGGTTCACTCAGCACACAGGGGCTTTCTGAAACTGGTCTGGTGTTTGCAACATTACTCTCATCATCTGAACAAAGGAATAGAATCTGTTATCCATGGATATCTTCAGACCCACAGCAAAACTGAAAAATAATCTACCCCGAGAATTCATAATCTCAAGATAAGCTTCACTCATTTTTGCATCCCAACTTAATACCACCTGCATGTTTCAAACAAAACAAAACATACAAAAAACCCTCAAAATAAATTAGTTTAAAGTGGTTTCCAAGGCTGGTGAGGCCTACTGGTACCTGACAGAAGGAAAAACAGCTCTAGAGCAAAGCTGTCCAATAGAACATTTGAAGTTGATGGAAATACTCTACATATGCACTGTCCAATATAATGGCCTCCAGCTACATGTGGCTCTAACGCCCTTAAATCTGGCTAGTGTTAAAACCAAGCAGATTTGGAAAAGAAAAGAAACTACAGAAGAGAACTAGAATTGCTAAACTTAAAAACGGAATTGATAGATACTGCTGAAAACAATTAGTGAACTAGAAAAAAAATGTGAGGAAATGATTCTGAATTCAGTGCAGAGGAAAGATGGAATATATGAACTATAAAAATAATTTTACTGTATGTAAATTATAGCTTAATTTTAAAAAGGATAAACAAAGCCACAATGAAGTGTCCTTTTACATGTCAAAAAAAAACATTGATCAATAAATACTGATGAGACTGTCAACACAGGAACTTGTGTACTTGTTAATGGGCATACAGAACTGGTACAATCACTTTGGATAATTTGGTGTTATCTAGTAAGTTGAAGATGCATATTCTCTATGACCCTGCAACTGTATTCCTTGGTATATACCCTAAAGGAAGTCTTGCACATGTGTACTAAGAAATGGTCAAGATTGTATATAGCATCATTGATCATAATTGCAAAATACTGGATTTTGGGATTTTAGCACTTCTCACCATCAGTTATGGCTCCAAAGCTCAACTCAAGATGAGGAATCATGTTTCTGAGTAGAACTGATACATACTCTGGGTCTTCACTGTTTCTAAATCACTTCCATTACCATCATTTGGTTTCCTGCTTTGGTTTCATTCAGAGAAAGTATATCTTTTCTTGACAAAAATGTCCAGTGAAGCTTGTTTCCACATTAGCAAATTAGGGTTAATAGTAATAGTAATTATTCATTTAAATTATTAGTTTTTGTTTTAAAATACTCATCCATAAAAAAGGGGTGCCTGGGTGGCTCAATCAGTTAAGCATCTGACTCTTGATTTTGGCTCAGATCATGATCGTGTGTTTCATGGGATCAAGCACCACATCAGGCTCAGTGCTGACCATGCAGAGCCTGCTTGGGATTCTCTCTCTCCCCCTTCCCTTTCCCTCTCCTTTTCCCTCTCCCTCTCCTTCTGCCCTTTTCCCCCTCCCCAAATAAATATTTTTTAAAAAGTTCTTTCATAATTTGGGTTTTAAAAATGGCTTGATTAAAAAATGAATAGGGACATCTGGGTGGCTCAGTCAGTTAAGTATCTGACTCTTGATTTTGGCTCAGGTTATGATCTCATGGTTTGTGAGTTCATGTCTTGTGTTGGGCTCTGCACTGACAGTGTGGAGCCTGCTTGGGATATTCATCCTCTCTCTCTCTTTCTCCCCCCCCCCCCTTCCTTCCCTCCTTCTCTCTCTGCCCCTCCCCCTCTCAAAATAAATCAACTTAAAGTTAAGTTTAAATGACTGTAAAAATAACAAGTTATAAAAATAAATGTTTGTATTTCCTCAAAGTCTTGTATACTTTTGGGTTACAGTTGACAAACCTTAAAATACCACAAGTTGTTAATGGTCCTATGCAGTTTGGCTCTGTTCCTCATGTAAAGGTAGAAAAAGTTGCTTTAGTAGTAGGGATAGGTTTGTACCAGTATCTGCAGGTTGGCTATGACAGCAACTAACCATTTGGCCCACACCAAAGCCAAAAATGCAAGAGTTATTTCTGTACTTCAAGATGTTATTTTTAAGAAGTAATGATAATATCTAACATTTATTATACTCTTACATATTCCAGGAACTATTTTATATACTTTAATATAACTCATTTATTCCTTACAGAACCCTATAAGAATTAGTATTATACTAATAACAGATAAAGAAACTGAGTCAGATATATACTGAGTCCATAGAAGTATACATAGCCACATTCACACATTTACATATGGTTTATGGCTGCATTCAAGGGCAGAGCTGAGTAATTGCAACAGCCCAACCTTGGTAAATTGTGAAAGGTGAAATGAAAGTTTTCTCTGATATCTCTGTGGTTGATACTGAAAAATTTAAAGAGTTTATTTATTTATCATCAGTGTTTATTACTGGGGCGCCTGGCTGGTTCAATCAGTACAGAATGTGACTCGTGATCTCTGATTGTGAGATCGAGCCCCACGTTGGGCATGGAGCCTACTTAAAATTAAAAAAAAAAAAGTATTATTATTGCAGTTTGGTAGGACTTTATAATTTATCTCATTATCAAAAACTTAAACTGATAAACCAGTTAGTTTTTTGTTTTGTTTTTAGAGAGAGTGGGGGAAGTGCAGAGGGAGAGAAAATCACAAGCAGCTCCACGCCTAGCATGGAGCCCAACATCGGGCTCAATCTTACCACCCTGAGATTATGACTTGAGCCAAAAATCAAGAATCAGATGTTTTAGGGGCACCTGAACCACCAGGTGCCCCTAAACCAGTTTTTAAAGGTTATTGGTTCTAAACTCTAATACTAGCTTCAAAAGAGAACTTGACAAGCATACAACAGAGTGGCTTAAAAAAGAACTCACATAGACAGTATCAAATATAGCAAACATGGAGCAACTGGAACTCTCATATAATATTGAAGAGTGTAAATAGATGCAACCACTTTGGAAAATTTTTTGACAGTAGGCACTAAAGTTGGAATAGCATATCTTATGACCATTAGTGCTACTTAGTAATCCTAGTACATACATAAAAGACACAAGAACATTCCTACCCACAATATATCCTGGTAAACATAAACTGCAAACTACTCAAATATCCGTCAACAATAAAATGTGATACAGTCATACAATAGAACATAATGAAAATATTAGGGCGCCTGGGTGGCTCAGTTGATTGAGTGTATGAATTTGGCTCAGATCATGATCTCACGGTTCATGGGTCCAAGTCTCATGTCGGGCTGTGTGCTAACAGCTCAGAGCCTGTAGCCTACTTTGAATTCTGTGTCTCCCTCTCTCTCTGTTCCTCCCCCGCTTGCTCTTCTCTCAAAAATGAAGATTACAAAAAATTTTGTTTTAAACATTACAAGCAAAACAGTTGAATTTAGCAATGCTGAGTTTAAAAAGACAGATGCAGAATGGTATAGACTATAGGAATGCATTCTTATAAAGTTATAAAAGAGACACAATCCTAATAAGTTAGGATAGGGTTACTCTTAGGGATGTAGGAATTTAGTAAGTGACAGAGAAAGCATGAGAGGGGCTTGTGAAGTGTTGGTAATGTTTTATTCTTGGTCTGGGCACTGGTCATATATGTGGATTCATTTTTTTTTTTTTTACATGAAGTATAGTTGACACATGAGTTTCAGGTGTGCAACACAATGATTTGACAATTAGGTACATTTCAGAATGCTTGCTGCTGATGCATAGTTACCATTTCTTACCAGACAAAGTTATTACTATATTTTGACTATATTCCCTATACTGTACTTTCATCGCAGTGACTTATTTTATAACTGGCAGTTTGTACCTCTTAATCTTCTTCACCTTTTTCATTTATCCCCCCACCACCCTCCCCTCTGGCAACCACTACTTTGTTCTCTATGAGTCTTAGTTTTCTTGTTAGTTCATTTATTTTGTTTCCTTTTTCTTAAAAAATATTTATTTTGAGAGAGAAAGAGTGAGAGTGGGGTGAGAGCAGAGAAAGAGGAGGAGAGAGATAATCCCAAGCACTGACAGCGCAGAGCCTGACACAGGGCTCAAACTCATGAACCGTGACATTATGACCTGAGGTGAAATCAAGTGTCAGACATTTAACTGCTGAGCCACCCAGGCACCCCTATTTTGTTTTTTAGATTACACTTATAAGTGAAATCATGGTATTTCTGTTTTTCTATCTTATTTAACTTAGCATAATACTTTTTAGGACCATCCATGTTGTTGGGAATGGCAAAATTAATTTCCTTCCCTCCCTCCCTCCCTCCCTTCCTTCCTTCCTTCCTTCCTTGACAGAGAGCACAAGCCAAAGAGGGACAGAGAGGGAGGGAGATACAGAATCTGAAACAGGCTCCAAGCTCTGAGCTGTCAGCATGGAGCCTGATGCAGGGCTCAAAATCATGAACTTCGAGATTATGACCTGAGCCGAAGTTGGATGCTTAACCGACTGAGCCACCCGGGTGTCCCCAAGATTTCATTTTTATGAAATTTTATGGCTGAGAAATACTCCATTGTATATGTATACTTCATCTTCTTGACCCACTTAGCTATCAGTGGATACTTAAGCTGCTTCCATATCTTGGCTCTAGTAAATAATGCTGCAGTAAACATAAGGTTCATATATCTTTTCAAATTAGGTATTTGTTTTCTTTTGCTTAGTACCCAGAGGTAGAATTACTGGATTACATGCTCTATTTTTATTTTTTTGAGGAACCTCCATACTGTTTTCCATAGTGGCTACACCAATTTTTTTTTTTGCAACATACAAACTTTAACAAAAACAACAGGCAAAGTCAAACAGACATATTAAGAGAAAAACTGACTAGGAAAAAATTTTATCTTGAACAGCTTACAGTAACCTACTTGCAGTTGCATTTAACTGAGTTCTGTTGCTATGAAGAATATAGCTTATGCACCGGTCTGATGAACAATTTGTACATTTTTCAAGTATTCACTGAATACTACCTTATATACACATATACATTAAATTTGAAAAAGATTTAATTGACGTTAACCAGATAGACTTCATTTTTGTTGCTCTTTTGGAAGAGGTCGTCTAAAGAGAAGAATATGTGGTTCTGGCTCATGAATCATGTAGTAAACTCAGCCTAGACTCTGTTGGACACCAAGTCTCCTCCACCCCTCTTCAGACATCAGATAGGTTTTCGGTACTTGTTTGGAAAGTGCTCTGGGTAACATGACATGCCGGTACTCGTAGTGCTCATCGAAGTACTTGTCCGAGTAATATATCTGCTTGTGAGTCATCCTGCGGATGGGCGAGAGCGATGGGGCTCGAAGAGCGGGCGCAGCAAGACCACAAGTCCACGTCAGGCCAAGCCAATGACTCCGTGGCTACACCAATTCACATTTTCACCAATGGAGCACAAGTGTTTGCTTTTCTCTACATTCTTGCCAACACTTGTTATATTGTTTTTTTTTTTTTTAATTTTTAGAAATAATTTCTGTGTCTGATGTGGAGCTCAAACTCACAACCCTGAGGTCAAGTCTCATGCTCTACTGACTGAGCCATCCAGATGCCCCAGCTCTTGTCTTTTGATACTAGCCATTCTGACTGGTGTGAGGTGGTACCTCACTGTGGTTTTGATTTGCATTTCCCTGATAATTAGTGATATTGACCATCTTTTCATGTGTCTGTTGGCCATCTGTAGGTCCTCTTTGGAAAAATGTTTATTCAGGGGCGCCTGGGCGGCTCAGTTGGTGAAGCGTCCGATTTCTGCTCAAGTCATGATCTCGCAGTTTGTGGGTTCGAGCCCTGCATCAGGTTCTGTGCTGACAGGTCAGAGCCTGGAGTCTGTTTTGGATTCTGTGTCTCCCTCTGTCTCTGTCCTTCCCTTGTTCACACTCTGTCTCTCTCTGTCTCAAAAATAAATAAACATTAAAAAAAAAATTTTTTTTTTTAATGTTTATTCAGGTCCTCTGCCCATTTTTAAATCGTTTGGTGTTGAGTTGTATGAGTTCGTTGTGTATTTTGGATATTAATCTCTTACTGGATATCATTTGGAAATATCTTCTCCTGTTCAGTAGGTTGCCTTTTTTTTTTTTTTTATGGTTTCCTTTGCTGTGCAAAACCTTCTTAGTTTGATATAGTCTCAGTTGTTTAGTTTTGGTTTTGTTTCCCTTGCCTGTGGAGACATATCAAAAAATATTGCTACGACTGGTGTCTGTGCGTTTACTGCTTGTGTTTTCTTTTAGTAGTTTTATGTTTTCAACTTCTTACATCTTTAATCCATGGAGTTTATTTTTGTGTATGTGATAAGTGGTCTCATTTCAATATTTAACATATAGCTGTCCAGTTTTTCCAACACCATTTATTGAAGAGACTGTCTTTCGTACATTGTATGTTCTTGTCTCTCGTCATAGATTAATTGACCATATAAACATGGATTCATTTCTGGACTCTTAATTCTGTTCCATTGATCTATGTGTCTGTTTTTGTGATAGTACCATAATGTCTTGATTACTGTAGCTTTATAGTATAAATAAAATTCTGAGATTGTGATACCTCCCACTTTGTTCTTCTTTTTCAAGATTACTTGGGCTATTCATGGCTTTCTGTGGTTCCATACAAGTTTTAGAATTTTTCATTCTAGTTCTGTGAATAATGCTATTGGTATTTTGACAGGGATTGCATTGAATCTGAAGATTAATTTGCATAGTATGGATACTTTAACAAATTTAGTTCTTGGCAGTTCATGAGCAGGCTATATCTTTCCATTTATGTGTATAGTCTTCAATTTCTTTTATTAATGTCTTGTAGTTTTCAAAATACAGGTCTTTTACCTCCCTCATTAAATGTATTCCTATGTATTTTTTATGTAAATAGGGTCGTTTTCTTAATTTCTCATTCTATTTTGTTTTTGTTTTGTTTTTCATTCTGCTATTTTGTTATTAGTGTATAGAAATGTGACAGATTTCTGTATGTTGGTTTTGTATCTTGCAACTTTACTGAATTCATTTATTCTAACAGTTTTTTGCTGGAGTCTTTAGTGTTATTATTATTTATGTGTAATATGTCATCTGCAAATAGTGACAGTTTTCCCTCTTTCCAATTTGGATGCCTTTTTTCTCCCTTGTCTGATTGCTGTGGATAGAACTTCCAGTACTGTGTTGAATAAAAGTGGTGAGAATGGACATCCCTGTCTTGTTTCTGATCTTAGAGGGAAAGCTTTCATATTTTAATCACTGAATATGATGTTAGCTATGGGTTTGATATAGATGGTATTTATTTTGTTGAGGTATGTTTCTTCTGTACCCACTTTGTTGAGAGTTTTTATCATGAATGGATGTTGGATTTTGTCAAATGCTTTTTCTACATCTATTGAGATGATCATATATTTTTATCCTCCATCTTGTCAATGTGTTGTATCACATTGATTTGTGGATGTTGAACCATCCTTGCATCATTGGACTAAATCCCACTTGATCTTGGTGAATGGTTCTTTTACTGTATTCTTAAATGCTTATTTATTTTAAGAGAGAAAGCACATAAGCTGGGGAGTGGCAGAGAGAGGGTAAGAGAATCCCAAAGATCTTTGCTGTCAGTGCAGAGCCCAACGTGGGACTCGGGTCTCACAAACCGTGAGATCATGACCGGAGGTGAAATTAAGAATTGGACACTCAACCAGCTGAGCCACCTGGGTGCCCCTCATTTAATGTATTTTTAAATTCAGTTAAATGAATTTCAGTTAAAGCTAATATTTTGTTGAAGATTTTAGTATCTATGTTCTTCAGGGATATTGGTCTGTAATTTTATGTTTTTGTATTTGTCTTCTTTTGTATCAGGATAATTCTGGTCTTATAGAATGAACTTGGAAGCATTCCTTCCTCTTCTGTTTTTTGGAATCCGTTGAGAGGGATAGATATTAACTTGTCTTTAAATGTTTTATAGAATTCACCTGTGAAGCATCATGTCCCAGACTTTTCATGGAAACTTTTTGATTACAAATTCAAAATTTTGTTACTAGTAATTGTTCAGATTTTCTAGTTTTTCCTGACTTAGTCTTAGAGAATTATATGTTTCCATTAATTTATCCATTTCTTCTATATTATCTAATTTGGTATATGATTTTTGATGTAGTGTCTTACTGTCCTTGTATTTCTGTTTTATTCTCTTTCATTTCTGATTTTATTTGAGCCCTCTTTTTTTTATTGGTGAGTTTGGTACCAAAGGTTTATCAATTTTAATTTTCAAAGGAACTGCCATTAGTTTCAGTGATTTTTTGTAATGTGTTTTTAGTCTCTGATTTATTTGTTTCCACTCTGAGCATGATTATTTTTTCTTTCTGCTAACTCTAGGCTTTGTTCTACTTTTTCTAGTTCCTTTATGTGTAAATTTTGAAAGTTTGAGACTTTTCTTGGTTTTTGAGATAGCCTTGTATTGCTATAACCTTCCCTCTTAGGAGTGCCTTTTGTGTCCCAAAGATTTTGAACCATTGTATTTCCATTTTCATTTGTGTCCAGGTATTTTTTGATTTCCTCTTCAGTTTTTCTCATTGACCCATTGGCTGTTTAGTAATATGTTGTTTAGCCTCCAGGTGTTTGTATTTCTTCCTGGTTTTTTTCTTGTAATTGATTTCTCATTTCATACCATTGTGGTTGGAAAAGATACTTGATATTATTTAAATATTAAATTTATTGAGACGTATTTTGTGGCCTAACATGTGATATATCCTGGAGAATGTTCCATGTACACTTGTTCCATGTGTATTCTGATTTTGGATGGAATGTTCTGTATATATCTGTTAACTCTATCTTGTGTGATGTATCATCCAAAGCCACTGTTACCTTATTGATCTGCTATCTAAATGATCTATCCATAAATGGATATGGGGTGTTAAAGTCCCCTAGTATTATTGTATTATACTGTCCATTTCTCTCTTTATGTTTGTTAATTTTTGCTTCATATTTAGGTGCTTCTATGTTGGATGCGTAGATATTCACAATTGTTACATCTCTTGGATTGATCCCTTCATTATTATGTAATACTCCTCTTTGTCTCTAATTATACTCTTTGTTTTAAAGTCTGTTTTGTCTAATGTAAGTATAGCTAATCCAGCTTTCTTGTGGTTTCTATTAACATGAAATATCTTTTTCTGTCCCTTCACTCTTAGTCTCAGTGTGTCCTTAAATCTGAAGTGAGTTTCTTTTAGGCAGCATACATATGGCTCTTGTTTTTTAATCCAGTCACCAAATTTCTTTTTATTTTTAAGGGAGAGCATTAGCAGGGGTGGGGCAGAGAGAGAGGGGGAGAGAGGATCCAAAGCAGGCTCTGTGCTGACAACAGTGAGCCTGATGCCAGTCCCAAACCCATGAACCATGACCTGAGCTGAAATCGGACGCTCAACCAACTGAGCCACCAGGCACCCCAGTCACCGGATTTCTTTTGCTTGGAGCATTTAGTCCATTTACTTAAAGCAGTTATTGATAGGTATGTACTTATGGCCGTTTTGTTAATTATTTTCTTGTTAATTTTACATTCTTCCTGTTCCTTTTTTTTTTTTCTCTCTTCCCTGTGGTTTGATGACTTCCATTATTGTTATTTTTGGATTCCTTTCTCTTTTGTGTGTGTGTGTATCTGTCATAGGTTGTCAGTGTGGTTACCATAAGGCACATCTATAACATCCTATATATATATGTAGTAGTCTATATTAAGTTGATGGTTGTTTAAGTTTGAATACATTCTACAAGCACTAGACTTTTACTCCTTCATGTTTTATGTATATGATATTATATTTTACATCTTTTTATTTGGTATATCTTGACCAATTTTTAAAGGTATAATACATGTTATTACTTATACTAGCTTTCTAAGTGATTGATTACTACCATTATTATATGTTTGCTTTTAATAGTAAAATATTTTTCCTTTCAAAAATTTCTTACTTGTAGTTACGGGCTTTTCATTTCCACTTAAAGAAGTCCCTTTAACATTCTTTGTAGGACTGGTTTAGTAGTGATGAACTCTAACTTCTGTTTGTCTGGGAAACTCTACTCTTTCACTTCTGAATGATAACCCTGTCAGGTAGTATATTCTAGATTGTAGGTTATTCATTTCAGCACTTTAAACATATTATGCCATACCCTTCTGGTTTGCAGAGTTTCTACTCAAATATCAGCTGATAGCCTTATGAAGTTTCTCTTGTATGTAACTGTTACCTTTTCTCTTGCTGCTTTTAAGATTCTTTGTCTTTAATTTTTGCCATTTTAATTATTATGTGTCTTGGTGTGGACTTCCTGAAGTTCATCATATTTGAGTTTCTCTGTGATTCCTGGGCCTGGATGTCTGTTTCTTTCCCAAGATTAGGCTATTATTTCTTCAAATAAGTTTTCTACTGTCTTCTTTCTCTCTCTCTCCTTCTGTGACCTCTGCAACGTGAATGTCATTACACTTAGTGTTATCACGGAGGTCTCTGAATCTATTCTCTTTTTAAAATGCTTTTTCTTTTTGGTGTTCAGTTTGGTTGGTTTCCATTACCCTGTCTTCCAGATCACTGAATCATTCTCCTACATCCTCTAATCTGCTATTGATTCCCTCTGGTGTATTTTTCACTTCAGTTACTGTATTTTTCAATCTGACTGGTTTTTTTTTTTAAAAACATTTTCTATACCTTTCTATTCCCCACTGTTCTCTCAAGCCCAGTATCTTTGAACTCTTTAGTAGGTAGATTGCTTATCTCCATTTCATTAGCTCTTTTTCTATTGTTTTGTCTTATTCTTTCATTTCAGCCTATTCCTTGGTCTCCTGATTTTTTCTGACTCTGTGTTTGCTTCTGTGTATTAGGCCTGATTTTGAAAGTGATTGTCTTATGTAGAAGGTATCTGTGGTGCCCTATAGTGCATCCACCCTGGTCACCAGAAACAGGTGCTGCAGGGCTATCCCCTGTGTGGGCTACCTGCACCCTCCCGTTGTGCTTGACCCAAAACTACTGTGTGAGCTCCTGTGGTAAGTGTTTGCCTCTTGAGCACCTCACTGAGAGGCCTGGCTGAAGCTGCTGTAGGCTTAATAGTGAGCAGGACTAGCCCTCGGCCTGGCTGTTGCAGTGACCCATTGTGACTACTGCAGGTGCAGTATTTAGCAGATCTTGCCCCTGGTGTGGCTAGCTGAGAGACACAGCAGCAGTTACTGTCAACATGCTGGTGTGTCAGGTTAGCTTCCCCACTTCTAGGGCAGGCATCACTTTGTAGGTGAGCTGCTCCTGGCCAAGGCTGACTGCCAGGTGTGGCAGGGTGCCAGCCACTTTTGGAGGCAACTGCCAAGTTGGTCGGGTTGCATGGCGTGAGACCACAGGGGAATGCTAGAGCAGAGCAAGTAACTGCAACATGATAGATGGAGGTGTCAGAACTGACTCCCACAAGTGTCTGGCTGTCTTTGCTGGGTTAGGAAAAGATAATAGTGTCTGCAGGTACTTCTCTTCCTAGAGAAAGCTGCCACACATCCCTCCTTCTCTACCACATGTCCTAAAATTAGTCAAGAAATTGTCAGGAAGATGATGGAAGATACCTAGCCTCTTTTTGTCCAATGAATACAACAAATAACTATCAAATATCTAAGAAATGACCTAAAGACTGAAAGAACAACTCCATAACTAAAGAGAGAAGAGGCCACATTGAAGAAGGTAGGAAGTGCAGAGATGTGGTTTAGGGGGGAAATGGATCTCGCTGATGTGGAGGGGTGGGAGCAATGAATGCAGAGAAGGGTGAGAGAGAGAGGAGCATACAGGGAAATGCACAAAGAGAACGTTTCCCCATAGCCACTGGCTTAGAAAAATGAGAGGGGCTGCATTTCATGAGTTCTTGCAACCAGTGGGGCTTAAAGCCTGGAGTTTTAAAGGTCATCAGGCTTGACTAGGATAGAGCTGAGGGCACTGCACCTTTCTTTGAGAGAAGGCAGGCAAAGAACCTGGGAGCATGGAGGGTGGAAACAGCAATCTGAAGAAAGCCTGGGGCACACAGTAGGAAGATTATTTGTTCATCTTGGAATGTGTTCCTTTTTTTTAAAATAAATTTTATTCATTTATTTGTTTATTTTTTGAGAGAGAGAGTGAAACAGAGCATGAGCAGGGAGGGTCAGAGAGAGAAGGAGACACAGAATCTGAAGCAGACTCCAGGCTCTGAGCAAGCATTCAGCACAGAGCCCAATGCGGGGCTCGAACCCACCAACTGTGAGATCATGACCTGAGCTGAAGTTGGACGCTTAACTGACTGAGCCACTCAGGTGCCCCTTGGAATGTGTTCCTGAGAGCATTCACAGAGACAGCACTCCAAGAACAAAGGAGCTGGCCAGTGCCATTTTCCTCCCCCACCCCTCAGCATAAACACGGAGTCACCTGTGGGAAGAAGCACAGTGCACACACCAGCTGCCTAACTTGGTTACACTAAGCCCCACACCCTGCGCTCCAATGGAACTGTCTTTCTCAGTCATCTAACTTTGTCCCAGTGTGGCAGGACCTCCCCCAGAAGACCAGCACAAACCCTGCCTATACCACATCTCCCAACCAGAGAGTTTTAAAGGGCCTCAGTTCCAGTGGAGGTGGTGACAGGTCCCATTTCACAAGCACACCAGAGCATACCTAGTTTTAATTCACCACATTGAGGCTTGGGACCACACACTTGCCCACTGCAGGCAAGGCAAGCCTCTGCAGATGACTGACCTGAAGGACAGTGCAGACAGAACACAACAGTAGAGCATATGCAGCACACACATGACCTGAAGTGCCAGGCCCTGGGCACTATATGACCTCTTCTGCATAAGACCATGACTTTGAGGAATAAGAGATATTACTGGCTTTTCTAGAACACAGAAGCAGGCAGAGACGTAGACAAAATGAGAAGATAGAGGAATTTACCTGAAATGAAAAAACAAGGTCATGGCCAGAAATCTAAGTGAAACAGATATAAGTAACATGCTTGATGGAGAATTTAAAGCAACAATCATGAGGGTACTCACTAGACTTGAGAAAAGAATGGATGACATCAGTGAGACCCTTACCACAGAGATAAAAGAGTTAAAAAAGACCCAGAGATGAAGAGTACAATAAACGAGATTAGAAACATGCATGATGCAAAGAACAGCAAGTTGAAAGAAGCAGAACAAATTCATGACCTACAGGACAAAATAATAGAAATAGGCTGAACAGAAGAGAAAGAAGAATTATGCAAATCAAGAATAGACTTAAGGAACTCATTGACTGCATCAAACGTTGTATTTGTATTATAGGAGTCCCAGAAGAGGAGAGAGAAAAGGGGGCAGAAAATTTATGTGGAGAAATAATAGCTGAAAACTTCCCGAATCTGAGGAAGGAAACATATCCAGATCCAGGAGGCATGGAGAATTCCAATCAAAGTCAACAAAAGCAGGCCATACCTAGACATATTGTAATTAAATTTGCAAAATACAGTGATAAAAAAATCTTAAAAGCAGCAAGACAAAAGTCATTAACTTAAAGAAAAACCCATAAGGCTTGCAGGAGATTTGTCAACAGAAACTTGGCAAGCCAGAGTGGCATGAAATATTCAGAGTGCTGAATGGGAAAAATCTGCAGCCACAAATAATCTATCTAGCAAGGCTATCATTCAGAATAGGAGAGTGGGAAGCTTGGGTGGCTCAAGTTGGTTGAGCGTCTGACCTTAGCTTAGGCCATGATCTCATGGTGCTTGAGTTCAAGCCCTCCATTGGGCTTGCTGCTGTCAGTGCAGAGCCTGCTTTGGATCCTCTGTCTCCCTCTCTCTGCCCTTCCCCTGTTCATGTTCTCTCTCAAAAATAAACATAAAATAGACGGAGAGAAATAGTTTCCCAGAAAAAAACCAACAGAGTTTGTGACCACTAAAACAGCCCTGCAAGAAATACTAAAGGGGACTCTCTGAGTGGAAAGACTTAACTAAGTGACAGTATAAAGGCAGGAAGAACAAAATCAGGAAAAATGAGCATTTCTGTAAAAAATCAGTCAAGAAACGCACAGAAAAGGATATAAAATATAATATATACCTAAACTGTGGGAACGAAAGGAAAAAAAGAATGGGTTCAAACTAAATGACCATCAACTTAATATAGACTGCTATATGCAGAAGAGGTTATATACAAACCCGATGGTGACCAGATATTAAAATCAACTAACATGCGAATAGTAAAAGAAGGAAATCCAAATATATCACTAAAGAAAATACCAAAACACAAAAGAGATGGCACAAAAACAGACATTCAGATCAGTGGAACAGAATAGAGAACCCAGAAATGGACCCACAAACGTATGGCCAACTAATCTTTGACAAGGCAGGAAAGAATATCCAATGGAATAAAGACAGTCTCTTCAGCAAGTGGTACTGGGAAAACTGGACCACTTCCTTACACCATATACAAAAATAAACTCAGAATGGATGAAAGACCTAAATGTAAGATAGGAAGCCATCAAAATCCTCAAGGAAAAAGCAGGCAAAAACCTCTTTGACCTTGGCTGTAGCAACTTCCTACTCAACACGTCTCTGGAGACAAGGGAAACAAAAGCAAAAAGGAACTTTTGCGACCTCATCAAAATAAAACCCTGCACAGCAAAGAAGACAATCAGCAAAACTAAAAGGCAACCGACTGAATGGGAGAAGATATTTGCAAATGACATATCAGATAAAGGGTTAGTATCCAAAATCTATAAAGAACATACCAAACTCAATAGCCAAAAAATAATCCAATGAAGAAAAGGGCAGAAGACATGAATGGACACTTCTCCAAAGAAGACATCCAGAATGGCCAACAGTCACATGAAAAAATGCTCAACATCACTCATCATCAGAGAAATACAAATCAAAACCACAATGAGATACCACCTCATACCTGTCAGAATGGCTAACATTAACAACTCGGGCAACAACAGATGTTGGCGAGGATGCAGAGAAAGAGGATCTCTTTTGCACTGCTGGTGGGAATGCAAACTGGTGCAGCCACTCTGGAAAACAGTATGAAGGTTCCTCAAAAAATTAAAACTCGAACTACCCAATGACCCAGTAATTGCACTATTAGGTATTTACCCAAAGGATACAGATATGCTGTTTCAAAGGGGCACATTCCCCCTAATGTTTACAGAAGCAATATCGACACTAGCCAAAGTATGGAAAGAGTCCAAATGTCCATCGACGGATGAGTGGATAAAGATGTGGTGTATATATATATATATACAAGGGCATATTACTCAGCAATCAAAAAGAATGAAATCTTACCATTTGCAACTAGGTGGATGGAACTAGAGGGTAATATGCTGAGCGAAATTAGAGAAAGACAAATATCATGACTTCATTTATATGAGGACTTTAAGATACAAAACAGATGAACATAAGGGAAGGGAAGCAAAAATAATATAAACAGGGAGGTGCACAAAACATAAGAGACTCTTAAATATGGAGAACAAACAGAAGATTGCTGAAGGAGTTGTGGGAGGGGGGATGGGCTAAATGGGTAAGAGATATTAAGGATTTTACTCCTGAAATCATTGTTGCACTATATGCTAACTAACTTGGATGTAAAAACAGTAAGTTAAAAAAAAAAAAAGAGAAAGACAAGAAAGGATCAGAAAATTTCTAGAAATAAACACAATTAAATGTCAATAAATACATAAAAAATAATAATTACTTTGAAGGTAAACAGACTAAATGCTCCAATCAGAAGACATAGTGTGTCAGAATAGATTTAAAAAACAAGACCCATCTATATCCTGCCTACAAGAGATTCATTTTAGACCATAAAGACACCTGCAGATTGAAAGTGAGGGGATGGAGAAGCATTTATCACACAAATGGATGTCAAAAGAAAGGCATAATAGCAATTCTGTATCAAGCTAGACTTTAAAACAAAAACTTGGTGACAAGAAACAAAGGATGACACTATATTAGTAATAAAGGGGACAATCCAAGAAGTTATAACAATTATAAATATGCATCTAACATGGAAACATCCCAATACATAAAACACTAACAAGCATAAACATAATAATACAATAATAGGAGACTTTAACACCCCACTTATATCATTGGACCTATCATCTAAACAGAAAATTAACAAGGAAACAATGGCTTTGTATGACACACTGGACTGGATGTACCTAATAGATATATTCAGAACATTCCTTCCTAAAAGAGAATACACATTCTTTGCAAATGTACATGGAACGTTCTCTAGATTCACATATTTAGGCCACAAATAAGCCTCAACAAATACAAGAAGATTGAAATCATACAATACACCTTTTCTGACAACATTATGAAACTAGAAGTCAACCACTTAAAAAAAAAAATCTGGAAAGACCCACAAATAAATGGAGGTTAAATAATATGCTACTAAACAATGAGTGGGTCAACTAGGAAATAAAATAAGAAATAAAAAAATACATGGAAACAAATGATAATATAATACTCCAAAACCTTTGGGATATAGCAAAAGCTGTCCTAAGGGAGAAGTATATAGCCATACAGGCCTACCTTAAGAAGCAAGAAAAATCTCACCCTAATCTTACACCTAAAGGAGATAGAAGAAGAACAATAAGCAAAGTGTACAACCAGCAGAAGGAAGGAGATAATAAAGACGAGAGCAGAGATAAGTCACATAAAATCTAAAAAAACAAAACAGTAGAGGGGAGGAGTTAAGATGGCAGAGAAGTGGGGGGACCATGGACTTTTCTTAGTCCCTCAAACACGGCTGTATTGAGGTCAGATCACTTGGAACACCCAGGAAGTCAATCTGTGGACTGGTAGAAGAATCTCTACAGTTAGAGGGAGACAGTGTGGCAGGCGTGAGGTGCATGGAAGTGAATTTGGGGAGAGAAAAATGGCAGTGCCATGGTGGGGAGGGAACCCTTTCTGTAGAGAGACAAAAGGGAGAGAGAAAGGGGTTCAGAGAGTGCAGCAGTAGTTTTGCACAAGAGGAGAACCTCTTTGGACCACTGGGGAGCGGGAAGTACTGAGTATCCCAGGTTTTGTTTGTTTTTTCTAAGCAGCATTTAGAGCTCAAACTCAAGTTTTGGAAGCGTGCAACTTTTTCTGGAGCAGAGCTGTGGCGTATGCTTCAGGGAGCTGACTCTGGAGTGCATAGCATGATGTAGAGCTCTCTAGGGCACATTGGGAGAGAATATTCCCCTTCCTGGAGTACTTTTGGAAGAGGGTGTATTGCCTCTCCAAGGACAAAAGGTCCTGCAGGTGACAGCAAAAGGCCTTCCGTCAGCAAGGGATAGGCGCACTCAGAGGGAATATGACCTTTGCTGCTTTTAGTGGTGCTATACCCTAAATTCCACACACTGTGCAGGTGTGGGACTGTTTTTCAGGGAGAAATGACATCAGACACAGTGTAGAAAGGCCCTAATCTGGAGGAAGGGGTGGGTCCACACAATGCTAGGTCCTTTAAGACTGAGCTTTGAATCACAGTCATGTGCCAAAGAAAAAATGCAGGAAAATTGTGGCACTGGGTAAGCTGACTGTCCTCATTATTCTGTGAGGGCTGCCTAAACAGCAGGGGTTGTGAGATCCCCTGTTGAGGAAGGATTGATTGGGGTGGTGCCAATTTTCCCCCAACACCAGAACAGTGGGACTTCAGAGAGCAACACAGCAGCCCCCAGTGGAGGCAAGAGCCACTTACACCAAACCCCTCTCCCCTGTGCCTGCAACTGCTTATTTACTGGGGCAAGACTGACTCTGAGCCAATGCAGCAGGACTCTTCCTCCAGACCAGCACAGCCAGCACCCCGTGTGCACCAAATGTACTGAAAAACAAGTGCTTCCAAACGACAACAGCAGTTCTAGTAGAAATAGGACCAGACTTACTTTTCTTTTGGAATCAGGCTCATAGTTTGTTTTTTCATTTCCTACACCCCCCCCCCCCGCCCCAAGTAGGCTTCTTTTTTGCTTTTCTCTCTTTTTCCTTGGAATTAGCCTTATGGTTTTTTATTCACTTTTTGTTTTGTTTTGTTTTTGATTCCCTTTTTTCTGGGGATTGGGTTTTTTCTTTTTATCCTTTTCCTTAGGCTTATTTTAACAAACAAATCAAAGCACGCCTAGTTAAAGGTCCAGATACTCCCCACTGCAAGCAAGGAGGAGCTCTGCAGAGAACTGACCAATGGAAAAGAGCAGCCAAAACACAACAGCAGAGTGCCACAGCACACACCAGAAATGATTCTGGAGTGCCAGGCCCTGGACTGTGTATAATCCCTTTTTAATGTAGCATTACTTTCAGGTGCAGGAAATGGAGCAAGCTTTTAAAACACACAAAAGACAGAATCGTAGCCAAAATGACAAGATGGAGGAATTCTCCCCAAAAGAAAACTCAGGAAGAAATCACAGCTAGGGAATTGCTTAAAACAGATTTAAGCAATATATCTGAACAATGATTTAAAATAACAGTCATAAGACTAATAGCTCGGTTTGAAAAAAGCATAAAGGACACCAGAGAAATACTTGCTACAGAGATCAAAGACCTAAAAACTAGTCAGGCTGAAATAAAAAATTTCTATAACTGAGATACAAAACCAACTGGATACAATCACAGCAAGGATCGAAGGAAGGAGAGGAGAGAATAGGTGATATAGAAGATAAAATTATAGAAACTAATAAAGTTGAAAAGAAGAGGAAAAGGAAAATCTTAGATCATGAGAGGAGATTTAGAGAACTTAGTGATTCCATAAAACAAAACAATATCCATATCATAGGAATCCCAGAAGAGCAGGGAAAAGGGGCAGAAGGTTTATTTGAACAAATTATAGCTGAGAATTTACCTAACTTGGGGAAGGAAACAGGCATTCATGTCCAAGAGGCACAGAGAACCCCCCTCAAAATCAACAAAAACCAGTCAACACCACAACATATTATAGACTTGCAAAATACAAAGAATTCTGAAAGCAGCTAGGGACAAAAGGTCATTAATCTACACAGGTAGACACATAAGGTTAGTAGCAGACCTATCCACTGAAATTTGGCAGGCCAGAAGGAGTGACAGGAAATATTCAATGTGCTGAATGCAAAAAATATGTAGCCAAAGATTTTTTGACAATGAGCAAGGTTGTCATTCACAGTAGAAAGAGAGATAAAGGGTTTCCCAGATAAATGAAAACTAAAGGAGTTCATGGGCACTAAACTAGCCTTGCAAGAAATTTTAAGGGGGACTCTCTAAGTGGAGGGGGAAAAAAAAAAAAGACCCAAGCAACAAAGACTACAGTGGATCAGAGAACATCACTAATAACACCCAACTCTACAGTTAACACAGTAGAACTAAATTCATATCTTCCAGTAATCACTCTGAATGTAAATGGACTAAATGCTCAAATAAAAAGACATAATGTGTTAGAATGGATTTAAAAAAAACAAGATCCATATATATGTTGCCTACAAGAGACTCATTGTAAAGACACCTGCAGATTGAAAGTGATGGGATGGAGAACTATGCTAACTGAGGTCAAAAGAAAGCCAGAGTAGCCATACTTATATCAGACAAACTAGATTTTACAACAAAGACTGTAACAAGAGATGAAGAAGGGCATTATATCATAATTAAGGTATTTATTCATCAAGAATATTTTTAACAATTGTAAATATGCCCGCAACATGAAAGCACCCACATAAATCACAAACATGAAAAAACTCATTGATAATAATACAGTAATGTAGGGGCTTTTACTACCCCACTTACAGCAATGGAAAGATCATCTAAGAAGAAAATCAACAAGGAAACAATGGCTTTCACTGACACACTGGACTGGATGGACCTAACAGATAGATTCAGAACATCTCACCTTAAAACAGCAGAATACACATTCTTCTTGAGTGCACATGGAACATTTTCCAGAATAGATCACATACTTGGTCATAAATCAGCCCTCAACAGGTACAAAAAGATTGTGATCATATCATACATATTTTCAGATCATGACGCTATGAAACTTGAAGTCAACCACAAAAAAATTGGAAAGCCCTCAAATACATTGCGGTTAAAGAACATACTACTAAAGAATGAATGAATTAACTAGGAAATGAAAGAAATTTTTAAAAAATATGGAAGCAAATGAAAATGAAACGAGTCCACACTCTTTGGGATGCAGCAAAGGCAGTCCTAAGAGGAAAGTATATTGCAGTTCAGGCCTATCTCAAGAAGCAAGAAAGGTCCCAAGTACTCAATCTAACCTTACACCTAAGGGAGCTAGAAAAGGAACAGCAAATAAAGCCTAAAGCCAGCAGAAGGAAAATAATAAAGATTAGGGCAGAAATAATGAATATAGAAATGACAACAACAACAAAACAGTAGATCAATGAAATAAGAGCTTGTTCTTTGAAAGAATTAACAAAATGGATAAGCCCCTAACCAGACTTATCAAAAAGAAAAGAGAAAGGACCCACATAGACAAAATCATGAATGACAGAGGAGAGATCACAACCAATACCACAGAAATACAAACAATTATAATACTATGACAAGTTATATGCCAACAAACTGGGCAATCTGGAAGAAATGGACAAATTCTTAGAAACATACACACTACCAAAACTGAAAAGAAAGAGAACGTTTGAACACACCCATAAACAACAAAGAAATTGAATCAGTAATAAAAAATCTTTCAATAAGGAAGAGTCCTGGGCCAGATGACTTCCCAAGGGAATTCTACCAGATATTTAAAGAAGAGTTAATACCTATCTTCTCAATCTGTTCCTAAAAACAGAAATGAAAGGAAAGCTTCCAAACTCATTCTATGAAGCCAGCATTACTTTGTTTCCCAAACCAGACAAAAACCCCACTAAAAAGGAGAATCACAGGCCAATATCCCAGATGAGACTGGATGCAAAAATTCTCAACAAGATATTAGCAAGTTAAATTCAACAGTACATTTAAAAGATTTATTCACTATGATCAAGTGGGATTTATCCCTGGGCTGCAGGGCTGATTCAGTATTTGTGAATTAATCAACATGATAAACCACATTAATAAAAGAAAAGGATAAGAACTGTATGATCCTTGGGGCACCTGCGTGGCTCAGTAGATTAAGTGCCCGACTTCAGCTCAGGTCATGATCTGCGGTTTGTGCGTTCATGTCATGATCTGCGGTTTGTGGGTTTAAACCTCACATCAGGCTCTGTGCTGACAGCTTGGAGCCTGGAGCCTGCTTCAGATTCTGTGTTTTCCTTTCTCTCTGCCTCTCGCCCACTCATGCTGTGTCCCTCCCTCTCAAAAATAAATAAATATAAAAAATTTTTAAGAAAAAAAGACCTTTATGATCCTCTCAATAGATGCAGAAAAATAATTTTTACAAAATACAGAATCCTTTCTTGATAAGAACCCTCAAGAAAGTAGGGTAGAAGGAACATACCTTGATATCCTAAAGGGCATATATGAAAGACTCACAGCTAATATCATCCCCATTCGAGAAAAACAGAGCTTTCCCCCTAAGGTCAGGAACGCGACAGGGATGTCCACTCTCACCACTGTTGTTTAACATAATACTGGAAGTCCTAGCCTCAGTAATCAGACAACAAAAAGAAACAAAAGGCATACAAATTGGCAAGGAAGAAGTCACACTTTGACCCTTCAAAGACGACATGATACTCTAAGTGGAAAACCTGAAAGACTCCACCAAAAACCTGCTAGAACTGATACATGAATTCAGCAAAGTCGCAGGATATAAATCAAGGTACAGGAATTGGTTGCATTTCTATACACCAATAATGAAGGAGCAGAAAGGGAAGTTAAGGAATTGATCTCATTTACAATTGTACCAAAAACCGTAAGATATGTTGGAATAAATCTAACCAGAGGTAAAAGATCTGTTGGCTGAAAACTATAGAAAAATTATAAAAGAAATTGAAGACACAAAGAAATGGAAAAACATTTCATGCTCATGGATTGGAAGAACAAGTATTATTAAAATGTTGATACTACCAAAAGCAGTCTACACATTCAGTGCAATCCCTATCAAAATAACATAGCATTCTTCACAAGCTAGAACAAACCATTTTAAAATTTGTATAGAACCACAAGACTATGAATAGCCAAAGTAATGTTGAAAAAGAAAACCAAATCTGGAGGTTTCAGACTTCAAGCTATATTACACATCTGTAATCAAGACAGTATGGTACTGGCAAAAAACAGAAACAGAACAATGGAACAAAACAGAGAATCCAGAAACAGACCCACTAATTTATGGCCAACTAATCTCCAACAAAGCAGGAAAGACTATCCAATGGGGGGGGGGGGGGAAAGACAGTCTCTTTAGGAATGATGCTGGGAAAACTGGACAGCGACATTCAGAAGAATGAAACTGTATCACTTTCTTACACCATATGCAAAAATAAACTCAGAATGATAAAGTCCAAAATGGAAGACGGGAAGCCATCAAAATCCTACAGGAGAAAATAGGCAGCAGCCTCTTTGACCTTGGCCACAGCAACTTCTTACTAGACATGTCTCCAGAGCCAAGGGAAACAAAAACAAAAATGAACTATTGGGACCTCATCAAGATAACTTCACCCACAATCCCCTGCAGAGAGAGACAGAGAGAGAGAAAGAGAGAGAGAGAGAAGAAACATTGGCTCAGTTGTCATGTGACATTTGGTGTTACGTACTATTCATGTTGCAAAACATCACTCATTTATCAAGTTAAAATTTATTAGGAATGTTTGTCTTGTGGAACACTTGGCAGAACAAGTTACTCACAATCCATGGCTTTACTATACATACAATGGAATATTACTTGGTGGTCAAAAAGAAAGAAACCAGGGCACCTAGGTGGCTCAGTCAGTTAGGCATCCACCTTGGCTTAGGTCTCAGTTTGTGAGTTTGAGCCCCGCATCAGGCTCTCTGCTGTCAGCACAGAGCCTGCTCCAGATCCTCTGTCCCCCTCTCTCTCTGCCCCTCCCCTGCGCATTCTCTCTCTCTCTCAAAAATAAACATAAAGAAAAAACAATAAAAGAGCAAAACCTTGCCATTTGCAACAACGTGGATGGAACTAGAGTGTACTATGCTAAGTGAAATAAGTCAGAGAAAGACCAATATGATTTCACTCATGTGGAATTAAGAAACAAAACAGATGGAATCAGGGAAAGGGGAGGAAAAATAATATAAAAAGAGAGAGGGAGGCAAACCATAAGAGACTCTAAATACAGAGAACAAACTGAGGGTTCCTGGAGGGAAGATGGTCTAAACGGGTGATAGGCGTTAAGGAAGGCACTTGTTGGGATGAGCACTGGGTGTTATATGTAAGTGATGAATCATTAAATTTTACTACTGAAACCAATACTACATATATTTTAAATGACCTGAATTTAAACACAACAACCAGTAGAACAGATCATTGAAACCAGGAGCTGGTTCTTTGCAAAAATTAATAAATTTGATAAACTATATCCAGACTTATCCAAAAGAAAAGAGAAAGGGCCCAAATAAATAAAATCACAAATGAGAGAGGAGAAATAACAACCAACACCACAGAAATACAAACAATTAGAATATTATAAGTATGCCAACAAATTGGACAACCTAAAAGAAGTGGATAATTCCTAAAAACATAGACTACCAAAAACTGAAACTGAAAGAAATAGAAAACTTAGACTGTCAAGCAGCAAATAAATTGAATCAGTAATAAAAAAAAAAAAATCCCAAACAAACAAGTCTAGGACCAGATGGCTTCACAGACAAATTCTCCCAAACATTTAAAGAATAGTTAATATCTATACTATATGGCAATGAGAAAGAATGAAATCTGGCCATTTGTAGCAAAGTGGATGGACCTCGAGGGTGTCATGCTCAGCAAAATAAGTCAGGCGGAGAAGGACAGATACCATATGTTCGCACTCATAGGTCTAACAGGAGAAACCCAATAGAGGACCATGGAGAGGGGAAGGAGGAAAAAGAGTTAGGGAGAGGGAGGGAGAAAAAACACGAGAGACTCTTGAATCCTGAAAACAATCTGAGGGGGGAAGGGGAAGGGGAAAAGGTAAAGCGGGGTGATGGTCTTGGTGGAGGTCACTTGTGGGGAAGAGCACTGGGTGTTATATGGAAACCAACCTGACAATAAACTATAAAGTTTAAAA
>CM053561.1:31114763-31133604 GCA_028646485.1 Cryptoprocta ferox | reverse complement strand
AAAGATGTAAAAGACCTGTACGATGAAAACTATAGAAAACTTATGAAAGAAATTGAAGAAGACACAAAGAAATGGAAAAGCATTCCATGCTCATGGATCGGAAGAATAAACATTGTTAAAATGTCATTATTACCCAAATCAATCTGCAACATTCAATGCAATCCCAATCAAAATTGCACCACCATTCTTCGCAAAGCTCGAACAAACTATCCTAAAATTCGTATGGAATCGCACAAAATTTTTTATGTTAATTTATTTTTGAGAGAGAGAGAGAGAGAGAGAGAGACAGAGTGTGAGTGGGGGAGGGGCAGAAAGAGAGGGAGATACAGAATCTGAAGCAGGCTCCAGGCTCTGAGCTGTGAGCACAGAGCCCGATGCGAGGCTCAAATTCATGAACTGTGAGATCATGACCTGAGCCGAAGTCAGATGCTTAACCAACTCAGCCACCCAGCATCCCTGCAAATATTTTTTTTTAGCAAAGAAGCCTATTAAATCATCAGACTTCAGATATTACCATGTCTGGAAAATAACCTTTAACTTTTAAATTGTTTGTAATTTTTTTTTAATTTTTTAAAAATGTTTAGTATTTTTGAGAGAGAGAGAGAGAGAGAGAGAGAAAATGAGCGGGAGAGGGGCAGAGAGAGGGGGAGACAGAATCTGAAGCAGGCTCCAGGCTTTGAGCTGTTAGCACAGAGCCCGACGTAGGGCTTGAACCCACAAACTGTGAGATCATGACCTAAGCCAAAGTTGGATGCTTAACCAATTGAGCCACCCAGGTGCCCCAAAACATGTTCGTAATTCTTTGCTTAGTAGAAGAATAACAGTGGGCTTGCCTAATGTATTGCTCTGGTAGTAGTAATATTTAATTTGAGATGTTTTATTGTGAGAAGAAAAAAATCACTGGCACTTTATTCTTCTCACATATGCATGGAGAATAAAATGACTTCGCTAGGTTTTTTAAACAGAGAGTTTACTTTGGAGCCAGCCTACCCAGGTGTAGGCCTTAGGAGGTAGAATCCTGCAGTCTTCAAGGAGATGATCATTGCAAGACCCTCCAAGGTGGTTGAGAGGAACAGGTGGCCAAGAGCTCTCCTTTCTGACCAGGATCTGAAAAGTGCAATTAGCCACTCTCAACTCCATTTCAAACCAACCTTATCATCCACTGGACCTCTAGAAAAAACTGAAATAGAGGAAATTTATATGAAAATTGATCTCATGATGTCAAAAGGAAGAAAACTTAGAATACTGGAAAAGAAGTATGACTGTGGATGGCCTTGCCAGTAGAACTGAAATGTCTCCATGACTTTGGAGAGCTTCAGAAAGTTCTTTATGTCTTAAAAAAAATTTTTAAAACCCTGCTTTGTAATTAGTTTAACTGGCCCTTGCATTTAGGACAGTTGTAAAAAGAAATCAAAGAAAATGAAAACAAAGGATATAATTTGTAATGAGTGATTCAAGGCAGGCAGGCTTAGGACAAACAGCAGCCATACCATACTACCTTAATGATTTTTTTTTTAATTGTGGAGAAAAATAGAACATTAAAATGTCCATCATAACCATTTTAAACTGTACAGTTCAGTAATGTTAAGTATATTCACAATATTGTATAACAGATTTCTAGAACTTATTTATCCTGCAAAATTGAAACTCTAATATTCATTAAATACTAATTCTTCCCTCCCTTGGCACCACCTTTCTACTTCTACGATTTTGACTACTTTAGATATGTAATGTGAGTATACTGTATTTGTCCTTTTGTGACTGGCTTATTTAGTTTAGCATAATGTCTTTGAGGTTCATCCATGTTGTAGTTATGTGACAGGATTTCCTTCCTTTTTACAGCCACATAATATGCTATTGCATGCATATACTACATTTTCTTTAGCCATTCATCTGTTCATAGACATTTGGGTTGCTTCCAGATATCTTCCCCATTGTGAATAATGTTGTGATGAACATGCTTGTGCAAATATCTCTTTTAGATCCTGCTTTCACTCTTGGGGTGAGTGGGGGATACATATAGCCGGGAGTGGGATTATTGGATCATATGATAATTTTTATTTAATGATAATTTAAAAAATTTTTTTTAATTTTTTAAAGAATTTCAGTACTTTCTCACAGTAGCCGTACCATTTTACATTTCCACTAAAAGTGCACAAAGATTCCATTTTCTCTGCATCTTTGGCAATACTTGTTATTTTCTGTTCTGTTGATAGTGGCCATCCTGATGGGTGTGAAGTGAGATCTCATCATGGTTTTGATGTGCATTTCTCTTATGATTAGTGGTGTTGAGCATCTTTTCATACACTTGTTGGCCTATATATCTATATCTATCTATCTATCTATATATATATATATTCTTTGGGGAATTGTGTATTCTAGTCCTTTGTTAATTTTTCAATTGAATCAAATTGTTGTTGAGTTGCAGAAGTTCCCTATATATCTTGGATATTAACCCTTTATCAGATATATGATTTGCAAATTTTCTCCTCCATTCCACAGGTTGCCTTTTCAATTTGATTGTCTTTTGATGCTCAGAAACTTTTAAGTTTGATGTAGTGCCATGTGTTTATTTTTGCTCTTGTTGCCTTTGCTTTTAATGTCATATCCAACAAATCATTGCTAAATCCAGAGTCCTGAAGCGTTTCCCCCTATGTTTTATTCTAGGAGTTGTATAGTCTTAGGTCTTAAGTTTAGAAGGTCTTTAATCTACTTTGAGTTAATTTCTATATATGGTGCAAGGTAAGGTTCCAAATTCATTTTTTTGCATATGGGTATCTATTTTATCCAGGACCATTTGTTGGAGTGTCGTTTCCCCATTGTGTAGTCTTGGCACCCTTGTTGAAAGTCATTTAAGCACATACACAAGGGTTTTCTATTCTGTGCTCTCTATTCTTTTAGTGGTTTTTAAGGGTTTTAATTCTGTATATAGTCATACACTTTAACATCTTATTAGGTATTATAGTTAGTTAATTTTTGTTGAGGTATATATTTAAACTAAAGGTAGACAGCTCCTTATGCTGACTTGAGATAGTACGGTGCATAATTTTTTTTCAAGTGGAAATGCCCTTAAACTTATATTTTCATGGTCCTTTTTTGTCTGTGTTTTCTACTTGTGCTGCCACTATCTTCTATTATTTTATGATCCTGGAATTCCATTTTGACCTAGAAACCAATATTTGTTTTGATTGATGACATTGTTTTGCAACCATAATATCAATATATACACTAATTCATTTTTATATAGTTTAGCATCATGTAATTATGATATGCTTTAACTTAGTAAAAAAAACTGAATGCTAACCACATTGTAATCACTGTACTAGGTGTCAAGAGATACAAAGAAGACAATACTGTGTTTTATATTGTTTATTTTACCACTTTTCTCTGGCCCAAGAACTCAAGAGTAGAAATTGGACCAAATACTAATGGGGGGGGGGATTAGTGAATGAGAAAGAATAACAGAAGACAGTGATAGAGATGTAGGTGTAAGCTTATGATATAATTTTACATTTTTATCTTAAATTCATTGGGAAGCTATTGAAGACTTTTAAGTGGAGACAGGATCAACCCTTCATTTTTTTTTTTTAATTTTTAATGTTTTTTATTTATTTTTGAGGGACAGAGAGAGACAGTGCGAGCAGGGGAGGGTCAGAGAGAGAGGGAGAGACAGAATCTGAAGACAGGCTCCAGGCTCTGAGCTAGCTGTCAGCAAAGAGCCTGATGCGGGGCTCGAACCCACGAACGTTGAGATCATGACCTGAGCCGAAGTCAGACGCTTAACTGACTGAGCCACCCAGGTGCCCCTCAACCCTTAATTTTAAAAGGAAAGTCTGATGTAATGTCAAGTGGCAAGAATGGATATAATCTGAAATATTATTTTTATAGAAGGTCTCAGTAGTTTATAAACTTCATTTTATGGCAAATTGATTTGTTAAATTGAAAAAAATCAAAATGAGTTCATGACACATTTTTCTATACTTCTTACTGCAAAAAGTGGTAAAATAGTAACAGCAGGTTATAGACCCTCACAACCCAAGCTTTGTTCTCAAATACTACTAGCCTCTCAAAGGAAATAGGTCTCCTTAAATTTCAGCCAATTCTATGTCTTGAAGAAAAAATTAAGGATGGGCCTAGAACATCCTACTATAACCAGAAAGCAAGGATATGGTCAAGACAAAAACAAAGGAACTAGTTTGACATAGCCAAGTTGTAACAATTTGAACATTAATAATAATTATGATTAAAATATATAAAAATTTTCAAATGCTCTGAGTTCATAATTGTACTCAAGAAAATATCAAGTATGGACAAAGTAGTGATTACATGAAAATATCATGGATTATGTTTGTTATTGCTTTCCAGAAGCAGTGGTATGCTAATAAAGCTGGATAATTTGTTTCATCTATGTATATATATGTGTATGAAGTACAGATAGACAGTTGTTTTATCTGTATAGTAAATAAAAGTATAATTGAAAACTGTAAGCCAACAGTCCAGAAAAGCAAATCCAAAAATAAAAAGGACCAATCAGCAGTTGTGGTAGCAAGAAGAAAGGAAAGAACGGAGGTTTGCAGTATGTTGCAGAACAATTTAGCCAAATAACCTAAAAAAGGAGGGGCTAAATGCTCAGGCTTGATTACTTATTTCCTTGGAGATGAAGTCTTTAAATGGAACAACTACTCATAAAATAAGGGGAACAGGGGTGCCTGGGTGGCTTAGTCGGTTGAGAGTCTGACTTCGGCTTGGATCATGATCTGGAGGTTGACGGGCCTCATGTTGGGCAAGCTGCTGTCAGCGCAGAGCCTACTTCAGATCCTCTGTCCCCCTCTCTGCCCTTCCCTGCTTGCGCATGCTCTTTCTCTCCCAAAAATAAATAAACATTTAAAAAAATAAGGTGAACATAAAGTTTATACTAACATCAGGTAAATATATGAACAACATGAATTATGTAATTTTGGTTGGTTAGAATTAAAGAATGTATCATTTCTGTTTGACACATTAGTTTGTAAAAATATGGAAGTTATATTAAATAAGTAAACTTAAAAAGGATTATTGATGTTAGATATGAGATTTTAAGTTTAAATAGAAACCTCAGCTGGGGCACCTGGGTGGCTTAGTCATTTAAGCGTCAGACTCCTCGTTTTGGTTCAGGTCATGATCTCATGGTTCATGGGTTCAAGCCCTGCATCAGGCTCTGCGCTGACAGTGCAGAGCCTGTTTGGGATTCTTTCTCTCTCTCCCTTTCTGTCCCCTCCCCTGGTCATGCTTTCTCTCTCTCAAAATAAATAGAAACTTAAAAAAAAAAAAAAAACTAAGCTGAGGCACCTGGGTGGTTCGGTCAGTCAGTCAATTAAGCATCTGACTCTTGATCTCAGCTCAGGTCTTGATCTCAGGATCGTGAGTTTTACGAGTTCATGCCCTGTATTGGGCTTCACACAGGGCCTACTTAAAACAAAAAAACTCAGCCTAGTGACAAGAAGCTTGAATTTAAATCCTTGGACAGAAGCAAACAAATCCCATTCTCTGACCAATTTAGGTTGTAACACAGATCCTATAACCCTAACTGGCCTAAGATAGTAATGTTTTACTTTGTGGTCTCTTGAAATGACTACAAGCCCAAAGAAGCATTAAAAGTATTACTACAACTCTTTAGCAGGTATCAAACAAGTGAAACTACCATCTTGGGAAAAAACACAGGAATAAAAAATGAATTAAAATCATGATATTTTCACAATACATTTAAGGGGAAACAGATTTTTAAATAATCTTATTTATTTTTTAAAAAATTTGTTTAAATTCCACTTAGTCATCATACAGTATGATACTAGTTTTAGGTATACAATATAGTGATTCAAATATACATACATCACCTGTATTCATCACAACATGTGCACTCCTTAATTCCCATCACCTATTTAACCTATCCTCCTCCAACCCCACCTCTGGTAACTATCAGTTTGTTTTCTATAGTTAAGAGTCCGTTTCTTGGTTTGTATTTTTTTCTCCTTTGTTCATTTGTTTTGTTTCTTAAATTCCACATAAGTGAAATATCTGGTATTTGTCTTTTTCTGACGGACTTAGTTCACTTGGCATTATACTCTCTAGATCCATCCATGTTGTTGCAAATAGCAAGATGTCATTCTTATTGATGGCTGAGTAATATTCCATTGTATATATACACCAAATCTTCTTTATCCATTCATCAGTCAACGGACACTTGGGTTGCTTCCATTATTTGGCTATTGTAAATAAGGTGGCTATAAACATCAGGGTGCATGTATCCCTCTGAATTATTATTTTTGTATTCTTTGGCTAAATACCTAGTAGTGTAATTGCTGGATCATAGGATAGTTCTATTTTTAGCTTTTTGAGGAGCCTTGATATTGTTTTCCAGAGTGGCTTCACCAGTTTGCATTCCCACTAACAGTGCAAGACGGTTCCCCTTTCTCCATATGCTCACCAACATCTGTTATTTCTTGTATTGTTGATTTTAGCCATTCTGACAGGTGTGAGGTGATATCTCATTGCAGTTTTCATTTGTATTTCCCTAAAGATCAGTGATGCTGAGCATCGTTCCAGGTCTGTTGGCCATCTGTATGTCTTCTTTGAAGAAATGTTTATTCAGTCTTCTGCCCATTTTTATTTATATATATATATAAATATATTTTATTTATTTATTTTGAGAGAGAGAGTGAGGTAGGGGCAGAGAGGAGTGAGAACCCCAAGCAGCTCCACACTGTCAGTGCAAGCCCGACACAGTGCTCGAACTCATGTACTGTGAGATCATGCCCTGAGCTGAAATCAAGAGTCAGATGCTTAACCTACTGAGCCACCCAGGTGTCCCTCTTCTGCCCATTTTTAAATTGGATTATTAATTTTGGGGGTGTTGAGTTGTATAAATTCTTTATATATTTTGGATACTAACCATTTATCAGATATGTCTTTGTAAATATCTTCTCCCATTCCATAGGTTGCCTTTTAGTTTTGTTGATTTGTTTCCTTCACTGTACAGAAGCTTTCTATTTTGATGAAATAAAATAGTTAATTTTTGCTTTTGTTTTCCTTGCCTCAGTAGTTATATCTAGAAAGAAGTTGCTACAGCTGATGTCAAAGAGATTACTGCCTGTGTTCTCCTCTAGGATTTTTATGGTTTCAGGTCTCACATTTAGGTCTTTCATCCATTTTGAATTTATTTTTGTGTATGATGTAAGGAACTGGAATAATCCTATTTAGGTTTGTTTTGCTGTGTTTAAAGAGTTTGAGGTGTTCAAAAGAATTTAGCTATTTTAAATAATATGCTAATCACCCATTTTAAGCTAATAAACTAATAGTAGTTTAACTTCTGTAAAGAAATTAAGTTGTAATTAATGTTACATATTTAAGAAAAATCCCTTTTTCATTTTTTTTCAAAAAATCTTTAAGTGTGTTTCTCAGACTCCTAAATTTCTTTAAACCAGTCTATCTACACTTTGTTTCAAGAAGGAAGTGCCTATATCTATAAATATATAGAGATAGATAGAGATAGAGATAGATAGAGATAGAAATGAATAACAAAAGTATCCTTAAACCCTAGGGAATGACTTACATTTTGAACAAAATATTATGTAACACAATTCTCATATGCATAGATTCTGTGGTCAATCTTAACAGCATTTTCTGTGCTTTATTAAATATCATAAATTAAGACATAAGTTTTTTAATCCCCTAGTATAAATGGCAGAATATAACACTTTGGATACATAAATACTTACATATTAGAAATACTTACATAGTGGAATCTCTTTCTTGAGAAAGTGTTGTCTCATGTGAAACTGAAACAACAGAAGGGGATCTAGGATACAGTCCATATCCTTCACTTGGAGTGATTATCTGTCTACCCAGAATCCTTCAAAATGAACAACATAAAGAGACAATTAAGCACATTCACCTAGCAGACATACAAAATGTAGATATTCCTGGAACAAATACGATGGTTCCATATAAAAGTCCAGGATATACTTAGTCTGATACTGATTAAGAATGATTCTTAAGAGAAAATGTGAATCCAGAATCTTTTTACAGGTATAGCTCTCTTCCACAGAATGGAGATGGAAAAAATAAAGCTATAGCCTCGCAGTGCTGAAAAAATCCAAGGAAACTGAGCAAAAAGTTGTAATTTTCCCTCCATCCTCTACAATAATCTTCATTAAATATGCCAAAGTGGATGAAAGCCAGGCCAAATTAGTAAAAACTATAAATTACATCCTTAAGAACATGATGTATAAATTTTTGGTATATATTCTAAGTAGTAGGTATAGTAATGTGGTTTCTGAGGGAAGCTTCCTAACAGCTTATGTCTGCTTTTAAGTATACATAAGAATTTTCTTGTAGACAACAGTGTAAACAAATACATTTTCTGACCCTCTTGCTCCAAAGAAGAGCTCTTTGGACAGACAAAATGCATAGATCTCAGTTACCAGTAAAGAAATTGTTTTACTCAATTAGGACAACATAGTGGTAGTTATGAAAACTCCAAGAAACTTCCATCAACTTCATTTTTCTCTCAACGTGGTCTTTATACCATATGGCCTTATTTGCATTCATTAAAACCAAGCCCATAAAGATTTCAGAATACAAGTTTTTTTGGATATCTGCTTTTTTAAAATTATTTTTAAAATTTTTTTTTATTTTAGAAAGACAGGACAGCGGGGAAGAGGGGCAGAGGGAGAGAATCTTAAGGAGACACTATGCTCAGTGTGGATCAGTGCAGGGCTTAATCCCACAACCCTGGGATTATGACCTGAGCTGAAATCAAGAGTCGGACACTCAACCAACTGAGCAATCCAGGTGCCCTTAGATATCTGCTTTTCAAATTTTAGTATTAGCCATAAATATAAGCCAATTCTAGGGCTTTAATACCTGAGGTGAGGAAAGCTACATGTCCATTGTTGGCACTCTTCCTGTAGACTCTTAGTATACACACTCAACTTCTGCTCATACAAGAGCTCATCAATGGCTGTGAACATTGCCTGGACTTTTTCAGTGGCATTTTGATCAAGTTCCTAGAAGAAAATATCACCCCAAAATATTTAGGTGAGCTTTTAAAATCTTAAAGATTGAAAGCAATCAAATTTTGTTTTCAGTATTTAATCCATTTGAAATACTGCTGAATTTCCATTAAAGAAAAGTTAGTGAATTTTCATCTTATAATATTCAGATTTCCTTCCTATTCCTATGTAAAGAAAATTTATAGAAATATCTACTTTTTAAAGTAACATTTTCTTCATTATAAAAATACTATGTTTATTGTAATCATTTTGAAAGATTCAGAAAAACATGAAGACAAAATTACCAATTCTACCAAATATAATGATTACTAATTTTAGTTTAGTTGCTTGGTTCCAGTATTTTTTTTTAGAGCTGAAGATAGACAGTCAATCCTATACATATGACCCTTGAACAACATGGGGCTTAGGGATGCTGACCCTCCCCCTCCAAGGGCACCCTCCCCTCCCCCAGTAAAAAATCTATATATAACATTTGACTCTCCAAAAACCTAACTATGAATAGCTTACTACTGACTGGAAGCTTTACCAATAACCCATATTTTTTATACATATTGCATGCTGTGTTCTTACAATAAAGCAAGCTAAAGAAAAGGTTATTAAGAAAATCATGGTGCTCCTGGGTGGCTCAGTCAGTTAAGCATCTGACTCTTGGTTTCGGCTCAGGTCGTGATCTTGTGGTTTCATGAGTTCAAGCCCCACATCAGGCTCTGTGCTGGCAGCCTGGAGCCTGCTTGGAATTCTCTCTCTCCCTCTTTGCCCCTTCCCTACTGGTGCTCTGTCTCTCCCAAACTAAATAAATAAACTTAAAAAAAAAAAAAGAGGGGCTCCTGAGTGGCTCAGTCGGTTAATCATCTGACTTTGTCTCAGGTCATGATCTCGCAGTTCCTGAGTTCAAGCCCCACATCGGGCTTCTCTCTCTCTCTCTCTCTCGCTCTCGCTCTTGCTCTCAAAAATAAATAAACATTAAAAAAAATGTTTTTAATGCTAAGAGGGGCGCCCAGGTGGATCAGTCAGTTAAGTGACCGACTCTTGATTTGTGGCTCAGGGTCTTGATCTTAACCGTTCGTGGGTTCAAACCCCACATCGGGCTCTGACTGACAGCATGGAGCCTGTTTGGGATTCCCTCTCCCTCTCTCTCTCTGCCCCTCCTCTCTCTCTCAAAAATAAATAAATTAGCATTTAAAAAAACAGAAAATCATAAGAGAAAATACATTTACAGTACTGTACTGTTTTGAAAAATAATCCACATATAAGTGGACCCACCCAGTTCAAACTTGTGTTGTTGAAGGGCCAACTATGTGTATATTATTATTTTGTAGTCTGTATTTTTCTTTTTTAATTTTAAAAAATGTATATTATCTATTTTTGAGAGAGAGAGCACAAGCAGGGGAGGGACAGAGAGAGAGGGAGACATAGAATCCAAAGCAGGCTCCAGGCTCTGAGCTGTCAGCACAGAACCTGACGCAGGGCTCAAACTCACGAACCATGAAACCATGACCTGAGCCGAAGTTGGACGCTCAACCTATTGAGCCACCCAGGGGCCCCTGTAGTCTGTATTTTTCAACTGACACTTTACGTTATGTCCGTGCCCTCTGTAATCCTTTAGTAGCAGCCATAGGGATGGCTATAAAATGTAAATCTGATCATGTTATTTGCTTCTCTGCTTACTCTCTACTTTATATTTATGCACTGTTTTTTATTCTGGTGGAAGAAAAGTTAAACCTTTTTTTAAAGTGTAAGATAAGAAATCTGTATTTTCACTCCAAGAATGAAAATCAGCTTCTACCCAATTAAACAAGGTTTGCTAGATAGATATGAAGGCTAACCTTAAAAACTGTTGACCTTAAAAAAATTTAAAAAGTCAGCTATTTTACAAGCAAAATAAGCTTTTTCAGGAATAGCAGAGAATTGTAAATGGGGACAAGAAAACTTATGGCAAATCATAGGCAAGCCCAGAATAGAGGAGAAGCTTGCTTTAAGAGGCAAAAGGAGGAAGCTAGAAGGGGCTGTTATAGTTTCTCATTGGAGGAGTGTAGTTGTTTCTCACTAGTTGGGCAGTTGATGGGCAGGAAGAAATTCTTCTTCCTGCTGGAGTATATAAAGTAAGTTTCTTCCTGTTGGGGAATGCAAGCTATGGCTTCTTATGGAGGGATGGTAGTGTGTGAGAGATTGCTCTTTAGGGCTTCCCAACTCTGGGTTTAATGATATATCTTTTATTTATTTTCACAAGGCTCAACACAAATAGTATTTCTAATTTTTTTTTACTGTTTTCAAGCCCCTGAGGGGTGAGATGGAACTTTCCTAGTCTCAGTGAAATTTGTTATTTTTTTCATGAAGCATCAAAGTTCTTTATTAGAGATGAGAATGGGATAATGTTGAGAAAGAAGTGATTAGCACAATCTCCTAGCAAGCTGGCTGTATTTTTTTTTTTTTGCATTGCAAGCATTTTTTTCTTTTTAAAATTTTAATTCCAGTATAGTTAACATAAAGTGCTATATATTAGTTTCAAGTGTACAATACAGTGATTGAACAATTCCATATATCACCCTGTGCTCATCATGACAAGTGCAGTCCTTGATCTGTATTACCAAATTACCGATTTCACCTACCCCCCTACCCACCTCCCCTCTGGTAACCATCAGTTTGTTCTCAGTAGTTAAGAGCCTGTTTCTTGGAGCACCTGGGTGGCTCTGTTGGTTAAGCCTCCAACTTTGGCTCAGGTCATTATCTCACAGTTCATGAGTCTGAGCCCCCACGTTGGGCTCTGCACTGACAGATTCTCTGTCTCCCCCTCTCTCTGCCCCTCCCCTACTCATATGCTCACTTGTGCTCTCTCTCAAAAATAAATAAACATTTTAAAAAAGAGCCTATTTCTTGGAAAATTTGTTTTTTTTCTATTAATTATTTACCTACTTAAATGCTATTATGTCAACTCTTCTTGTTAGTATTTGCCTGTTACAATTTTTCCCATCCCTTAATATTTGGGTGTCATGTTGTTTTTGAAATGTTTATAATTTTAAAATCCAATTTCAGAGTCTCTGTCTTTTCTTAATAGGTAAATTGTATCCACTTATACTTATTATAATGTGCAATATTTGGACTTATTTCTACCATTTGTTTTGTGTTTGTATTTAACCCTTGTGTTTTTTATTCTTTTCCTTCTGTTACACTAAGTTTTTCTTGTTTCCTCTATTAGTTTGGAAGTTATTCATTATGTTTATATTCTACTAGTAGTTATACTTAAAATTTTAGTATCCATACTTCATTTTTTTATTTTTTTAAATTTTTATTAATTTATTTTCAAGTTACTTAACATACAATATAGTCTTAGCTTCAGGAGTAGAATCCAGTGATTCATATCTTACATATGACACCCAATGCTCATCCCCAAAAGTGCCCTCCTTAATGCCCATCACTCATTTAACCCAACCTTCCAACCCCCTCTCCAACAACCCTCAGTTTGTTCTCTGTATTTAAGAGTCTCTATGGTTTGCCTCCCTCTCTCTTTTTATCTTATTTTTCTTTACCTTCCCCTATGTTCATCTGTTGAGTTTCTCAAATTCCATATATGAGTGAAATCATAGGATATCTGTCTTTCTCTGAATGACTTATTTCGCTTAGCATAATACCCTCCAGTTTCACCTACATTGTTGCAAATGGCAAGATTTCATTCTTTTTCATCGCCCCGGAGTATTCCATTGTGTGTATATACCACATCTTCTGTATCCATTCATCAGTTGATGGGCATTTGGGCTCTTTCCATAATTTGGCTATTGTTGATAGCACTGCTGTAAACATTGGGGTGCATGTGCCCCTTCAAATCAGCATTTTTGTATCCTTTGGATAAATTCCTAGTAGTGCAATTGCTGGGTTACTGGGTAATTCTATTTTTAATTTTTTGAGGAACCCCCATACTGTTTTCCAGAGTGTCTGCACCAGTTTGCATTCCCACCAGCAGTGCAAAAGTGTTCCTCTTTCTCCACTACCTTGCTAACATCTGTTGTTGCCTGAGTTGTTAATTTTAGCCAATCTAACAGGTGTGAGGTGGTATCTCATTGTGGTTTTGATTTGTATTTCCCTGATGATGAGTGATGTTGAGCATCTTTCCATGTGTCTGTTTGCTCTCTGGATGTCTTCTTTGGAGAAGTGTCTCTTCATGTCTTCTGCCCATATCTTCACTGGATTATTTGTTTTTTGGGGTGTTGAGTGTGATAAGTTCTTTATATATTTTGGATACTAACCTTTATCTGATATGTCATTTGCAAATATATTCTCCCATTCTGTTGGTTGCCTTTTAGTTTTGTTGATTGTCTCCCTTGCTGTGTAGAAGCTTTTTATCTTGATGATGTCCCAATAGTTCATTTTTGCTTTTATTTCCCTTGCCTCTGGAGACATGTCAAGTATGAAGTTGCTGTGGCCTAGGTCAAAGAGGTTGCTGCCTGTTTTCTCCTGTAGGATTTTGATGGTTTCCTGTCTCACATCTAGGTCTTTTATCCATTTTGAGTTTATTTTTGTGTATGGTGTAAGAAAATGGTCCAGGTTCATTCTTCTGCATGTTGCTATCCAGTTCTCCCAGCATCATTTGCTAAAGAGACATTTTTCCCATTGGGTGTGCTTTACTGCTTTGTTGAAGATTAGTTGGCCATATATTTGTGGGTCCATTTCTGGGTTCTCTATTCTATTCCATTGATCCTTGTGTCTGTTTTTGTGTCAATACCATACTGTCTTCTGGTACAAGCTTTGTAATACATCTTGAAGTCCAGGATTGTGATGCCTCCAGCTTTGGTTTTCTTTTTCAACATTACTTTGGCTATTTGTGGTTCCATACAAATTTTAGAATTGTTTGTTCTAGCTTGTGAAGAATGCTGTGTTATTTTGGTAGGGATCGGATTGCATTGAATGTACAGATTGCTTTGGGTAGTATCAACATTTTAACAATATTTGTTCTTCCAATCCATGAGCATGGAATGTTTTTCCATTTCTTTGTATCTTCTTCAATTTCTTTCATAAGCTTGCTATAGTTTTCAGAGTACAGATCTTTTACCTCTTTTGTTAGGTTTATTCCTAGGTATCTTATGGTTTTTGGTGCATTTGCAAATGGGATCAATTTCTTGATATCTCTTTTTGTTGCTTCATTATTGGTGTATAGAAATGCAACCAATTTCAGTACATTGATTTTACATTTTGAGACTTTGCTGAATTTATGTATCAGCTCTAGCAGTTTTTTGGTGGAGTCTTTTGGGTTTTCCACGTAGAGTATCATGTCATCTGCAAAGAGCGAAAGTTTGACTTCCTTTTTGGCAATTTGGATGCATTTAATTTCTTTTTGTTGTCTGACTGCTGAGGCTAGGACTTCCAACACTATGTTGAGCAACAGTAGCGAGAGTGGACGTCCCTGTCACGTTCCTGATCTTAGGGGGGAAAGCTCTCAGTTTTTCCCCATTGTAGATGATACTACCTATGGGCCTTTCATATATGGCTCTTATTACATTAAGATATGTTTCATCCATCCCAGCTTTCTTGAGGGTTTTTATCAAAAAGCATGCTGTATTTTGTCCAATGCTTTTTCTGCATCTATTGACAGGATCATATGATTCTTATCCTTTTTTTCTATTATTGTGGTATATCACATTGATTGATTTGTGAATATTGAAACAGCCCTGCAGCCCAGGAATGAATCCCACTTGATCATGGTGAATAATGCTTTTAATGTATTATTGAAATAGATTTGCTAGTATCTTATTGAGAATTTTTGCATCCAGGTTCATCAGGTATATTGGCCTGTAATTCTCCTTTTTAGTGGAGTCTTTATCTGGTTTGGGAATCAAGGTAATGCAGGCTTCATAGAATGAGTTTGAAAGCTTTCCTTCCATTTCTATTTTTTGGAACATTTTGAAAAGAACAGGTATTAACTCTGCTTTAAATTTTTGGTAGAAATCCCCTCAGAAGCCATCTGGCCCAGGACTCTTATTTGTTGGGAGATTTTTGATAACTGAGATTTCTTTACTAGTTATAGGTCTATTCATATTTTCTATTTCTTCCCATTTGAGTTTTGGTAGTGTGTAAGTGTCCAGGAATTTGTCCATTTCTTCCAGATTGTCCAATTTGTTGGCATATAATTTTTCGTAGTTTTCTCTCATAATTGTTTGTATGTCTCTGGTATTGGTTGTGATCTCTCCTCTTTCATTTGTGATTTTATCTCTTTGGGTCCTCTCTCTTTTCTTTTTGAGAAGCCTGGCTAGGGCTTATTTGTTTTGTTTATTCTTTTAAAAACTCAGCTTTTCGTTACATTGATCTGTTCTACTGTTCTTGGGGGTGTCTATATCATTTATTTCTGCTCTAATCTTTATTTCCCTTCTTTTTCTGGCATTGGGCTATATTTGCTGCTCCTTTTCTAGTTCCTTTAGGTGTAAGGTTAGGTTGTGTATTTGGGGCCTTTCTTGCTTCTTGAGATAGGCCTGAATTGCAATGTATTTTCCTCTTAGGACTGACTTTGCTGCATCCCAAATGATTGGACTGTCGTGTTTTATTTTCACTTGCTTCCATATATTTTTAAATTTCTTATTTAATTTCCTTGTTGACTCATTGATTCTTTGGTGGGATGTTCTTTAACCTCCATGTATTTGAGGGGTTTCCAAATTTTTTTCTTGTGGTTGATTTCAAATTTCATAGTGTTGTAATCTGAAAATATGCATGGTATGATCTCAATCTTTTTATACGTGTTGAGGGTTGTCTTGTGACCCAGTATGTGATCTATTTTGGAGAATGTTCCATGTGCACTCAAGAAGAATGTGTATTCTGCTGCTCTAGGATGAAATGTTCTGAATATATCTGTTAAGTCCATCTGGTCCAATGTATCATTCAGAGCCATTGTTTCCTTGATTGATTTTCTGCCTAGATTACCTGTCCATTGCTGTAAGTGGAGTATTAAAGTCCCCTACAATTATGGCATTATTATGCAAAAGTTTGCTTATGTTTGTGATTAACTGATTTATATATTTGGGTGCTTCCACATTGGAGGCATAAATATTTACAGTTGTTAGCTCTTCTTGATGGATAGACCCATTAATTATGATATATATAATGCGCTGCTTCATCTCTTGTTACAGTCTTTCTTTTAAAATTTAGTTTGTCTGATATAAGTATGGCTAGTCTGGCTTTATTTTGACATCCATTAGCATGATAGATGTTCTCCATCCCCTCACTTTCAATGTGCAGGTGTCTTCTGGTTTAAAATGAGTCTCTTGTAGGCAGCATATAGATGGATCATATTTTTTTTATCCCTTCTGATACTCTTTGTCTTTTGATTGGGGCATTTAGTCCATTTAAATTCAGAGTGATTATTATAAGGTCGGAATTTAGTGCCATTGTGTTATCTGTAGATTTCATGTTTGTTGTGATGTGTTTGGTCCTTTGTAGTCTTTGGCTGCTTTCCACTCACAGAGTCCTCCTAGAATCTCTTGCAGGGCTGGTTTAATGGTAATGAATTCCTTTAGTTTTTGTTTTATGGTAAAGTCTTTATCTCTCCTATTCTGAAGACAGCCTTGCTGGATAAAGGATTCTTGGCTCCATATTTTTCCTATTCAGCACATTGAATATTTCCTGCCATGCCCTTCTGGTCTGCCAAGTTTCAGTGGACATCTGCTACTAACCTTATGTGCCTACACTTGTAAGTTAAGGCCCATTTGTCCCTAGCTGCTTTCAGAATTCTCTCCTTACCTTTGTATTTTGCCAGTTTCACTATGATATGTCATGGTGTTAACCTGTTTTTGTTGATTTTGAAGGGAGTTCTCTGTGCCTCCCAGACTTGGATGCCTGTTTCCTTCCCCAGATTAGAGAAGTTCTCAGCTATAATTTGTTCAGATAAACCTTCTGCCTCTTTCTCTCTCCTTCTTCTAGAACTCCTATGATATGGATATTGTTTCATTTCATGGAATCACTTAGTTTTCTAATTCTCCCCTCATGATCTAGTAATTTCCTTTCCTTCTTTTTTTCAGCTTCATTATTTTCCATAATTTTTTCTTCTATTTTACCTATTCTCTCCTCTGCTTCTTCTGTCCTCGCTGTCACTGTATCTAGTTTATTTTGCATCTCAGTTATACCATTTTTTAATTCATCATGACTAGTTCTTAGGTCTTTGGTCTCTGCAGCAAGAGATTCTCTGATGTCTTCTATGCTTTTTTCAAGCCCAGCTATTAGTTTTATGATTGTTTTTCTAAATTCTTGTTCAGATATATTGTTTATATCTGTTTTGGGCAATTCTCTGGCTGTGATTTTTTTCCTGAATTTTCTTTTTGGGGACAATTCCTCTGTTTTATCATTTTTGGCTAGTTTCTACTTTTTGCATGTTTTAATAGCTTGTTATTACTGCACCTGCGAGTACTACTATATCAAAAAGGAGTCATACACTGTCCAGGATTAGCACTTTAGAAAGTATTTTTGGTGTACATTGCCTGTCCTCTGCTGTGTTTTGGCTGCTCTATCCTACTGGTCCGTCCTCTGCAAAGCTCCTCTTTGCTTATAGTGGTGGCATGTTTGGACCTTCAACCAAGGTGTGTTTTGATTTGTTTGTTGAAGGAACCCTGGAAAAAAAGGAAAGTGGGGCTGTGGGGGGGTGGGGGGAAGGTTAATCCCAGGAAAAGAGAAAATGAAAGGGGAGAAATGAAGATAAAACAGGGAATCAGAAAACTGTAAGGCTAAATCCAGAGACAGAGAATGGAAAATAAAGAAGAAGAAATAGAAAGGTGTAAAAAGAATAGAGTAAAAATGCCTAATCAAACAGATACGTGTGTATGTATAAAGAAATGACCAAAAACAAATCATAAACTATGAGCCTGATTCCAAAAGAAAAAAAAGGAGAGGGTAGAAAGAGCAGAGGAGAGGAGAGGAAGAAGAATTAAAAAATTTTAACAGTTGTCTGTCGGTGCCTGGGACTGGTGGCTGTGCTGGTCTGGAGGAGAGGCTGCCTGCATTGGCTCAGAGTCAGTCTTGCTCCAGTAGATAAGCAGTTCCCAGGCACAGAGGGGTGCAGTTTGGTGTAATCGGGGGTGTAAGTTTGCCTCTGCTGGGAGCAGCTGTGTTGCTCTCTCATGTCCCACCATGTTGGTATTGGAGAGAAAATATGGCCACACCCAATTTCTCCTTCCCCTTCCCCCCAGGATTTGCTGTTTAGGCAGCCCTCACAGAATAGCGCAGGTGATCATCTTGTCCTGCTCCACAGTTCTCTCAAGGTTTCTAGGCGCTCAGCATAGGATTCAAAACCCAGTGTCTTAAAGGACACTGCATCCCACATCCCGTGGATCCTGTTCTGGAGTAGTGCCACTCCATCCTGCTGATAAAAAGCCTCTGGCTGGCGCCTGCAGGGTCTTTTATCTTTGGGGAGGCAATAAACCCTCTCCCCAAAGTACTCCAGGAAGGGGACTGTTCTCTCCCAGTGCACCCCTGAGATTGTTATAGCACTCAGGCCCTCCTCCCTTCTCCCCAGGAGTGGGCACCATGGCTTTGCTCTGGAGAAAGTCATGCACATTTGAAACCTCCAAGTTCAGCTCCTAAGGCTGTTTGCAAAATAGAAACTGGCACTCTCCCCATTTCTTGTTCTCCAGTCCATGGTCAGGAGAGGTTTTTCTCTTGTGCTAACTTGATACTGTCTTTTTTTATTTTTTATTTTATTTTTTAATATTTTATTTTATTTTTATTTATTTATTTTTATTAAACTTTATAGTTTATCGTCAGGTTGGTTTCCATATAACACCCAGTGCTCTTCCCCACAAGTGACCTCCACCAAGACCATC
>CM053561.1:30991209-31114263 GCA_028646485.1 Cryptoprocta ferox | reverse complement strand
TGGTGAGTACTTTGTAGCTTTTGGATACTAGCCCTTTATCCGATATGTCATTTGCAACTATCTTTTCCCACTCTGTCGGTTGCCTATTAGTTTTTTCGATTGTTTCCTTTGCAGTGCAGAAGCTTTTTATCTTGATGAGGTCCCAATAGATACTGTCTTTTTGAAGAGCTCTCTTTGTCTCTGCACAGAAAGGATTCCCTCCCCTCCATGCCTTTGCCGTTTTGTCTCCCCCTATTCACATACATGTATCTCGATTCTGCCAAGCTGTCTCCCTCCAACTGAGAGACCCTTCTGCCACTCCACAATTGATTTCCTGGGTGTTCCAAGTGATCTGACCTCAATACCACTGTTTGTGGGATGGAGAAAATCCTGGTCCCTCTACATCTCTTCCATCTTAACTCCACCCCATACTCCTTTATTTTTCTAACAAAGTTAGAAAGTTAGTTTGTTTTTAGCATTTCTGGCCTCCACTGAAACAAAACAAGAACTTTGATCATTTTGCCATATATACATAAATCATTATAGTGTACAGCTAAAACTAATATGTTATATGTCCATCTTTAAAAAAAAGGGGGGGGAAGGAGAACAAAGATATGAGACATGTGAGGATAGAATCCATGGAATGTGATGACTGATTTGATGAGAGAGATAGTTAATGAAGATGAATCTAAGCCTCTATTCTGGGTGATAGAAAGGATGATGCTAGTAATAATAGTAAGCATTCATCAAATAAGATATCCTTAATGAAAAGATAGCAATAGTCTTTATACTAAGTAACCAATCTGTACAATATCTTTTTTTGTTTAACTTCTTATTTTGACCTAATTTCAGACTTAGTATCAGATTATCTTTAAAGTAGAAAAGGTAAACACTTAATACTTCTCAGAAAACATTCTTAGCAGTGATTTTTCAAGCTTTAGCACCATGTGGACCATGAAATCAATATAACATTTTATTAAATAATACCCAAAAAGATGAAATAGAATAAAGTAGAATATAATGTAAAATATAGTATCACTCATATACAAGTTATTACTTTGTGGAACTTTGTCTTCTGTTTTATGTACACACCATGAGTCATAATGTCAACTAAAGTCTTAGTATGAGTTGCAGTTTTAAAAGTTTGATGCTACCAATCTAGACAGGGCCCAATAAGCCATCTTTCTAGTATAAACCATTCCTACTCCAGTTTACAGGATTAGAGTATTGACTGGAACAGAAAAGGATGTAGGGGCTTGAGGCATCTTTAATCACTTTGATAATGAGTCCAGTTATGTAAAACACATTTTGAAAAAAAGGACCTTGGTACGATTTAATTTCCCTCTAAGTATTTTTCATGTTTTTATTTTGAATTTTAGTATTAGTGTTATTTTTAATACATAAAATATTGTCATTTGTTTTAGTAACTTCTTAGATTTTATCAGTATTCTTGGCCAATTACTTTGCTTTCTGTTGCTTCATGTATCCCATTCCTTTCTTCTGGCTTTTTCTTCTTGGTATAATCTATCCTTTAATAGTTCCCTCAGTGTGTATATATGGATGGGGAAACTCATGTTCTATAGATGTTTAAAATGTCTTTATTTTGCCTTCACTATTTAAAATTTTTTTATGTTTATTTTTGAGAGAGAGAGAGAGAGAGACAGAGTACCAGCAGGGGAGAGGAGAGAAAGGGGAGACAGAGACTCCAAAGCAGGCTTCAGGCTCTGAGCTGTCATCAGAGAGCTCAACCTGGGCCTTGAACTCATGAATGGTGAGATCATGACCTGAGCTGAAGTTGGATGCTTAACTGACTGAGCCACCCAGGTGCCCCAAATTAGCCTTCATATATTTACATCATAGATTTATATGTCTTATTTTCTTATTTATCATATATAAGAGATATATCATTCACATATATATACTTGACATATACCGAATATATTATATCTCTTATTTTTTTCCTTAGTACTTTAAAGATATAATATCATTATCATCTGGCATTTGTTAATTGTGAGCAATCTGTTGTAAGTCTGATTTTTACTCCATAATGTTTGGAATATCTTTTCTAATAGTTTTTAACATTTCTCTTTTTTTAATTGTTTTTAATGTTTGTTTATTTTTGAGAGAGAGACACACAGAGCATGAGTGGGGGAGGGGCAGAGAGAGAGAGGGAGACACAGAATCCGAAGCAGGCTCCAGGCTCTGAGCTGTCAGCACAGAGCCCGACACGGGGCTTGAACTCACGAACTGTGAGATCATGACCTGAGCTGAAATCAGACACATAACCAACTGAGCCACCCAGGTGCCCCAAAATTTATTTCTCTTTTTATCTTTGATTATCAGCAGCTGCTCTGAAGTGGTTTTTTGTTTTCATTTTGTCCCTCAGTTGATATACTTTTCAACATGAAGATTGTTAGTTATCTTTCTTCAATTCATAAAAAAATCAGTAATTATTACTTTCAATATTACCTCTTTTCATTCTCTCTAAAATGTCCATTAGACATATACTATAGCATCTTAATCCAGCTTTCATGTTCCTAACTAGTCTTCAAATTCTCAATGCCTAAATTTAGTTCTCTAATTTGAGGTGGTTTTCTTAGTTCTGTTGTTCTGTTCACTACAGTTCTGTTTCACTCTGTGTCCAGTTTACTGTATCTATTGACAGATTTCAAGTGCTATTCATTTCCAAGATTTTAAACTGGATCTTCATATAGGTCGGTTCTTAAAATCTGTTCCTGCTTTGTTTTAAAACCCAATAATTTTGATGGACGCTATCTTGTCACTTAATTCGTTGAGTATTTAGTAAGCTTAATAAACTTATTGAGGAATAATTTATATACAATAACATTTCAAGTATATACAGCACAATGAGATTTGAGAAATGTATTCATCATACTAACCGCCCTTCCCTTCCAGATTTATAACATTTCTGTCACTCCACAATATACCCTCATTCCACTTTACAGTTGAAGTCTCCCATTCTCCATGCCAGGAAACCACTGTTCTGATTTGTATCACTATAAATTAGGTTTTTTTAAATTAAAGTTTATGTATTTTGAGAGAGACAGAGACAGCGTGAGTGGGGGAGGGGAAGAGGGAGAGAGAATTCCAAGAAGGCTCTGCACTGGCAGCACAGAGCCCAAAACAGGGCTTGAACTCACAAACTGTGAGATCATGACCTGAGCTGAAACCAAGAGTCAGATGCTTAGCCAACTGAGCCACGCAGGTGCCCCTAGAACTTTGTATAAATAGGATCATTCAGGATGTACATTTCTGTGTTTAGCTTCCTTCACTCCGCAGAATTTTTTTGAGGTCATCTATGTTGTTGTGTTACTGCTCATTACATTATATTGCTGAGAAGAATTTCATTGTAAGAATATGCTACAATTTATCCATTCTCCTTTTGAGGAACATTTGCATTATTTATTATGAGTAAATCTGATATGAACATTTATATATGTCTTTTTCTGGACACATATTTTTATTTCTTCCAGATAAATATATTGCAGTAGAATTGCTGGATCCTAAAAAGAGTATAATGTTTAATGTTAAACTGAAGTATTTTTGCAGAGTGTGTGTATATATACATACAGCATACACACATACACATATATATGCCACCAAAAATGTGTGAACATTAAATTTTGCTCCACATCCTACCTAAAACTAGGTATTTAGTTTTAGTTTTAGCAGTTTTAGTAAGTGTGAAGTGGTGTATCCTGACAGTTAAATTGGAATTTCTCTGATGATTAATGATATTAAACATCTTTCTATATGCTACTTGGTCATGTATCTTCTTTCATGGAGTGTTCAAGTCTTTTGCCCATTTTTAAAAACTGGTTTGTCTTTTTAATATGGAATTTTAAGTTTTGGATACAAATCCTTTGTCAGATATATGTAGTAGTGCAAATATTTTCTCCCTATCTGTGGCTTGTCTCATTCTCTTGATGGTATATTTGGAAGCACAAAAGATTTTTAATTTTAATAGAGTCAAATTTATCCATTTTTTTTAAGTTTGTGCTTTTGGTATGTTGTATTTACATATCTTATTTACATGTCTTGCAAGTATTCTCACATTTTTCTCTAAAAATTGACAGTTTTTGCTCTTACATTTAAATTTATAATTGAGTAAATTTTCTATATGATGCGAGTTGAGTCTAACTTCATCTTTTTGCATATGGATATCCAATTGTCTCAGCAACATTTATAGGGGGAAAATGCTCTTTTCCTATTAAATTGCTGTGGGACCATTGTCAAAAATCAATGGACTCTAAATGTAAGGGTTTATTTCTCGATTATCAGTTCTGTCCCACTGATCATTATGCCTATCCTATGTCAATACCACACTACTTTGAGTATAGTACCATTTTATTAAGTGTTGAAATATGACAGTGCGAGTCCTCTAACTTTCTTCTTCTGTTTCAAAAGTGTTTAGACTAATCTGGCTCCTTTATAATTCCATGTCAATCTTGTATCAGCTTAATCAGTTTCTACAAAAACTCACAGGAATTTTGATAGGGAATGCATTGTATATACATCAATTACAATGAATTATACATCATACACATCAATTTGGAGAGAATGCGGTCTTAATATTCAGTATTCCAATCCATGCACATTAATTTTATTTATTTATTTATTTATTTATTTATGTATGTATGTGTCATTTTCTCGGCAGTGTTTTGAAATTTTCAGTGTACAAGTTTTATGTTTCTTTTTGTTAAGTATATTCTTTTTGCTCTATTGTGAATTGAATTTATTTTTTACTTTCAGATTGTGTACTAATGTGTAGAAATACAGTAGAATTTTATATTTAGATACAATTCATATGCCATTAAATTCAGCCTTTTAAAGTGTGCAAGTTAGTAGTATGGGCCATACTTCCAGTGATCTGTAGTATATTCACAATTGTGCAACCTTATCCTAGAGCATTTCATTACCCCCAAAACAAATCCTGTTTCCATTAGCAATCAGTCTCCATTTCTCTCTCTACCCAGTTCATGGCCACAATGAACCTACTTTCTCTGTCTCTGGATTTGCTCTTCTGGCCGTTCATATAAGTGGAATCATATAATATGTAGCCTTTTGTGTCTGGCTTCTTCACTGAACCTGTTTTTAAGGTTCATCCACAGTGTAGCATGTATTAGTACTTCTTTCCTTTCTATGGCTGGATAATACTCTACTATGTAAATATACCACATTTATAATTGATTTTTATAAGTTGATCTCATATACTGTGACCTTCCTGAACTTATTTCTTTGGTCTAGCACACTTGGGAGGGGGGGCTGGAGGGAGTGTGACCTCCAGGATTTTCTACATCATGCCATCTGTGAATGGAGATAGTTTTATTTAGTCCTTTCCAATGTGGATGCCTTTCTTTTCCTTACATTGTCTTACTGCACTGACTAGAACCTCCAGAGCAATGCTGAATAAAAGTGGAAAGTGGAACTAGGTAAGAATATGAAAACACTAATTCAAAAAGATAATATGCACCCTTATATTTACTGCAGAATTACAGTAGCCAAGATATCGAAGCAACCCATGTGTCCATCAATAGATGAATGGGTAAAGAAGATGTGATATATATCTTTATCTTTCTATCTATATCTGTATTTCCAACACACACAATGAAATATTACTCAGCCATAAAAAAGAATGAAATCTTGCCATTTTCAAGAATATGGATGGATCTAGAAAGTATAATCCTAAGTGAAATGTCAGAAAGACAAATACCATATGATTTCACTCATGTGGAATTTAAACAAACAAACAAAGAAAAAAGAGACAATACAAGAAATAGACTCTTAAATATAGAGAACAAACTGATGGGTACCAGAGGGGAGGTGGGCAGGAAGGTGGGTGAAATAGGTGAAGGAGATTAAGAGTACACTTATGATGGGGCGCCTGGGTGGCTAAGCATCCAACTTCGGCTCAGGTCATGATCTCGCAGTCTGTGAGTTCGAGCCCCACGTCAGGATCTGTGCTGACAGCTCCAAGCCTGAAGCCTGCTTCAGATTCTGTGTCCCCCTCACTCTCTGCCCCTCCCCCGCTGGCACTCTGTCTCTTTCTCTCTCTCAAAAATAAACATCAAAAAAAAATTAAAAACAAGAGTGCACTTATGATGAGCACTGAATAATGTACAGAATTGTTGAACCACTATATTTACACCTGAAACTAATATAACACTGTATGTTAACTATACTGGAACTAAAAATTAAATTAAATTAAATTAAATTAAAAAGCAGTGTATGGATATCCTTACCTTGTTCCTAATCTTAAGAGGAAAATGTTCAGTCTTTTCCCGTAACATATAATGTCAGCTATTAATTTTTCTTAGATACCCTTTGTCACGTTGATGAAGTTCCTTTTCATTTCTCATTTTTTTCTGAGTTTTTCTCATGAATGGATGTTGGATTTTGTCAAATGCTATTTCTGTGCCTACTGAGATATGTCATTTCTGTCCTGTATTCCATTACTAGGACATATTAAATCAATTTTCTAATGTTTAACGAGCTGTGCATTCCTGGAATAAAATAATCCCTTTATGGTGCTAGAGTTGATTTGCTAATAATTCAGAGTTCTTGTGTCTAATTTTAAGAAGGATATTAACTTGTAGTTTTCTCTTCTTATGATGTCTTTGATTTTGGTATCAGGGTAATAATGGCCTCATAGAATGAATTAGGAACCGTTCCCTCTTTTCTGAAAGATTGGTATTATTTGTTCTTTAAATACTTAAATGTATATAGAAATACAATTGATTTTTTATATTGATCTTGTATCTTGTGGCCTTGTTAATTCTATTAGTTCCTTTTTTGTTGTTTATTTAGAAAGAGAGAGAGCACAGCAGGGGAGAGAGACAGAGAGAGATAGAGAGAGAATTGATTGTAAGCAGGCTCCATGTTCAATGTGGGGCCCAATGAGGGGCAAAGATCATGACCTGAGCCGAAATCAAGAGTCAGATGCTCAACTGATTAAGCCACCCAGGTGCCCCTAAACTCTGTTAGTTCTAATAGTCAGGGTTTTTGTTTGTTTGTTTTGCAGATTCTATAGAACTTTTTGTATACAGAATTCTTTTCTTGTGATAACTTTGGCTTTGGTAGCAGGGTAATATTGGCTTCATGGGATGAGTTAGGAAGTATTCCTCTATTTTCTGAAAGCGTTTATGATAGTTATTATTTATTCTTTTAAATATTTGTTAGAATTTACCAATGACGCAATTTTTGCCTGTTTTTTACTTTGTAGGAAGATATTTAATTACTAATTTAATTTCTGTAATTATTATAGATCTATAAGGATTTTTAAAAATCCATTTGGCAATTGTGTCTTTCTAGAAATTTGTCAGTTATATCTAAATTATCTAACTTCTTGGCATGAAGTTACTTATTACATTCCCTTAACCTTTTAGTTTCTGAAGGATCATAATTATATCCCCCTCATTCATTTCTAATCTTGTTAATTCGTGTCTTTTTTCTTGGGCAGACTAAAGACTTGTCAATTTTGTTGAATTTTTTCAAAGAATCAACCTTTGACTTTATTTTTCTCTATTGTTTTTGTTTCCTATTTCATTAATTTCTATTCTCATCTGTATTATTTCTTTCCTTCTGCTTATTTTTAATTTAGTTTACTCTCTTTTAGTTTCTAAAGGTAGAAGCTTATGTTATTGATTTGAGATCCTCTTTTTTTCTGTAGACTTTTTCTATTTTAAAAATTATATTATACATTATATTAGTTTCATATGTAATGATTCATTATTTCTATTTATGTGAAATGATATACTGTGAAATGATTGCAGTAAGTCTAGTTGATATATGTCACCATACATAGTTACAGAATTTTTTTTCTTGAACTTTTAAGATCTACTGCCTTAGCAACTTTCAAATATGCAACACAATATTATTAACTATGGTCACCATGCTGTAGATTATATGTACATAACTGGAAGTTTTAAATTTTTGACTCCCTTTACCCATTTTGCCTACTCCCCCAACTCCCACCTCTGGCAACCACCAATCTGTTCTCTGTGTCTGAGCTTGATTTCCCCCCCCCCACAGGATTTAAAGCTATTAATTTTCCTCTAAACACCACTTCAGCTATGTTCTACAAATTTTGATATTTTGTTTTTCCCTTTTCATTCAATTCAAAATATTTTCTCATTTCCCTTGTAGATTTCTTTTTCAACCCATCACTTAATTAATAAGAAAACTGTTTCGTTTCCAAATCTTTGGGGATAGCCTAAATTTATAGGTTGTTGATTTCTAACTTAACTTCAACGTGGCTGGAGAGCATACCTTTGTATAGTTTCAGTCCTTGTAGAGTTATGAGACTTGTTTTAGATACAAAAGAGTATATATTCTGCTGTTTTTGGGTGGAATGTTTAGGTCAAGTTGGTTAATAATGTTATTCAACTCTTCAATATGTTTGCTGATTTTGTCTAGTTGCTCTTTTTTTAAAATTTTTAATGTTTTTTTATTTTTGAGAGAGAGAGAGACAGAGGATAAGTCAGGGAGGGGCAGAGAGAGAGAGGGACACACAGAATCTGAAGCAGGCTCCATGCTCTGAGCGGTCAGCACAGAGCCCGACATGGGGCTCAAGCCGTGAACCGTGAGATCATGACCTGAGCCGAAGTCGGACACTTAACCAATTAAGCCACCAAGGTGCCCCTCTGTCTAGTCGTTCTATTAAGTATTGGGAGTGGAGTATTGAAGTCTCTGGGTATAACTGTTGTGTTGTCTGTTTCTCCTTCACTTCTGTCAGATTTTACTTCATGTACTTTTAAGGCTTGATTATTAGATGTTTATACATTTATAATTGCTTTGTTTTCCTGATTGGCCTTTTTTTAAACGTTTATTTTTATTTTTGAGAGAGATAGAGCATGAGGGGGGAGGGGCAGAGAGAGAGGGAGACAAAGAATTGGAAGCAGGCTCCAGGCTCTGAGCTGTCAGCACAGAGCCCAACATGGGGCTCGAACTCAGGAACCATGAGATCATGACCTGAGCTGAAGTTGGACACTCAACCAACTGAGCCGCCCATGTGCCCCTTGCCTTTTTAAGAAAAAAAAAAAAAAAGTTTATTTATTTTGAGACAGTGAGCATGAGCAGAGGTAGAGGGAGGGGGAAGAGAAAATCCCAAGCAGGCTCCACACTGTCAGCACGGAGCCCTACACGGGGCTCGATTTCATGAACCATGAAATCATGACCTGAGCTGAAATCAAGAGTCAGATGCTTAACTCACTGAGCCACCCAGGTGCCTTGAATTGGTCTTCTTATCATTATGACATATCTCTTTTATGTTTCTAGTAGTACTGTCCGTTTATTTTGTCTGCTTGGCTTTTAATTCCTGTGCCCTTTCGTTATTTCCTCTGTATTTGCATGCTGCATGGATATGTGGAGAGTTTATTAGGGCCTATGACTATCTTATTTCCCAGGTCCCCTTGATAAATTTCTGGATAGTCTGCCAATTCATTTTTGTGCCTTAGCCAGTACTAAATCCACAGACTATCTGAGCCACTATTTGCCTTATTTGTATGCCACTGAGTTTTCTACTCTTATTGATGATGCCATTGGGTATAGAGTTTGTCCAAGTTCCACTTCAAACTACTGAGCTATCTCTGGTGGTGAAGCTGCTAGTTGTCACAGCTTGCCTCTTTGTAATAGATCAGACTCTCACTATTCTTAACTCATGGTTCTAATGATTTTCATGAATAACTGCTTCTCTCTTAAGTACCTTTGGTCAAGTTCAAGGCTCTTAAATGGTTGATTATGACTTTTTACCGTTGCTTTTGGGGAAGAAGATTTGTCAAGCTATTCATTCTGCCATACTAGAAGTCCCAACTCATAATTTTCTTTTATGATATGTTTTTTTTCAGGATTTGACATCAATATATTATGCTGGCTTCATAAAGTGCATTAAAAATGCTCCCATTTTTTGGAAAAAGCTTGTGTGGCTGTTATTTCTTCCACAAAAAGTGTATGAAACCATGTAGGCCTACAGCTTTCTTTAAGAGAGTTGTTTCAGTTTAAGAATTTTTCAACTATTCAGTTTTAAGGAATTTGTCCATTTTATCTAAGTTGCAGAATTTATTGGCATAACACTGTTCCTATTCTTTTACCATCTGTAGTATTTGAGGTGATGTTTACTCTTTCATTCATGATATTTTTAATCTGTGTTTCCTTGCTTTTCTGGACTAGTATCCCCAGACGGTTTGTTAATTATTAATCTTTTCAAAGGATCAACTCTTGGATTTGTTTATTTTCTCTTTTATTTATCTGTTTTCTATTTCACTGATTTTTGCTCTTCATTCTTTCATTCTTCTTTGGGTTCATTCTTCTTTCCCACCATCTTAAGCTAGAAACTTAAATTATTCATTTCAAAGCTGTATTCTTTTCTAAAATAGGGTTTTTTTTTAATTTTAAATGTTTTTTATTATTTTATCTTTGAGAGAACACATGCATGTGCACTTATGTGGGGGGGGGCAGAGAGAGGGAGACACAGAATCAGAAGCAGGCTCCAGGCTCTGAGCTGTCAGCACAGAGTGATGGGACTCAAACTCACAAGCAGTGAGATTATGACCTGAGCCAAAGTCAGACGCTCAACTGACCGAACCACCCAGGCGCCCCTAAAAATTTTTTTGATGTTCATTTATTTTTGAGAGAGAGAGAGAGACAGACAGAGCATCAGCAGGGGAAGGGCACAGAGAGAGGGAGACACAGACAACGAAGCAGGCTCTAGGGTCTGAGCTCTCAGTGCAGAGCCCGATGTGGGGCTCCTACTCACGAACTGCGAGATCATGACCTAAGCCAAAGTTGGATGCTCAACTGACTGAACCGCCCAAGTGCTCCAGGACTGATGTTCTTATAAGAAGAAGAAGATGCCAGAGATCTCTCCACTTGTGTGCATGCACAGAAGAAAGGCCATATGAGGACACAGTATTCTAGAAAGAGAAGCCAGAAACCAACTCAGATGGCACCTTGCTTTTGGACTTCCAGCCTCCAGAACAGTGAGAAAATAAATGTCTGTTGTTTAAGCCACATAGTTTGTGGAATTTTGTTATGGCAGACTGAGCTAAGACAAACTGCCTCTTTTATTGCTAGGAAATAGTCCTCTTTCCTAGGGCAAACTCAGTGTTTTCAAGTTTATTTTGTCCCATATTAATATAACCATGTCAGCCTACTGTGTTCATAGTAGATCTTTCTCTATCCTTTAAATTTCAACCTACTGTGCCTTTATATTTACAGTGCATTTCTTCCATATAGTATACAGTGAGTTTTGCTTTTTTATCCATTCTGACAATCTTTGAATTTTAATTGGAGTATTTAATCCATTTATATTTGTTTTAATTATTAACATAATTGGGTTGGAATCTACCATCTTGCTATTTCTTTTCCATTTGTCCCTTCTGTTTTTTGGTCCTCTCTTGTTCCCCTTTTTTTTTCTTTTTCCTGACTTATTTGATTAACAAATCAAATATTAGTTTTCCACTTTATTTCCCCAATTGGCATCATAGCTTATTCTTCTAATTTTTAATGCCTGCTCTAGAGCTAATAATATAAATCCATAACATATTGAAGTCTAGTCAGAGTCAATATTTTACCACTTCATATCTTCTTCTTCACACTTTCCATTTCTCTCTTGATACCTGACACTTCACAAATCTAACAGCCTTATAACAGAATAATTCCATTTACAACCACCCATCCTTTGAACTGGATTTGTCTCATCTTTTACTTCTACAGGTGTAAACTTCATCTTGCATAAAGAAGAAATCACCAAAAAATATAGACTTTTATATTTACCCATTTATTTATAATTTCTGTTGCTCTTTGTTTCCTCCTAACCTGCATATTCCAGCTACTTCATCTTCCATGAACTCGGATCTCTGTTCCTCAGCACATGAGGACCACCATGCCTTGTTTGGAATCTGGCTCACAAATCCATAGTCAGAAAATCATCCCCAGTCAGGAACTAGGTAAATAGGGGCTCACCTCATGAGTTTCCTTTCTCAGGGACTATAGATATATGCTGCCTGTTATTTGATGTCTCAGAGACGCCCATCATGGAGTTTCAAATCCAGAACAGAATAAGGAAAGCATCAACCAGGGAGGGCAACCTGGTATATTACACTGGAACCCAAGCAGAGTAATGAGAGTGTCTGTGTAGGAAGATGGTCTTTTGTGTGAAAGGAGACCAAGAGGGGTGAAGAGAACATCTAGGCAGTTTTCCTGACCCTGAGCAGTGCAAAAAGGTATTCTAGTTACTTTGGCAGTATAACAAATTACTCCCAAACTGAATGCCTTAAAACAGCAACAATCATGTATTATCTCTCCATGTTTATATAGGTTAGGAATTTTTAATCACAGCAGGAACGGCTTATCTCTTCTCCAAAACATCTGAGATAAGCCGCTTGCAAACATCTTGAAAAACTTGAAGGCTTGGACCTGAATTCATCTGAATGCCCATTCACTCAAATATCTGACAGTTGATGCTGGCTTTCAGCTGAGTGCTTCAGTTCATTTCCACATAGGTTTTTCCATGTGGTCTGAACTTCATCACAATACAGCAGCTGCATTCCAGAGAGAGAGAAACAGAGGCAGGTAGAAGGTGTGTTACCATCTAACCTAGAAAATCATGCAGCATCACATTCACTGAATGCTTATGATTGAGGCAAATGATCTATTCAGGTTCAAGAGGAAAGAACATATACCCTAACTCTCAACAGGATACTTCTTATAGTATCTTGTAAGAAGAGCATCATGTGAGATGGGATATATACTGGCGTTTCTTTTGAAAATACAATGCCACAGTGGGTGTTTTCAGGTGGGTGAGCAGGTTGTTGCTGGGTGTTGGAATGCAAGTAAGATGAAGAGGATGTCCATGTGGGGGGGTAGCTAGCTTGTAATGTTAGAACCAGAATGGAGAGAAGAAAGCTACTGTGTTGAGAGTAGGCAGCCTCATACAGGGTGACAGTCCAAGCAGGGTGAAAAGGTGCCTGTATGGAAGTCAGGACTACACTGGGTGTCTGACTCTGAGCAGGGTGAAAAGAGCATCCAATGAGTGAAATGGTGCAAGAGGTAGTAACCCAGTATAGGTTGTTGAAACATCTGTGAAATGAGAAGGGTATCTGCAGAGGCTAGGAGGAAGTGGAATTAGTAGGAAACTGGTTACAGTCAGGGGGATTTATCAAGTAAGTGTATTAAGGATAATGGACTAAAGTGAACTTTGTCATGTCAGAATGGAATAGGAGGAATACATATATTCCCTAGTTCTATCCATTGAAAGGGTCTGAATATCAGGGACAAGTGAAAAACAATGGGCACACTTAACAGCCAAATCTTTGTTTCTAAATGTTGCACTAAAAGGAACCAGGGGTTCTTAGAGAAGTGCCTGATTCCAGCACTGGGCCAAAGAAAGTACAAAATAAGCCTGGAGTATCTTAGGCCAGAAAGTAAGGAAGTGCTTAAACAAGGATGAGAGCATGTCAAAATGGCATAGAAGCCAGGATAAAGGGAGTTCTATTGGAAAGCTGGGATAATATGAACTTCAAAATAAATGATAATGATATATTATAACTCACTGAATAAAACAGGAATCCATGAGTCTACACTGATGTAAATAAACTCATAAATTGAAAGTTTGATGAGGAATAGGTTAGTAGCTACATAATTTCAAAGTTACCTCTCCACAAAATATTTTATTTTTATTATTATTATTTAATATTTATTTATTTTTGAGAGAGAAAGAGTGTGAGCAGGGGAGGGACAGAGAGAGAGAGGGAGACAGAGGATCAGAGGCAGGCTTTGCAGGGCTCATACTCGCTAACTCCGAGATCATCACCTGAGCCAAAGTCAGACGCTTAACCGACTGAGCCACCCAGGCGCCCCTTCCAAAAAATACTTTTAAACAAAGGGGAAAAAGGTGTAAAACAACACCTTAATTAAGTGATCAAACTGAACATCATCGATAATGGGATAAATGGAACCATGTGCCACCAAATAGGATGCAATCAGGAAAACAAGCTCCTATCTGTGATATCACAAATTGAGGAACTATGCCAGATGGAGACAAAGAGACATTAACAGTGTTAAATTTTGTTATAAAGGATATTATTGGGACAACCAGTGAAATTTTAATGTAGTCTAGAGATTAGATGGTAGCAATGTATCAGTGTTAGTTTCCGGAATTTGATGTTTACACTCTGGTCACATAGTGTCCTTGTTTGAAGGAAATATACACAAAAATATTTGGTACAGGGGTATCATGTCAGTAACTTACTTTCAAATTGTTCATGAAAAATAGTTATTTGTCCTGTATTTGTAACTTTCCTGTAAAATTGAGGTTGTTTCAAGTTTTTAAGAAAGTACTAGCATTTGAAACTTTGGTCTCAAACCTTGGATTTCATTAAGACAAAACCTTAAAAACAGAATCAGGGACTTCACAGGAATTACCTACGCTGACATACATGTGATACCTGCAATGAAATGTTTGTGTAATATAAGGAAAATATCATTATTTATATACTAACTAGAAACATAGAAAAAGCATAATCATAACAATAAATGTCAATGATAAATGTATTCTTCAAAAAATTAAAATAGTTTTCATATGACCCAGCAATTCCACTTCTAGTATATACCTAAGAATATTCAAAAACATGTCTACAGAAAAACCTGCACACAAATATTCATAGTAGCATTATTCAAAATATCCAAAAAACCAAAATAACCTAAATGTCCATCAACTGATGAACAGATTAACAAAATTTGGTATTTTTGGAATTATATTCATCAATAAAAAAGAAGTATTGACACATGGATAAATCTTGAAAATACATGAGATGAAATAAGCCAGACACAAAGGTCACATATTGTATGATTCATTTATATGAAATGTCAGAATAGGCAAATCCATACAGACAGAAAGGAGATTGATGGTCCTCAGGAGGCTGGGGGACTGGAGGGTTGGAGAGGGACAGCTAATGCATATGGGACTTCTTTTGGGTGTGATAAAAATGTCCTGAAATCAGACTTAGTGATGGTTGCACAACTTTGTGAATATACTAAAAACCACTTAACTCTTCACTTTAAAAAACTGAATTCTATGTTATGTGAATATCACAGTAAAAAAAATAATAAATCCAGTGAAAGTTTAACCTAGTATTAAATAAGTGAGAAATCTATTAAAACGTATAAATAAAATGTTAGAAGTTTTAAAAACATGACAAAGAATATAAATTTTTGTCAGAAGCCAACATTATGCTACATCTTAGTTCTCTTAAAAAACAGGGACTGTACATCTATATACCATCAATAAATAGATTGAAAATGTAATTTATAGGGGCACCTGGGTGGCTCAGTCGGTTTAAGCATCCAACTTTGGCTCAGGTCATGATCTCACAGTTTGTGGGTTTGAGCCAGGCATCAGGCTCTGTCATGACAGCTCAGAGTCTGGAGTCTGCTTCAGATTCTGTGTCTCCCTTTCTTTCTGCCTCTCCCCCACTTGTGCTCTGTCTCTCTCTCTCACTCAAAGATAAATAAATGTTAAAAAAATTTTTTTAATTTTTTAATGTAATTTTTATATACCCTATAAGGTACTTAGGAATAAACAGTCAACAAATGGACCTTCATGAATAAAATTATAATAATTTGTTAAAATATATTTTTAAAATTAATATTAAATGAAAAGATTTATGAGGCACCTGGCTGGCTCAGTTGGAAGAGCATAAGACTCCTGATTTTGGGGTTGTGAGTTCAAGCTCTGTGTTGGGTGTAGAGATTACTTAAATAAATAAGCTGTAAAAAATGAAAAGATGTATATATCAAATTCATGAATAGAAGAACTCAATATCATTAAGATGGCAATCCTCCCCAAACTGACCTATTGCAATTTAACAAACAGATTCTAACATACATGTAAAGAATTGGCCAAGAGAATTATGAACAATTACTATGCAGTAAGAATTCCCTACCAGGTATTATGAATTATAAATAAATAGGTCACTCTCATCTCAACACCCATTAAATAATGACTGAATAACTTAGTGGGTAGATATCTTTAGTCCTTTTTTCTAATATATGAATAAGCAAAAATATATGTAAACTCCAATTAGAACCACACTATACATACTATTTTTAATCTGCTTTTTTCATTTAACAATAAATATATCACAATCATTTTCTCAGTCTATATTAGCTTACTAATCAACTTCCAAGAACAATTTAAACAAGGTAACATTAGTGATGGAGAAACACATTAGTGGACTGCACACAGCAAAAGGAATAGTCCAGGGCCCAGATCCATACTAACCTGCAACTGTCTAAGTCAAACACTAAGTACCTAAAAGGATTATTATAAAGCTAAAGTTTAATTAAAACTAGTTTTGTGAGTTTACGACAGAACAGACCCTTTCATATTTCAAAACTCAATCTATAACAAAAGTAGCTTAGCAGATCAGTGGGGAAAGGATGCAACAATTCTATAGGAAATGATATTACTTTCTATGGAAGAGGTGAAAAAGTTATGTGTGCATTTTTTTAGTGTTTATTTATTTTTGAGAGAGAAGGAGAGAGAAAGCGCAGGCGGGGGAAGGGCAAAGAGAAAGGGATACAGAGAATCCAAACCAGGGTCTGTGCTGATAGCAAAAATCCCGATGTGGGGCTCAAACTCAGGAACTGTGAGATCATGACCTGAGCCAAAGTCAGATGCTCAACCAACTGAGCCATCCAGGTGCCCCTATGTGTGCATTTTTAATAATCACAATAACTAGGGGGTGCTACAGGTATTTAATATGAAGGGATTATGAATACTAAACATCTTGCTACACATAAGACATTTCTGTACAATACCCGCACCCAAAATGCCAAAGATCCCCTTGCTCAGAAATCCTGAACTAGTCAGTAAATGGTACTAAAGACATTCATTATATATATGGAAAAATGCCACAGTATACATACTATTTTTAATCTGCTTTTTTCATTTAACAATATATCACAATCACTTTCCCAGTCTATAATAGCTTAATAATCAACTTCCAAGAACAAGTTAAACAACAAAGTACCATTAGTGGTAGAGAGACACATTAGTACACAGCAAAAGGAGTAGATCCAAGGGCCCAGATCTATACTAACATGCAACTGTTTAAGTCAAACACTAAGAACCTAAAAGCATTAACCACTGTATCCATAAAAGCAAAGTAAAAACTGATGAGAAATATTAAAAATGTAAAGAATCCATGAAAGAGAGTGAAGGAATGAAATATACTGACAAAACTGAAAAATCCTAACTCCCAGAATAGTCTGCAAAGCACTCCATCAGACCAATAACATACAACTCACACCATATCCCCAGGAGAAGTCTGAGCTGCCTTCAGTGGAGATCCCTGTGCCTGTATAACTTGGAAAAGCAGATCTTGAATTCCCAGTGTCAGCTGATGTAAAAGGTGATTCTTGTGTGATGTCCGACTCACTAAATGCACAATTTGGAAGGAAGAGAGAAAAAAGAGAAATTCTTATATTTCTTCAAGTTTCTGCAGCATTAAATTAATAAACCTAAATTATTCAGTAATTTACTAGGTGTACAAGCATATACACAAATATATCTTACAGGAGCAAAAATAAATGAAGAACTTGGCAATTATGCATCATGGAAAAGTCCTACCTAATTCCTGCAAAACTGATGACAGTGATTCTAAATAATTCTAGTCATAATCTACAACAACTAATTTAACATTCTACTTATAACATCTACCCTTGAAAACTAAAGACATTGCAGAAATATGAAAGTAATAGCTGAACTTTTACAGTTTACCAAGCACTTTTATAGATATAATCCCATTTATTCCTCATAACAACCTGGTGATGTAAAAGTCAACCCTATTTTAAAGACAATGTATTGAGTTCAATGTATTGAGTTTGAAATTAGGTTTTATGATTATAATTTTTCTATGATACCACATTGCTTCTCAGAAGCCTCTTTGAAGCTACAGTACCCTCTTTCTTAAAATGATAACTGCAGCTAATACCATATGCCAATCATTGTGCCAAGTTTTACCTACTTTATCTCATTTATCTTTACAACACTCTTTAAGAGATACTATTATCTAGTAAGTAACTTGCCTAGTGTTACGCAGCAAATAAGTGGCAGAACCAGGATTAAAAATCATATCTGTTAGACTCCTCCTGAGTCCTGGCTTTTAACTATATCATAATACTACTTTTCAAGGGTTATAAGTATGATGTTTTCATTAGCTGTTCCAGAATAAAAGTTGAATGGAACTGAAAATGTGATAAAATGTGTTTCATTAGTTCAAGATTGACTATCAAGCCTAAGCCAAAACAACAACAACCAAAAAACAAACAAAAAAACAAAAACACTTTTGCCATTATCCAGTGTAATAAGCAAACAAGTACAGTTTGTGTTATTACCTTTGGGAACTTGTATCTTTTTCATGGCTCTCATTGGTAGAAGAAATTTCATCCAGCTGCTCTGGAAGGGGATGATGATTAATAGCATGTTTTGTTATTCCTTTCCTGTGAAAGATTTTTTAAAAAGTTATATTTCCTGTAAAGAAAAATATATACTTTTCAGCAACTTGACCTACAGGTTAATCACCTACTTCCTGCTCTTCTGGGACTGCACTATCCAATGCAGTAGCCACTAGTAATTAGCAGTTAAAGTGTGGTTAGTTGGTGTGATGGGCACCACCGGGTGTTGTATGGAAGTACTGAGTCACCATCTTGGACCTGAAACTAGTATGAGACTATATGTTAACTGGAATTTAAATAAAAACTTTAAAAATTTGGTTACTCAGAAATGGAATGTTTAAAGCGCACAAGACTTTGAAGGCTTAGTACAACAAGAACATGTAATGGATCATCAGTAATTTTATCTTGAATACAAAGTAAAAATGATAATATTTTGGATATGCTAGATTAAAAATATATTCTTAAAATTAATTTCACTGCAAATTTAAAGTATAAGTTACAACCACATACCTATTAGAATAGCTAAAGCAAAATACGGTAATAACACCAAATGGAAGCGAGGATGTGTAGAAACCAGGTATCTCATACTCTGCTGGTGGAAATATAAAATTGGTACAGCCACTCTGGAATAGTCTCATAGCTTCTAATAAACCTAAACACATGCATTTACCATAAGACCTAGCCATCCACTCTTGAGAAATGATGTCAGAGAAATGAAAACTTACATTCACACAAAAATCTGTACACAAATGTTTGCAGCAGTTTTATTTATAATTGAAAAAAATGGAAACTGAAATGTCCTTTGATGGATGAATGGTTAAACTTTGATATATCCACACGAGGAATAATATTGAGCAATAAAAAGGAATGAACTATTGATACATGAAACAACTTGGATGGATTTCAAGGGCATCATGCCTGGTGGAAAAAAAAAAACAATCTCAAAAGGTCACATACTATATGATTCCATTTATATAACGTTTACAAATGACAAAACTATACAGGTAGAGAAAAGATTAGTGGTTACCAGGGGATGGAGGAAGGAGTGGAAGTGACTAGAAAGGGGTACACAAGGACATTCCTTGATGGTGATAAAAAAGCCATCTTGATTGTCCTGGTGGTTACACAGATCTATAAATGAGACCAAATTGCGCAGAACTATATAGACACATACACAAAACAGTGGATATAAAAACTGATTTATAGTCTAGTTAACAGTATTATACCAATATCAGTTTCTTGGCTTTGACACTATACTAGGTACATAAGTTGTCATCACAGGGGAAACTGGGTGAACCGTTCATGGGATTCTATGTACCATTTTTGTAACTAACAGCGGGTCTATAATTTACTCAAAATAAAAAGGCAAAAAATTAATTTTATCACTTTCTACTACTCTTTTAATGTGACTACTTGAAAATTAAAAATTACATATGTGGCTTGTGTTATATTTCTATTGGACGGTGCTGCTCTAGAGTTCAACATGTATATTAGAATAAACTAAGGGGTCAATTATTTTATATACGTCTTAATCATCTATAGTAGATTTTCCTTCCCCACAAAATTCTGTAATAAAATAAGTTTAGGAAACATGATAGACTAAACAAAGTACTCAGGCTTCTTTATAAAAGGTCTTCTCAGAGTCTTTAATATGCCAATGTATATTATAAATCTCTAATATTCTTATTTCACAGGAAAGGAAAGTGAAGCACAGAGAAATTAAGTAACCTGCTTAAGGTCATATGTCTAGGAAGTGATGGAGCCAGGATTCAAATCCAAGTCTGAGGCTTCTCAGAGCAAATGAATAATTTGAGTTTTATGAAATTGGACCATTTTTATATATAAACATAAAGCTAAGGGCCCTGATAGCAGAGTTGGCATTTTAAATTATTTCTCAAATGGTAGGGATGGACACATGGCTAAGAGACACATGAAAAGATGCTGAACATCACTCATCAGAGAAATACAAATCAAAACCACAATGAGATACCACCTGTCAGAATGGCTAAAATTAAGAACTCGGGCAATAACAGATGTTGGCAAGAATGTGGAGATAGGGGAACACTTTTGCACTGTTGGTGGGACTGCAAACTGGTGCAGCCACTCTGGAAAACAGTATGGAGGTTCCTCAAAAAATTAAAAATAGAACTAACCCAGCAATTGCACTACTAGGTATTTATCCAAAGGATACAAAAATGCAATGTTTATAGCAGCACTATCAACAATAGACAAATTATGGAAAGATCCCAAATGTCCATCATCTGATGAATGGATAAAGAAGATGTGGTATGGATATACAATGGAATACTAGACTCGGCAATCAAAAAGAATGAAATCACCATTTGCAACAACATGAATGGAACTAGTGTATTACGCTGAGTGAATTAAGTCAGAGAAAGACAAATACCGTATCATTTCACTCGTGGAATATAAGAAACAAAACAGATGAACATAGGAGAAGGGAAGAAAAAATAAGATAAAAAGAGAGAAGGAGGTAAACCATTAGATTCTTGTATACAGAGAACAAACTGAGGGTTGCTGGAGGGGTGTTAGGTGGGGGTGTGGACTAAATGGGTGATGGGCATTAAGGAGGGCATTTGTTGGGATGAGCACTGGGTATTATATGAAAGTGATGAGTCACTGGGTTCTACTCTTGAAACCAATACTACATGGTATGTTAACTAACTTGAATTTGAATAAATATACTTTTAAAAAAATGGTTGGGATGAATTTGTGCAGAGCTATTAGTACTCCTCTTAGTCAACAATCCTACAACCAAAAGTTGTCCTTGAGACAGTGGTAGTAAACAGAAATGTGGATTCTAGCTACAAAATAGATTTTTAAGACATTTTTTAGTCTGCCAAAGAAATCTCTATAAAATGACTATTAGATAATACCAAAGAATATTAAATGTGATAACACTGTTTTTACATAAGAAAATGCATTTTTAGAGATGCATACTGCAGTATATAGGGGTGAAATGATAGTGTCTGGGGTTTTGGTTCCTTATTTATAGATGATGGACAGAGAGGCTGGAAAGAGATGAAGAAGATAGATGAAGCAAATATACTGATTTTTGATAATTATTGAGTGTGGGTGATAGATGGTTTGTATATCATTCACTATACATTTATGTTTGAAATTTATCACTTTTTAAGTGTTAAAGCTGTATGTTGAAAATCACTTTTTTTTCAAACTCTTTTAAATATCTATAATTTGGAGCTATTAGGGAGAAAAGTAAAGTTACTTCTTCAAAGCAAATTATCATGTCAAAAGTAAAAATTGCTTTTATTTTACTGTCATTTAGATACATATAATCTTCATTATCTTCATTATTCACATCATACTGGCTCTTCTAAAGAATCACCTTTCGAGAGAGAGTGGTCTTTAGGGAGTATCAAATCAACAACAGAGAACAAGTAACAGAACTATAGTGGATCAGTAATTCTGGCCCACTAAGTGCCTACCAGCAATTTTTTTCACAAAAGATTTTTTTTTGTTACTTTCAGAATGCTCAGACTTAATTATAAAAACAGACTTTTAGCTAAGACCTGTTCCCTTTATTGGAAAATGATTTTCTTCTTCCTACTTCCTAAAAAGCTCATTATCTGAATTGCTACTGTGTAGCTATCCTATTACTTAGTAGATAATAAGCTTCTGTAAGGCAAGAAGAGATCACAGATTTTCTTGGTATGGCTATTGTACCAAATGAAGATGGGAAGGGGCAAGAAAATTACCAATTATTGAGGATCTACCCTGTGCCATCATTTTAGATATATTTTAGGTACGGTGTTAGTCCTATATTACAGAAATGAAAGCTCAAATATTTAGTAATCTGCTTAAAAGTCACCTGGCTAGAGAAGAGTTTAGGCAGAAACCCAGAGTGACTGAGAATTCCATGCCTGTTATTACCATGTATACTTAATATATATTTTTAAAATTGTTAATATTTATTTATTTTTGAGAAAGAGAGAGACACTGGCACAGAGCGTGAGTGGGGGAGGGGCAGAGAGACAGGAAGACAGAGTCTGAAGGAGGCTCCAGGCTCTGAGCTGTCAGCACAGAGCCTGATGCAGGGCTCCAACTCACAAAGCGCAAGACCATGACCTGAGCCAAAGTCAGACACCTAACAGACTGAGCCAGCCAGGCGCCTCTATCCTTAATATTTAATTGATAAATGTATGGTTGCTAAAATTACATAGCTCAATGGAGGAAAAAAGTTGGGATTTGAGGATTAAAAGGCCAAGCTTGAAACCTATTGGTTATATAATCTTAGGATGTGTAACCTTTCTGATATTTCATCTTCTGAAAAACAAAGATAATCATACCCATCTTAACAGCATTATTGCAAGGATCAAAATGTGAAAGTCTTTTTGAAAGTGTAAAGCATTAATAAATGTAGGACATTATTATTACTTGCTAAATTACAACACCTTACCAAGGGTGGGAAGTGTGTATTTAACTGAAATATTTGCTCTGTAAAGCAAAACTTAAAGATTCTGATGTTTAATTACAGAAATGGGGAAACAGTGTGTAATGATTATAACCAAGGCTTCAGGATTAGATTGACACCAGGTTTGCGCGCTCCAGTGCTTTCTGGCTGTGTAATCTTTGGCTTGCTACGATTTTTTAAAAATCTGGGATCGTTGTCTGTAGAATGTGCAAAATAATATTCTCTATTCTGGTATCCTTGCTAATAGGATTAAGTGAGCTAATGCATGTAAGCAGCTCTGCTAGGTGCCTGGCACTAGATGTATTCAACTTTTTTGTAGCACTCTGCTATTAGTAACTTCTCGATTCGTCAGTGGCCATTGACAGTGAGGCATGAAGCACTGAGTAAACTACAAATGTCATAGGAGACCCAGTCCCTGAGTTGAGGAAGTGCAGCCCAAGAGGGCCAAGTCCCAGCACAGCACAAGAGACATGCCCTTAGCTGGAGATGGAGGTGTAAGGGGAGCGTCCGACAAGGCTGGGAGGGGGCAGTTCCGAAGATTTTCTTTCCCCTACCCTGGGAAAGGAAAGGTTGGAAGCGCTGCTTGGGAAGGGTCCCCAGAGCGCCCGCGGCCCGTCTCAACCTCCCCCAGCCCCGGCTAGGATGGCTGAGCAGTCCACTCACAACTCCAAGCTTTGTGGCACCGCCTTCCGGGTGTATCTGGAGATCATCCTCCTCTTTCTCCTCCGCCGCGGAGGGGGCGGGCACGCCAGGGTGGGGGCCTCGCGACTTGGCCCTCCCGCCGGCTCCGGCCCGGCCCCCTCCCACCACCTTTCGGCCCCGTCACGCCCCGTCGCCTAGACTCCGGACCGCCACCTCTCCAGGGTCCCCACCCCTCTAGTCCTCCGCCCTCCCTGCTTTCCCCGCGGGGCGGAAGTGACGATTGCACCTGGGTACCCACCCAAAGTTCCCGCGGAAGCGCAGCAGTGACGCTGCTTGGAGTTCCGGGGCAAGCGGGTGTTTCTGGGCGTCCGCTTAGCCTCAAGGGCCCGAGAGGCGTCTGGCCTGACCTTGGGCCGGGCTTGAGCTGCTACTGACGCGGTAGGAGGGGCGGTCGAGGAAAGGTGCCGCAGCGGGGACGCGTGGGGGAGGCCCGAGAATTGTAAGCGATATTGGCTTCGTTTTATCGGGTGGAGGAAGAAAGCTTAGTCTGAGCAAAGAGCACTAGACTCCAGCTCAGCCCTCTGCAGCTTCGTCTCTTCTCTTTCTGTGCTCCGGTTTTCTCACCTGTACAGCAAGGAGTTAGCCTGCATGATCTCGAAGTTCCTTCCAGTTCTGACACTAAATTCTTCATTAAAATGTGTGCTTGGCATTATGTGGTGGGTCGACAGAATTATCTGTCCCTCTGGGTTAAAAAGCCAAATGATGATTTGGACAGACTGCGGTGACTGGATGCAGGTTCCTCTCGACCTCCTTTAAATAGTCCGTTAGAAAACCGAATAAGGATAAAAGTCGAACTGTGCCTTACAGTGGACCATCCAGTACAGTGCCTGTCTTTACCAAGCCTAATCTGGCAGCAATAGTAAGCTAGCACTTTTGCTTTAAGGAAAACCCTTAGAAAATAAAGAGGTGTCTTATTTACCTCTTAATGTGCCGGAGCTGTATCCCCTGAGACCTGAAAAGGGAGCAGTTTTAGGACAGCTGTAGGATCAAGAACTATGGGCAAATTATTTTGGGGCTTTCCCTATGCGTACAATATTCATAAAAAAAGAGACTGAAATTCTGCAGCATAAGGGAGGTTGCTCTTAAGAGCTTTTAAATAATAGCAGTTTAAACTGGGGGAGGATTTTAGAAATCAAAGAGTAACATTCTCATTCTACAGTTTAGGAAAAAGCCTCAGAAAGAGAAAGTGATGTGCCCAAAGTGACACAGCTAATTAGTGGCAGAACTGGGACTTTTGATAGTATTGAAACATAAAGTGTTATTGCAGTATATCTCAAAGTGTGGTACACACACTACTGCTAGTAACAAGGGCAAACTTTTTTTTTTTAATTCTTACACACCTATTTGGGAATGTGATACTGGATTTCCATTTACTGTATTATATCAGAAGTTCCTTTAAGAAAATTTCAAGTATGAAGAACATAATTTTCAGTATAAAAACCTCATTAAAAGAATATTAAGTAGGTGTTACTATTAATACTTGATCAAGTCAAAAAAAATTAAAATGATAGTATGTGGATAACTAGAATTTTGGAAAACAATGGAACATCTAGGATAGTTTGGGAATTTGGATATTGTACATTATTCTATATGGTTTATATTATTGAAAGTTTAAATGTAGTTTTCAAAGAATGGAGGAAAATACGAAGCTTGCTACAGTGGAAGACACTGTGGAGTATCACCTGTTCCTGATACCAGATGAACCAAGGGACCCAGAAAAGCACAAAGAGATTCTTCAGAAGTATATTGAGAGGATAATGACCCACTTTGCACCCATGCTGGTCCCCTATATCTGGCAGAATCAGCCTTTCAATCTCAAATACAAACCTGGAAAAGGTATGTCTCTTTTACTTATTTTGATTTGATACATGTGAGTTTTAGTTCATTCAATGTTGTCAGGAGACTTATAAACTGAATTTTTTAGATTAGTGATGCTTGCCTGTATTTGGTTAAGCCCTTAAACTAACCAAAACAAAAATTTTTAAATTCATTTGATGAAAGCTTTCTAATAGTAATTACCTTAGAAACTAATACATACTCAACATTATTAAACAGTGGTTATTCTTTGGAACTTTAATTACTTTTCTATGTTATCGTGTATCTAGGTACCTGTACTAAACAAATCCAGGCATCTGCTTCCTTAACCATAGCTTCCTTTAATGGTTACTCTATATTCCTCATTCTTAATCATGGGTTTTGTAAGCTGCCTTTTTTTCACCCATTTGGCTCTACCTGACTTATAAAGAGCAATAATTGGGTTTATGACCATTATTTGCCTTTCAGAAGCATTTTGAGGTTCCTTCATGCTTCATGCTTCTTTGTGTTGTTGGTGCTTAAGATCTGATCTCTGGCCAAATATGGCACTTTTTCTTATCATTTCATATAGCTTTAGTAAAATGACTCCTGAATAGATGACCCAGGCTCTACTCTAGGGTCTTATTTCAGATCAGGAGTCTGGCATCTTTTGATACTGTCAATCTGGGTCTCAATTTAGTGTTTATTTGTTATCTTTTGGTTAGCAGTTGCCACATGTCTTCCCTGGTTTTCATTTTATTGAACCCCTGTTCACTGAAACACATGTGATATTTATTGGCAAGAACACATTGGCCAAAACCAAATCTTTATCTTTTTCCTGGAAAAAGATTTTTCCTAGAAAATCATTTTTACCCAATGTATTCTTGTTTTCCTTAATGGCTTTGCTATCCACCTAGTTATTCAAGCTTGTTAGTAATTCAACATTGTACTCAGCTCTTCACTTCACCATATTGTCAGGCTTAAATCCTACTGTGGTTACTCCTAAAATATGACCTCTTCCTACATTTGCTTAGCTACAATCTAGACCCTCTTAATCTCTTCATCTGGAAGACTACAGCAGCCACCTAACTAACCTCTCTGGTTCCAGTATCCAGTTCTTCACTGTTGCCAGTTACCCTTGTAAAACACAAATTTGATTATGTCATTCTTCTGCCTAACATCCTTCACCAGTTCCCCATTGCTTCTGGGTGAAGTTAAAATTGAAGTTTAATATATAAGGTAGATAAAAATAGACACTCTAGCTTCTCTAGTTGAAGAAATTGAGAGATCTGGAATGAGATGAAGAGTTAGTTGGGCTGTTCTTCCCACCTGTTTTGTGTTGTTTTGTTGTTTTGTTTTGTTGTTTGCCATGGCAGCTCTAAAAACACTATAATGTACTTGTTTGACCCTTAGTCTGCTAATGTGGTAGATTACATCAATTGATTTTCATATGCATTCCATTCCATTCCAGGAATAAATTCCACTTGGTCATGGTGTACAATCCTTTTAATGTGTTGAAATCAGTTTGCTAGTATTTTGTCGAGGATTTCTGCATCAGTATTCCAGGGAAATTGGTCATAGTTTTCCTGTATTGTCTTTGTTTGGCTCTATTATGAGGGTAATGATAGCCTCATAAAATGAGTTTGGCAGTATTCCCTCCTCTTCAATTGTTTATAAGAGTATGAGCAGGATTGATGTTAATTCTTCTTTAAATGTTGGTAAAATTCTCCAGTGAGCTTTTTTTTCTCTATTGGGAAGTTTTTGATTACTGATTCAGTCTCTTTCTAGTGACAAGAAGTAATTCAGTCTCCTTCTGGTCTCCTTCTAGTTACCCAGTCTTGATACGTTGTGCGTTTCTAAGAATGAACTCATTTCTTCTAGGTTATCCAGTTGGTTGGTGTACAATCATTCATAGTGTTACCTTATAGTCCTTTTTATTTCTGTAATACAGGTTGTTACATTGCCTCTTTCATTTCTAATTTGAGTTACTTGCGTCTCCCTTTTTTTCTTACTAATTTAAGGTTTTGTCAGTTTTGTGACCTTTCAACAAACCAACTCACTTTATTTTTTCTATTGTTTTTCTGTTCCCTATTTCATTTATCTCTGTTCTAATCTTCATTATGTCCTTTCTGCTAGCTTTAGGTTAGCTTTTTCTTCTTCTAGTTCCTTAAGATGGAAAGTTAGGTTGTTGATCTGAGATCTTGTATAACTATAAACTTCCTCTTAGCACTGCTTTTAGTATGTTACATCTTTATTTTCATTTGTCTCCAGGTATTTTCAAATTTCATTTCTGATTTCTTCTTTGACCTATTGGGTTGTTTATGAATATATTAAGTTCTACATATTTTTGAATAATACACTTGTTTAAAAAATTCCTGCTCCATCTAAATCTAGCTTCCTGATATTCCTAGAACATTTTATTGTCTGTCATGCTTATATGCCTTTGCACATGCTATTCTCTTTTTCTGGAAAGCCTACTTCTGGTCATTCTTCCACATGAGCATAGCTCAGATATTCATTGAGGGCTCACAGAGCCCTCAATGCATTTGTCTGTTCACTATCTTGGTTTTTTTGTTTTTTGTTTTTTCATTATCTTGTTTTGAGATGGCGTGGTTGTCTGTCTCCTGTTGTGTATGGGTCCTCAAGGGTAGCCTTCTTGTATCCTGTTCAGGATTGCAACCCTAACTCCCAGCTGTAGAATCTACAGCATAGTCAGTCAATGAATGTTTGCTTAATTGAATGATTACTTGGATTTTTATGTGCACAGACAAGTTTATTTGGTTATATGATTGCTTTTCTCTTGTTTTTAGGAGATGTTCCTGCTCATATGTTTGGCGTGACAAAGTTTGGGGATAACATTGAGGATGAATGGTTTATTGTTTATGTAGTAAAGCAGATTACAAAGGAATTTCCAGAGTTAGTAGCAAGGTATTAGTTATTCTAATAATCTAAAGGAATTCTCTTGTTGAGACTGACTACATTTTTATCCATTTAGTAAAAATTTTGTGGTAGTCTGGTGGAAATTATATAAATGTGAGACATAGATTTCAAAAGTGACGTGTGTGTTTTCTTCCTTTTCTCTTGTGACTCCCTTTTCTTGAGGAAAAATTAAAGTACACTGGAGAATTTAACTTATAAAATTTTTAAATAAAATCTGCCTCTTTTTGTTTTTTTTTATTATTCTTATTATGAAAGACCAAATACAGATGGTAAACAAAGTTCAAACAATACCAAAGGGTGTACTGTTCTTTAAAAAAAAATCATAGAAAAAGTTCCATTTGTATATACATATATATATTACAGATTTCTTTACTATGTCTTACTCTATTTTACTATACCTCTCTCTATGCATATATATTGAGAAATCACATACGGAAATTTTTAAAGAAAAATCAGTGAACAGTATTGAAAGCAAAGTAGGTAACACTGTGTTCTAAATCTGTTCAAAGTGGAAACTGATAGTTCTCTGTAATTACCAACTTGTGTCAGCAGAGGGCATTTCACCCATTTGCCACTTGTTCTAGTTTTCCTGTTAGCCCCCAAATTCTGATCCATCCCCCCTAATCTTTTCCCCAGCAGAACAAAAAGAAAAACAACTCTGAAAATTATTTTTATATCAAAATTTCAAACATGAAAGTAGAGAGAATGAACCCATGTGTACTCATCACTCAGCTCCAACAATTACCAATTCATGGTCCTTCTTTACCAATAGCTTTCCCCTACTCCTTTCCCCTTACATAGCAAAATTATTTTAAAGCAGATCTCCAGTACTATGCCATTTGATCTTTAAATACTTTTAAAATGTAAATAGAATAGATAAGAACTCTTATTTTATTTTAAATACTACTGTTATCACACCTAAAAATAATTAGCAGTAATTTTTAATAAATGATAGAATTTTAATTTTTTTTTAACATTTCTTCATTTTTGAGAGAGAAAGAGAGAGTGTGTGTGAGTTGGGGAGGGGCAGAGAGAGAGGGAGACACAGAATCCGAAGCAGGCTCCAGGCTCTGAGCTGTCAGCACAGAGCCCGATGCGGGGCTCGAACCCACGAGCAGTGAGATCATGACCTGAGCCGAAGTCAGATGCTTAACTGACTGAGCCACCAAGGCACCCCAATAAATGATAGAATTTTAAATGAACAAACGCAAAGATAGTTGTTTCTATCTTTACGAGGGTAATAGGGAGAGGGCAATGCCTTTTGTGTATGGATTCTGATCTTTATATAATGATGGCACATACCTACACAGCAGGCCTATAAAGCTCTTTAACTAATAAAGCATCTACCATCTTGTCGGCGGTTATGTTTTTAATTTTTTTTTAATGTTTATTTATTTTTGAGAAAGAGAAAGAGACAGTGCATGAGCAGGGGAGGGGCAGAGAGAGAGGGAGACACAGAATCCGAAGCAGACTCCAGGCTCTGAGGTATCAGCACAGAGCCCAACACTGGGCTCAAACTCACGAACTGTGAGATCATGACCTGAGCTGACTGAACCACTCAGGCACCCCTTGTTTTTAATTAGAAAAAGAAAGAACTTCCTCTGTGTTTCTGCCAGAGCTCTAACCATTTTTCTACACTGCTTTAAAACCTTTCAGTCCTTAAAACATTAAGTAAAATAAAGCCTTTCATTCTTTTTGTGTATAAAACTAAGCTCATTCTAATTGACTCTGCTCACATTTAAAGCTCTTCCCCAAATGATACAATGGTGCTTTTCTAGTCTTGTTCTTTACTAGTGCCATTCTCCAAATATCCACCCTAAATAGACACCTCCATGGTTTTGTAATTGCTAATCCCTCTCCCAACAACATCCCTACTTTTCTCCTTATATCTCCACCCATTGAAAGTGAAAAAAATCTAGAACGGTATATAAAATATGCTACCTTTTGTGTGACAAGAGGGGAAAATAAGAATTTATATTTGTATTAGCTAGATTATGCATAAACAAACTCTAGAAGGATAAACAAGAAATAACAAAGGCTGAAGGGTAGGATTGGGACATGTAGGGACAAAAGTAGGAAGACAACTTTATCATTGCTTTTATGTACTTTTTAAAAGTTTAGCCATGTGACTGTCTTACCTATTCAAAAATTTAAATTGAAAAAAAGTGATACAAATGAAGTAAAACAAAATTATCTTTCAAGGTCCAAGTAACTCTTCCATAAAAGCTTTTCTTATCTTGGCTCTATGTGGTTTCTTTTCTTCTTTTGACACCCTATTGTATGTTTTTTATATTTTTGTCTGCTATTATTTCTTTATGTACTTATTTTTTCTCCTTATCATCTCCCTCCAACTCCTTTTTCAATCTTACAATCTCCCTAAGAGATTCATGGTGTCTCATATATTTTGCTTTATTATAACAATCTGTACATAGCATGTACTCAGATATTAACTAAAAGGAAAGAAAAAATATTAGAATAAATGTGTTTTGATTCGTAGCATATATGTGCTTTTTAATGCATAACTGGAATTTCTTTTGCATTAGGATTGAAGACAATGATGGTGAATTCTTGTTAATAGAAGCAGCTGACTTTCTCCCTAAATGGCTGGATCCTGATAACAGTGCCAATAGGGTAAGTGTACCCAAGTTTGGAAATTTTACAGAGATGAAATCATGTTACTATGTACCTAGAGTTTGTCAGTGCCCAGAATGAAAATTAAAATGTATCATTTTGCAGGTATTTTTCCACCAGGGAGAGTTGTGCATTATTCCTGCATCAAGGAAACCTGGAGCAGTATCCTGGTTACCCCCCACACCCCCAACAATCTCACAAGCATTGAATATAATCTCAACACACCCAGAAAAAATTTTGGCTTCAGAATCTATACAAGCTGCTGTGAATAGACGCGTTCGAGGGTAAGAAAAATATTTTCAGCGCTAGTCAAAGAGCCTTTTGATTTAATGCAGGTCATGTCTTTCACTGAATGTAGAATTTCTTTCACCTAGATTAATGCTCATTTTCATTCTGTCTTCATCCTTCATGAAAGTGACTAACAATAGATTAAATTTGTATGCTTTAAAATTAAGGAACAGACATATCTTTTAATTCCCATTCATAGATGTTATATTCCAGTCCCAATATTTTTACATTTATTTACTTAAATATTGTGGCTAAGTTTTATCTATATCCATAGATAAAAATTTTGAGACCTTGGGGCGCCTGGGTGGTTAAGCATCCAACTCTTGATTTCAGCTCAGATCTTGATCACGGGGTCATGAGTTTAAGCCCCACATTGGGCTCTACACTGGAAGTGGAGCTTAAACAAAATTTTTTGAGACCTTTAGGAATGAAAACCTAAGGGAGCACAGTGTGCTTTATGGGGCTCTGTATAGGATTCTTTGGCCTGTGTGGAACATTTTAGGCTCTATTCAGAAAAGACAGTTTTTACCTAATAACATATTAGTTCAACCTTTCACATTTGAGTACCTAGTTAATGTTTACTACCATTCAAGTTTTAACAATTTAAAATCTCTTTTAACTTTGTTTCAGTATACTTTGTACCATTGTTTTAGGAGAATAAACTGATTTTATCCTTGTTCCAAAGAACAGTAGAGTTTTCATTTTGTTATTATTGAACTACTTTAGTCCCTTTATTTTCCATTTCTTCCTACCTTTTCTCTTTCCCTCTCTTCTCGTCTGCAGTTTTAGTGTATATGGTAGCTATATCTTCACTTACCTTGTCATTCAACATATCTTGATGAACCAAGACAAGATAAGGGGAAGTAAATGGTATAGGAATTCTAGATATTTATATATTATAAAATAAAAATAATTATGTTACGTGTCACAGATACCCAGAAAAAATTCAAGCCTCCCTTCATCGAGCACACTGCTTCCTTCCAGCTGGTATTGTGGCAGTGTTAAAGCAGCACCCCAGGTTGGTGGCTGCAGGAGTCCAGGCATTTTACCTACGGGACCCCATTGACCTGCGAGCCTGTCGTATTTTCAAGACTTTCTTGCCTGAAACACGAATAATGACATCGGTAAGGTAGCTCTCCTAGTCATTTGGTTTCTCACTGGCAAGAGAGTTGAACACCATTTTAATTGTGCAGTAGAAAAAACTGGAAATGAAATATTCTGCTTCCTCATTGCAAGTTATTATGCTTTTTTTTTTTTCTTTTTTCTTTTCTCCTATTCCAGTGGAGGAAGATTTCAAGAGACTTCACTCCCTAGGTTGTATCTAAATGTTTCCTAGATATTTTCTGGCCATATTTTTCCTATTTTATTTGCTCCTTAAGAATAAAACATTTCATTTCTTCCAAAGAATTAGAATTATTCTTTATCTTCTACACACCCAAACTGCCATATAATGTAACTGATAAGAATTCCATTAGTGATAACTAAAAAGTAGATCATGCAGTAAATCTTATGGTATGTGAGTTATTGTATCTCAATAAAGCTGTTACTAAAAAATGTAGGCAATAAATAGGTTGAATCTTCTTTGCATTTCATATGAATATGAAGCTCATAAATGGAATTATTAACTGTGAAATGATTATTTGAATTTTTACTTTCAGGAATACTCATGTATTTTGTGTCCCAATGTCCAGGTCACTTTCACTAAATGTCTGTATGCACAGTTGGTGCAACAAAGGTTTGTGCCAGACCGGCGGAGTGGATACAAGATGCCTCCTCCATCTCATCCCCAATACCGAGCCCATGAATTGGGCATGAAGTTGGTAATGAAATTACATACATAAAATTTTATATTCTTCCTTTAGGTAAAAGGGCTCTTAATAGAATAATGGCACAGCATAAAAAGTCTAGAAATATACCTTATGTACATGAGAATGTGGCATCTCAAAGAAGAAGGAAAAATGGGTTATTTAGGAAATGATAAAAGAACAATTGGAAAGCTGCCCAAAAAATTAAAGTTCATTCCCTCACACCTATATGAAAATAAATTCCGGGTGGATGAAATATTTAAATGAGAACATTGAAACTGTAAAATCTGAAAACACAGAAGAATTTTTGATAATTTGAGTAGGAAAGGCCTTTTTAAACAGAATTTGAAACCAGAAGCTATATTAAAAAAAAAAAAAAAAGACTGGTAAGTTTATTATTAAAAATTAAGCATTTCTGTGTTGGAAAGAAAAACCCCATAACATCAAAGATAGTAAACCTGAAGAAAGCATTATATTTGCAATTTAAAAAAGAGCTAATTTCTATAATATATAGAGTTCTTATAAGTCAATATGAAAAGAAATACTAATTAATAAAAAATGTTCAGAAACCATGAGCAGACAGTCCACAGAAAAGGAAATACAGATGAGTTTTAATTGAAACATAAGAAAAATGTTGGCCCTTGCTCATAATAAAAGAACTGCAACTTAAAGCTACAAAATAGTGCTTTTTTTACCATTTGGCAAGTATCAAAAATTTTGATAACATATACTGGATTGGTGGAAATATGTGTTTGAGATACTTTCAAACATTGATGGAAATATAAATTGATTCAGTCTCTTAGAACAGTTTATCAATATCCATCAATATATAAAATTCACAACTCTTCTGCTCAGCATTTTCACTTCTGAATATTTATACTCCATATATTTTACGTGTGTGCGTAGATCTATGAGGGTACTCATGACAACATTATTTCTGGTAGCAAAAGATTGGAAATTACCAGATGTCTATAGTAGGGGAATAGTTAGATAAATTACAACCTGCCTATAAAGTGATCTGGATAAAGTTGTGTGATCATATGAAATGATCTCCAAGGCATATGAGTTAGTGAAAAAGCAAGGTTTAGAACAGTGTGTATGTTACCATTTAATGATTGAATAGGATATGCAGACACAGATACACACTTCTGCTTGAGTGCATACATTACCTTTGAAAGGATATGCAAGAAATTAGTAAGAGTAGTTTCCTCTAAACTGATGAGGAAAGCTCCCCGTCTAACTTATTTTGCCATGTGCGTTCATTATATTTTTTAATCAAAGGACCCTTAAAATGAAGTGATTCCTTCCCTTAACTATATCTGAGACCATGCTGAATTCATTTATAATTTCTGTTAGATGAGAAGCCTTTTTTAAGCAAACAACAAATAAATTTAAATTTCTGGTTTTGTGATCAGCAAGAAAAATTTCTTTGAAGAGAACTAGAATCTTTGTTTTGTGTTATTTGCTTTCTCTTTATAATTTTTAGTAATTTATTTATAGAAATTGAAAAATTAGAGGGGCGCCTGGGTGGCTTAGTTGGTTAAGCATCTGTCTGACTCTTGATTTGGGCTCCAGTCATTATCTCACAGTTCATGAGTTCAAGCTCCACTGGTTGGGATTCCCTCTCTCTCCCTCTCTGTCCCTCCCCGCTCATTCTCTCTCTCTCCCTCTCTCTCTCTCTCTCAAAAAAAAATAAACTTTAAAAAAAATGAAAAATTGGAAATAGTCATATTTTTCATAAAATCCAAAGTGTTATAAATGTCCATATGCCGGTATGGCATAGTTCAACTATGCCTAGTTCTTAAGTGTGGCTAAATAGAAAGAAAGTAACAATAAAAATTCTGTCTATTCCATCTAGGCTCATGGATTTGAAATCTTATGCTCCAAATGTAGCCCACATTTTCCTGACTCCAAGAAATCCTTCATGACTACCTCACCACTCTGGGCTGGCTTTCTTGAAAGTCTGAAAAAGAATGATTACTTTAAGGTAGGGCTTGCAGGCATTTGTAAAACTGTACAATCCAGGGAAAATCAAACCAGTGAATTAGAGACCTATGGTCCATATTTAATGTATAACATTATTATAGAAGCTAGAATTATAAAAGGGACTATTCCAGTACAGTGTTAATGAGGGAGTGACTATGAACTGTTTCCAATATTTTAGAAAAGTTAATAACATTTATATAAAATGAAGAACATTATCATTTGTATCAGAAGAACAACTTATGCAAATCATAAGGCAAACATGAAGACATCAAATAGAAAATGAGCAAAGACATGGATTAAAAAAATTACAAAAAGGCAACTAATAAATTGCCTATGTGAAATATTCAGTCACAAATAGTAAAGATATACATATCAACACAGTAATAAATTTTTCACATAGGTGAAAAAGGATCTGAATGATGTTTAGTGCTATTGAAAGTGCAGTCAAATTAATACTCCCTATACAATGCTGGTGACATTGCCTATTGATAGAACTTTAACTGGAAAGTAATTGGTAGTGTGTTCCAGGAGCTATAGAAAGGTTAAAACTCAGAATCTTTACTTTGATTAATCTATTTTAAGGAAACATCCAAGAAGTAGAAAAGTCCATTAAGAATATGATGATATATGAACAGACATTTCTCCAAAGATATACAGATGGCCAACAGATAAATGAAAAGATACTCAACTTCACTAACCCTCCGAGATGCTGAGGCTAAATCAGAATGGCTAAAATCTAAAACACAAGAAACAACAGGTGTTGGTGTGAAGGTGGAGAAAAAGACCCTCACGCACTATTAGTGGGAATGCAAACTGATGTAGCCACTGTGGAAAATAGTATGGACGTTTCTCAAAAAATTAAAAATAGAATTATCATATGATCCAGTAATTTTACTAGTGGTATTTACCCCCCCCCCAAAAAATGAAAACACGAATTCAAAGGGATACATGTACTCCTATGTTTATTGCAGCATTATTTATAGCCAGGGGAAGCAACCCAAGTGTCCATCAATAGATGAATAGATAAAGAAGTTATGGTATGTGTACACACACACACACACACACACACAGTGGAACATTACTCAGCCATAAAAAGAATGAAATCTTGCCAATTGCAACAAAATGGATAGTTCTAGAGGGTATAATGCCAAGTGAAATAAGTCAGAGAAAGACAAATACCATATGATTTCATTCATATGTGGAATTCAACAAACAAACCAAATGAACAGAGAAAAAAAGAACAAACAAAAAACCAGACTCTTAGCTATAGAGAATAAACTGATGGTTATCAGAGAGGAGGTGGGAGGATGGGTGAAATAGGTGAAGAGGACTAAGAGTATACTTATTGTGATGAGCACTGACTAATGTATGGAATTATTGTATTATATACCTGAAACATATAACACTATGTTAATTATACTGGAATTAAATATTTTAAAAAATGATATAAAGACTGTAGCAATATGGAAAAGTACTTATGGTATCATAGTATATTTTTGAAAGAATGTAAAATATTAAATACAAATGCCAAAATACACATGCATGTGAAAAGCAGAAATGGCAGTTAAAATAGGATGATGCTATTTTTGGGTCCTATTTGTATTTTGTTTTATAAATTAATTACAAGTCAATTATTTCTTAATAACCAATTAAGTATAGAAAATCTTCCAAATTGGAAAGAGGTCCTTAATGGTGAAAAGGATTAGGAACTACTACATATAGCCTAGTCCCCTTATTTGGAGAAACTGGAGCCTAAACAGGTACATTAATGACAAAACAGGGACTAGGACTCAGGACTCATGATTCCTGAACACCGTATCATACACTGCCTCCCTGAAAATTGCTGGTGAGAGGGTAATTTCAGTGATATCATGTAAATAATGTTATGATTTTTTTTTTTAAGGGACTAATAGAAGGTTCTGCTCAGTACCAGGCAAGGCTAGAAATGGCAAAGAACTACTTCCAACTCTCAGTGAACCGGCCAGAAAGGTGAGTTTATCACTACCTAACCATGGCAGCAGAGTGGTAACCTGCCAGAAGTTAAGGAGTTACTCTTGAGATAGTTGCAGAAATTGGAATTGCTATATTTAAAGAGTTAACAGTAAGGATCATGACTGCCGAAGGGGCTGAACTGGGGGAGAGGAGGTGTTGTTACAGAAGATCACTGGATCTGGCACTCATCATCATCACCACCACCTGATGGCTAATGTTTATTGGTACTTACAAAGTGTATTGGTACTTACAAATTTGTTTGATCTCTCTTACAGTCCTGTGAAATAAGTATGATTTTTATCATTCCCTAATAACAACAGAGGCCAAGAGAGATTAAGTAAGTAGTTTGCCAAAGGTCACACAGCTAATTAGTGACAGATCTAGGATTTGAACTCAGGCAGTCTGATATTGAGCATGTGCCTAATTCTTATAGGAGCTCTTGGCTGTGTTGAGTTACTTTTAGGAGAGGCTGAAACATAGGATAAAGTAGGCATTCAGCTTTCAAAGCAAATCTCATTCTAACCTGCCATACATTTCTTGGGGAAAGAAAGAAATCAACACAAGGTTGGAAGGAAATGGCACCCCTTTAAAATTTAATAAAGTCAAATTCTCATAATGGTGGAGTAACATATCCAACTAACCTTACCCTGCCAAGTGTAATTATGAACTCCAGAGGGAATATAAGAAACAATTATTTGAAGACACAGTAGTTAAAACAAAAGTGGGCCAAAATTGAAGGATGTAGAATGCTTGAAAGAAGAAAATCACAATAGATGAGGTCGCATTATCTGAGTTGTCCCCTGAGGTCACTTCCTAGTCAATACAGCACCAAGGAAAATAGAGCTCAAGCAGAAACCTTCAGTCTTATTGAGCTCAGGAATCAAAGGTCAGATTTTGAGTATTGGAAAAAATTCAATTTATGTTTATAAAATTGAATTTGAGATATTTAAAGTTATTAAATAACATGAAAGAAATAACTTTGTATATATTATGGTTAAAAGGTCCCAAGTTGTGTGTATTTTTCATTTTGTTGGACTTTTTTTTTTCCTTTTTTCCCTCAAGGAAACTTAATTGGTTTTGAACTCCAGTCACTTTGCTTATATCTCAAACATCACTTATTTGTGTAATGGAATGTTAAGGACTGGTGAAGCAAAGTTGATGCTGAGAGAACTCTAACCTCAGTGTCTGTGAGATAATAATGACTTTTCAGCAGTCCTTACTCTTTCAGAAGTGTCTGCATGCGTCTTTGTCCATCTACCATCAGTTTTATGGCAGTAATTGGTGGTAAAAAGAGGATGTCTTCTTAGGGTATCATTTCAGAAAACTTGGGAAAGAGAGTCAGGAGAGGAAAAGAGATGGCCCTCATGGTTAGGGGAATCTGCCCCAGATGATTCCCATCCACCTCAAGGAGCCACCCTGTCTGTGGAGAAACATCACCTTACAGACTTGGTTGGGTTAAAGAGATGTTAAGAAATTAGACTCATGTGTAGGAGAGTCTGGCCCCTCACACAAAATAAGATAGATTGGTGGTTGGGTAGTTATTTTTAAATAATGAAAGTCCTTTAGGGCATCTGGGGGGCTCGGTCAGTTAAGCATCTGACTCTTGATTTTGGCTCAAGTTTTGTGAGTTTGAGCCCTGCGTTGGGCTCTGCACTGACAGTGCAGATTCTCTGTCCCTCTGTCTCTGCCCCTCCCCTACTTGCACACACGTGCTGTCTCTTTCTCTCTCAAAATTAATAAACATTAAATAGCTAATGAAGTTTGTTGTTACAAAAGTAATGTATAGCAAATACATTATAGCAAATACAGAAAGATGTAATAAGGAAAAAATATATATCAGAGAGTCAACTACTATTATCATTTTGATCTGCTGCGTTCCAGGATTTTCTCCCCATATCCATCTAGTTGATTTTTTTAAATTGTACTATATAAAAATTTTGTATCCTGTCCATAATTTTACTCATTATAATCTTACACTTTCCAATGACATTAAACAATCTTTATAAGTGTAATTTTATTTTATTTTATTTTATTTTATTTTTCTTAAAGTTTAAATATTTATTTTGAGGGAGAGAACACGAGTGGGGCATAGGCAGAGAGGGAGGTAGAGAGATAATCCCACGCGGGCTCCCTGTGTCAGTGCAGAGTCCGATGCAGGGCTCAAACCCACAAACCATGAGATCATGACCTGAGCCGAAGTTGTATGCTTAACCAATTGAGCCACCCAGGCGCCTCTTCTAAGGTGCCAGCTCTAATTTTAAAGAGCTGCACAACATTTCAGCAAATGGATGTACCATAACTTACTCAACACGCTTTTACTATTGGAGAAAGAACTATAAGTAGCTTAAACGTCCAATGTAGTAAATAGTGCTGCGGAAGAGACTTCTGTTTCCCAAACCAGGATAACTTCTAAATAATTTAAGACCAAATTCACATCTCCCTCCAGACCTGTTCTTGAATTCCCAGTATTTTTTTGTAACACCTAGAATAATGTCATAGACTGTTTCCCACTCTCTTTTTTAATAGACTACCATCCTCCTTATCACCTAGACCTCCTTTTTTAAAGCTTATTTGTTTTGAGAAAGAGAGCGCATGTGCGTTAGTAGGGGAGGGGCAGAGAGAGGGGGAGAGAGAGAATCCCAAGAAGGCCCTGTGTCAGCACAGAGCCTGACATGGGGCTCCATCCCATGAAACATGAGATAATGACCTGAGCCAAAATCAAGAGTCAGATGCTTAACCCACTGAGCCACCCAGGCTGCCCCCTAAATCCTTTCTATTATTATCACGTGTCTTGCATTTTTCTTTTTTGCTGCCTACCTATTCCAATATGTATATATTTCTTAACACTTATTTTTTGAACTATGGAAATACCTAAACTTGTTTCCCAACCTTTGGTGACTCTTCTCTTCCAATGTAACCATTAGAGCCAGGAGAATCTGCTTGAAATATATCTTTAATCATGTTACCCCCTCTCCTAAAAATTGTTAGAGATTGTAATAATGAAAAATTGAACAATGTAAGTGTCCATCAATAGTAGATAAGTGGATTGCAGCGTGTTTGTATGATAGACTCCTATCCATTAGTTAACCAGAGATTAGCTAAATATATATAAATCAAATCCAGGGTTTCTCAACCTTGGCACTGTTGACATTTTGGACTAGATAATTCTTTGTTGTGGGAGACTGTTGTGTGCATTATAGGATGTTTAGCAGCATCTCTGGCTTCTACCCTGTAAATGCCAATAGCAGTCCACTCTGCCCCCAGTTGTGACAACCAAAAATATCATCAGACATTGCAAATGTCCTCTGGGGGCAAAATTGTCCCGTTAAGAACCGCTGATCTAAATAAATAGATCTTGAAAACAAGATGTTGAGTGAAAAAAAGCAAATTGTAAATGTGTAGTATGGATGCTATTATATATAAAAAATTTTAATACATAAAATACTATATATTATTTATAAATATGTATATATTCATTCATTCAACCAATATTTATTGAGTATCTCCAGGCACTAGGGATACAACAAGAGAACTCAAAGTCTCCCTGCCCTTATGGAGCCTCTATGCTAATGGAGGAGAAAGACGATAAACCACTATATGATGTTAGATGGTGATAAGTACTTTAAAGAAAAAAAGCGGTGTGAGGAGAGAGAGGTACAGGCTGCTCTTCTAGATAGGCTAGTCAAGGAGGCCTTTCCAAGGAGGTTTAGTTTGAGAAGAGACATAAATGAAGTGAGGGAATGTGGCATACAGGTTTTTGGGGGAATAAAATTCCAGGGAAAGAGAACAAACAGCAGTTACAACATATATACATACACGTGCATGAGCACGTACACACACACACACACACACACACACACACACAACATATACACACATATACACTTGGTGGACCAGAAGGATATTTGCGAGAGCAGTCACTTCTGGGTAGCAACAAAATGGATTCGAAGTGATAGTATTGGTCCAAAGGAAAAATTTTAGCTTTATCTATAATTTTTTAAGTACATGCATATGTTACTTACTTAATTTTTTATTAAATTAATAAATATTTAATATTTATTGTCAAATATTAAGTGTCAAAGTATAATCATACCTTTAGATTAGAAGTATAACAATATTATAATTCTAGGTGGCAGGGATATGGACATTTGTTATATCATCTTTTTTTTTTTTGGTCACATCATCTTTTGGACTTGTCTGTACTATTTAAATCTCTTAAAACAAAAATTAAAAATAAAAAAGAAGCCATCAGTGCCACCCACTGCTTATTTCATTGAGCCCAAACTTAGCCATTTCAGGCTTACTGCTCTCATCTCAGTCCGTATGTTCAGCCTTCTCTGCCATGCTTAAGCCAAACTGAACACCCTTTGCTTTGTGAACATGTTCCTCATGTCTCTGCCTGTATACAAATGTTCATTTCCCCTCTTGCCTGAAGTTTCTCTACCCTATCTTCCTTGTCAAAATCTTATCCATTCTTTAAGGCCTAACTCAACTACTACCATTATCTCTTTTTTTTTTTAAACTTTCCTGTAATTAATGTAATTATCTTCTCCTGTGACTCTACATAGCATTTGGTATTCCTATATGATTTTATATTTTGTGACTTGTTATGATTATTTGTGTATTTCTTTTCTCTCTCCTAGTAATATTTACATAATATGGAGTTAGGGGCAATTTCCTGTCACTCATATGATTTAGCAAGGTATGCAGACCTTTATTAAATTAATGGAAGTCCATTCTATAACTTGATTTGCTCCATTCTAAATAGGTCAGGAGCACGTGGGTGGCTTAGTCGATTAAGCCTTTGACTTCGGCTTAGGTCATGATCTTGCAGTTTGTGAGTTTGAGCCCTTCATCAGGCTCTGTGCTGACAGCTCAGATCCTGGAGCCTGCTTTGAATTCTGTGTCTCCCTCTTTCTCTGCCCCTCTCTTACTCACACTCGTCTCTCTCTATCAAAATAAATATTTTAAAAAATTTTAAATAGGTCAGATAGGGCTCAGGGTTTCATTAGTTTATGTAATAGGTCACATTGGGGTGCCTGGGTGGCTCAGTCAGGTGAGCGTCTGACTTGGGCTCGGGTCATGATCTCGCGGTTCAGGAGTTTGAGTTCTGTGTCAGGTTCTGTGCTGACAGCTCAGAGCCTGGAGACTGCTTCAGATTCTGTGTCTCCCTCTCTCTCTGCCCCTCCCCCACTCGCACTCTGTTTCTCAAAAATAAATAAACATTAAAAAAAGAACAGGTCACATTGCCATCATAAAATAACATGCTCATTATACAGATGATTTCTGTGGATATTTCTCATTAGTTTATTTTAGGAAGATCATAAAATACTATCAGAAGACTTGATTTCAAGCTTTTGCTGTCCAACTCAATGACCTTGTAAAAGTTATAGAACATCACAGAGCTCTGGTTTTCTCCTCTGTAAAACAAGATTATTACTTCATGATAGTAATTAGAGGACTAAATAAGAAAATGTATTAAAAATTTTTTTAATGTTTATTTATTTTTGAGAGAGAAAGAAACAGAGCATGAACAAGGGAGAGGAAGAGAGAGAGGGAGACACAGAATCTGAAGCAAGCTCCAGGCTCTGAGCTGTCAGTACAAAGCTCGATGCAGGGCTTGAACTCATGAACCACAAGATCATGACCTGAGCCGAAGTCAGATGCTTATTCGACTGAGCCACCCAGGCACCCCAATAAGAAAATGTATTTAAAGTGCTAGCCTAGTATATTATACATGCTAGATTCATTTTAGTTCATACTTTCCTCTGGGTTTTCTTTTCCTCATGTATGTGCTATATATAAATTAAAAGAGTTGTACTAAGTAGCTTCATAATGGTGTTCCATGCAGCCTGCTGCAGAGGGAAAGGCAGAGGTGAAATGGATACATCTCTGAGCCTCCAGACTCTATTTCAGTCAAAGCAGGTTTTTTTTTTCAGCTTTGTTGAGATATAACAGAAACAAAATCTTAAGGTATTTAAAGTGTACCTCATGGTGATTTTGTTTTGTTTTGTTTTTATTTTTTTTTCATGACGATTTGATATATGTACATGTGAGGATTCCCACCATCTAGTTAATTAACAATTCCAATACCTCACAGATTTATCTTTTTTGGGGAGCAGTGAGAACATTTAAGTTCTCTCTAAGCAGATTTCAATTATGTAATACAGTGCTATCAGCTATGGGTACCATATTTTACATTAAGTCCTCGGATTGTATTCAGAAACCATGTACCCTTTTACCAACCTCTCCTTATTTCCCCCACCCCCTAGTCCCTGGCAACTACTTATCTACTCTGTTCCTATGAGCTTTACTTTTTTTTAGATTCCACATATATGTGATACCACACAGTATTTGTCTTTGTCTGATTTATTCAATTAGCATAATGCCCTCAAGGTCAATCCATTTCACAAATAACAGGATTTCCTTCTTTCTCATATATATTTATTTCTCTGAGTAATATTCCATTGTATTAATAGAGCACATCTTCTTTACCTTTTCATCCATTGATGGGACATTTAGGTTGTTTCCATATCTTACTATTGTGAGTAATGCTGCAGTGAACATGGGAATGCAGGTATCTCTTCAATATCTTTTACATATATGCCCAGAAGTAGAACTGTTGGATCACATGGTAGTTCTATTTTTAATTTTTGAGGAATCTCCACACTGTCTTCCATAGTGGTTGCACCAATTTACATTCCCACCAATGGTGCACAAGAGTTCCCTTTTCTCCACATCCTTACCAATGCTTGTTCTCTCTTGTCTTTTTGGTAATAGCCATTCTGACTGGTGTGAAGTGATACCTCATTGTGATTTTTGATTTGCATTTCCTGATGATTAGTGATGTTGAGCACCTTTTCATGTACTGTATGTACCTGTTGGCCATTTGTACACCTTCTTTGGAAAAATGTTTATTCAGGTCCTCAGCCCATTGTTAAATCACATTGTTTTCTTGCTATTGAGTTGCATGAGTTCTTTACATATTTTGGATATTAATCTTTTATCAGATGTATGTTTTTGCAAATATTTTCTCCCATTCAGTAGGTTGCCTTTTCAGTTTGTTGATGGTTTCCTTTGCTGTACAGAGCAGTTTTTCTTTGAGCTCTTTTATATTTTACAGTTACCGCTAAGAGTTTATTTGAGAAAAAGGGGTCGTTAACTCAAAACAATTGTTTAAAAACAAAACAAATTAGATAATTCCTTCCAGCTTTAAAATATTATTTTTTTGTGATTATTATTCTGAGCTGTCTTATAAAAAAATTACCATGTCTTTTATTTTTTATAGCTCTCTTGCTCTGAGCCCAGGTGAAGAAATCTTAACCTTATTACAGACCATACCATTTGATACAGAAGACCTTAAGAAGGAAGAAGCTAATCTTCCCCCAGAAGATGGTAAGTGATGGGCCAAGATAGAGCAGAAGAGTGAGGAAAAATTAAAATATCCTACTAGGTCTCATAGGGCCCTTCTTGAGAGTACCTGCCATGTGAGTATAGTGTGGCAGTATCATGTTTTCTTCTTTTTCAGATGACCAGTGGTTAGATCTCTCACCAGATCAGCTGGACCAGCTACTGCAGGAAGCTGCTGGCAAAAAAGAAACAGAGCCCATTTCCAAGAAGGAGGAACAGAACTATGACTTAACTCAAGTCTCAGAGAGCATGAAAGCTTTCATATCTAAAGTCTCAACCCACAAAGGAGCAGAGCTACCTCGGTAATTTGTGTTAGAATATAAATATCTAAGTGGTTAAAGATGTTGAAGTCATCTAGTCATTGCCATTTCTACCCTTTTTTTTTTTCTTTTCAGTAAATGATTTGTACTGCTGTTTCCCTCTTTTGGTGCCTAGTACCATAATGACTTTTTTTGAAGTCATATTTTTAATAGCCTGATCCTTTGCAATTCTTAAAGTAAGTCAGAGAGACTGCTCAACAGATCTAAAAGCTTCCATTAGAGCTGTGCGAGGAAACTTCATTTTAGTCTTTAAACTTTTACTCAGAACCTTATAGACTCTTAACATCTAGCTCTCAGCAAACCTACACTTCGGGTCTGTTACCCCACAAGCAGATTGGAAGCTTCACCTTCAAAAGAGGGGGATAAAAGAGTTCATCAGAGGAAGAAATAATAACAGAAGAAATGGGAAATTATATTTGTCAAGTAATAAGTAAATAAGATAGAATTGTTACATGTATAGCAAATATATCTTTATTCATGTTGATGTTCTTAAGCCTCATGAGAAGATTAAAATTTATATTCAGTATCCTCTCTTTAAGAAAGCAGAGATAAAGGTATGTTCGTATTTACTTTTAAAGATTTAGTTCTTAAAGAAATAGACTTTATGTAAATTAACTCAGATAAGTGATTTCTTCTGCTAATGCTATATATATCTTATGGGAGGTGGAGGGTGGGTAGGTCCCTAAATCAGCATAAGTTAAATGTGCATAAACAAAGTGCAGTTTTTACTTTTATTACATCAGTCTTTCCCATTTCTTTTGCCCTGCAAGACCATTTAAACTACAGTTTTTCTTGCTGTACCTCTTGAGATCCTATATCTGGTAATGTTCCTAAGAGTGGCACTGTTTTAAAAATAGTTCCAAAGAGTTATGTTCAGGATAAATTGTCTTTTTCCTTTAACCTTGCAGAGAACCTTCTGAGGCTCCAATCACTTTTGATGCAGATTCTTTTCTTAATTATTTTGACAAGATTTTAGGTAAGTTACAGCGTGATGTTTATTTTCATTTTGAAACCGTATTTTCATTTTGAAACTGCAAGGCTATGGCTAGAGCATCAGAGTATTGGGTCTCTTGGAAGTTAAAGTATTTGCTTTCTCTTCATAATTTTAAGTTGTGTTCAACCATCAACTTCTGCCCAGTTGAATGATTTTGCAGAGAATGCTTAGCTCAGTGCTTGACTTGACATAGTAGCTGCTCGTTCATTATTTGAGTGCGTGAATGCTGTGTGGCCAGATATGGTTTCCATATTACACTGTTTATTCTCTTTTAGACTTACTGTACTTAACACTAATAATAAAAAGACAAATAGCTCATTTAAAAATCAACAAAGGATTTAAATAGGCAGTGCCTTGAAGAAGAAATATAGACAAATAAATATTTGAAAATACATAACTGTTACTAGTAAGTAAATACACAATACAAAATAAGAACTTAATGGGGTACCGGGATGGCTCAGTCAGTTAAGCAGCCAGCTTGGCTTAGGTCACGATCTCATGGTTTGTGAGTTTGAGCCCCGTGTCGGGCTCTGAGCTGACCGCTCAGAACCTAGAGCCTGCTTCAGATTCTGTGTCTCCCTCTCTCTGCCCCTGCCCCACTCACCTGTCTCTCAAAACTGAATAACATTAAAAAAATTTTTTAAAAACTTATATTTTTGCCTGGCATATTGACAGAGCTTTTAAAAATTGACAATACCCAGTTTTCTCAAGAGTTGAAGAAATGGGCACTGTCAAACTGTGAGCGTGAAACTCTTAAGTTGTCTTTCTCAGGGTGGTTTGATACCCTAGAAAATTTATAACCTTCGGCTTAGTAATTTCATTGCCAGGAATTTTCACTATGAAAAAGACATAATGTGCTAAGATGGTGATTGCAACATTGTCATAGCAAAAAATTGGAATATCCCAAATGTCCATGGAGAAGGACATGGTTAGAGAAATCATAGTACATTTGTATTATGAAATATGGTGCTGTCTTAAGAAAGAATAGGTCCATCTATGTTTTCACAAAGAAGGACTTCCAAGACATATAAATAAGTGGAAAAGCAAACCATAGTTCAGTGTGTATATATATGAATTTAAAAAACCACCCTTATGTTTATATATATATGTATAGGCATAAAGGCCTGGTTACCCACCAAACTGTTAAAAGATGTTGAACTCTGGGAAGAGAGTGAGATGTGAGACAATAATAACTCTGGATGGCTTGAATATTCACATTAAAATGTATTCATATATTCTGTACTTTTTTAATTTTTTAAGTAAAAAATTTTAGTAATTGAATTCTCGTTTTAAAAAATAAATTTCTCAGCTCAGCCTGTGTACTTTTCTGCAAATTATCTTCCAGCAGTACCATTTTCTGGAAGGGATTTTTATGAAGTAATTTGTGTATGTTGGTCCTTTTATGCAGATAATATTTAACTCTTTTGAAAGGTATAATTACTCAAGAAGAAGTTAACCATGTGGCTTTTTCTGTGTTGGGGTCTGTGTAGGGCCAAGACCTCATGAATCAGATTCCGATGATCTGGATGATGAAGACTTTGAATGTTTAGATAGTGACGATGACTTGGATCTTAAAACACAGGGGACTGGGGAAGAAGCATCTTTAAAAGGAACTCTTAATGATCTCAAGTCATACATGGCCCAGATGGACCAGGAATTGGCACATACCAGCATTGGCAAAAGTTTCACCACCCAGAAGCAAATGGTACGTATGTGTTTAACCTCTTCCCGTGTCTGAGTATCTTAATATTATGAAGGAAAGCTAAAACTGTATTTTATCTTTTTATCTTAGTTTCTCTTTTTCTTTCCTTTTTTTTTGATTTGTAATCTTTTTTTGTGAAAAACTTGATTTTTTTAACATATTTTTTAACGTAATTTGTTGTCAAATTGGCTTACATACAACACCCAGTGCTCACCCCAAGTGCCTTCCTCAATGCCCATCACCCATTTTCCCGCTCCCTCACCCATTTTCCCGCTCCCATCCCCCTTGCCCGCACCATCCACCTTCAGTTTGTTCTCTGTATTTAAGAGTCTCTTGTGGTGTGCCTCCCTCCCTCTCTGTTTGTAACTATTTTTCCCCCTCCCTTCTCCCATGGTCTTCTATTAAGTTTCAATTTTTTTATTTGAAATAAATAAGAATTGGGGCGCCTGGGTGGCTCAGTCGGTTAAGCGTCCAGCTTCAGCTCAGGTCATGATCTCACAGTTTGTGGGTTTGAGCCCCACATGGGGCTCTGTGCTGACAGCTAGCTCAGAGCCTGGAGCCTGCTTCAGATTCTGTATCTCCCTGTCTCTCTGACCCTCCCCTGTTTGCGCTCTCTCTGTCTCTCAAAAATAAATAAAAAACATTAAAAAAATTTTTAAAAAACAGAAGAAAAAGAATGAAATAAATAAGAATGTAAAATTGCTAATGCTTCCCTAACAGGATGAAGGATTATTAACCTTATTCTCCTAAATATAATTTATTTTTATTTTTAATGTATTACATTTATTATTTATAAATGTATTAAATTTATAAATTTATTAAAATTAAATTTTTATTTTTATTTTTTTAAGTTTTTAAAAATATTTTAATATTTATTTATTTTTGAGAGAGAGAGCACGAGTGAGTACGAGCAGGGGAGAGGCAGACAGAGGGGGACAGAGGACCAGAGGAACCAAAGTGGCCTCCATGCTGACAGCAGAGAGCCTGATGCACGGCTCAGACTCACAAACTGCGAGATCATGACCTGAGTCAAAGTCAGACGCTTAACCGACTGAGCCACTGAGACACCCCTTAAGTTTAATTATATTAGTTATTCTACGTTATCTATCAGGATTTAAAGTAAAAAGTCACGCAATGTGGTCAGACTATTATGCAGCTGCATTCTACTACTAGCAGCTTACACTGACTTTAAAAAAAGAGAAAGGATCTTAAATATCCAAATAATTTTTAAGTCTTAATAGTGTTTGTTTTTTATGTTTTTAATTTAGAACCAAATTAAGACTTCATCTTCCACTCTTTTTTATCCTAGTTTTTATACCAGCCATGTCTAACCTATACCTCAAAGACATTATGAGAGTGGAACCTCTGGATTAGGGTTTGAAATCCAGTTGTGCCACCCACTGTGAATATATATCCATTAACCAATAATCCCTATGTTGTAGAATTAACATGAGAACCGAATGAGACAACAGTAAAATGCATAAGGCCCTTAATGAATGTTATTCACCTTGCTTTCATCATCTAAACTATATTTAAACTAGAATCCCTTCCATTATTGCCCAAACCTTATAGAAACCAAGAAACTGTATTGTTAGATTTACCTAAAGCAGTGTATCTTAGATTTTAATACATATATGAACCACCCAAAGATCTAAGTAAAAGTAAAGTAAAATATAGAAAATAAAATAAAATTCTGGTTAAGTAGGTCTGGGGTGGCCTGAGATTTTACATTTCTAACAAGCACCAAAGCAGTGCACATGCTGCTGATGCATGAACTGCACTTTGAATAGCCAAGGTACTAAGGGTCTATAGATCAGGCTATAGTCTTTCAGATCCTTTCCCCATCCAAACCAGAGGCTCGTGTGACAACTCAGAATCTTTGTGGTTGAACTGCACAGAGCCTCAGGTTTTTACTTAAAGTTTTTTCATGGGGGGTAGGGGGGAAGAAAAAGAAATCTAGTTTCTTTCATATAGAAAAAAAAAAAAATATATATATATATGTATACAATGTTCATTTTTGTTTCTTTTAAAATTCTTAGGTAAGTTATAAATATGTCTCCTTAACCCTGGTTATCTCCCTTGGGCTATTTCAGAATAGGGAAGAAGTCAAATTTCTAGAAACTTTTCCTAGAAAGAAGTGTGTTCTGATCTTTGGAACCACATTCTAACGTGTGTGTTAAATTGTGAGGTTTATTAGACTTCATTTTTACTTTCTGTCATTAAGGATAAGAAATTTCTTTTAATTTAGAATTCAGTTTTACACTGTTTAGTTTTTATTGTAACTGCCATCCAACCTAATGGCTATCCCATAATTTTCTTTTCTCTCCATAAATAAGGAACCTCTATCCCAGACTACCAGTAATAATTCAGATGAGGAAGATTCTGGTGCAGGAGGATCTGTTATGACACCAGTGGATGTAGACCTGAACTTGGTTTCAAACATACTGGAATCCTATAGTTCCCAAGCTGGCCTGGCAGGACCTGCATCCAACCTTTTACAAAGCATGGGAGTACAGCTGCCTGATAACACCGATCCCAGACCCACAAGTAAGCCGATGCAAGATTAACCAGTGCACGTCACCTCTTTTTTCTTCTTAAATAAATATTGAGTCTGATTGTGCTCATTTCTAGTCTGGATGACTATTAGGTACACAAAAGGTTTTGAAGTCAGCAGGAGAGAGAATTATCAAGCTCCTGGAGAGCCCTTGAGAGGAGATTCACACACTCCAAGTTTAGAACATTAAGTTTATCTTTATTAAGGGTTAAAGGCAAAAATAAGGAATGAATGAGTTGCTTTTTTATCCCAATTACCAGAAATGACTTTGAGCCAGGCTCACTCTGGCGACAGATACATTTGTTTTAATGTTTTACCTGTTTTTGCTATTCTGCCTCATGAACTGAATGGGGTCTTTTTATTGTTAGCACCTTCATAACTCATTGCCACATGAATATTGTCTATTCAGCTAGGCCCTGTACCAAAGTTCCTTTTATTTATCTGCCATTTTCAGTACCCAAGCCCTGCCCCTTTTTGCCTCACTTTTCAGATATCCTTGGAGTTCTAAGAAGCAAAGCCCTCTCCCCACTCACTGCCAGGAGACAAAGTTCAATGTTGCAGCTCCTCTATTAGCCTCTCTCATCTTTTCTTTTCCAAAACAACACATTAATCCAAAAGCAAACAGTTACTCCATGGTAAGTTTGAGAAACTCATAACCAGGAATCCTGCATACTCCCCTTTCTGTCAGTATTTTCAGATTGGGGGATGTGTACACATGTGCTCACAAACACACCCACGTAGAGACCGAAAAGATTGGGAGATGGTAATACACATGGACCCTGAACTGTTTTCTTCTAACTGCAAAATATGAAGAAATCTCAGGACCTCTCTTTCGAGAGTGCTTTTCCCTTCTACATGCTGGGTTCAGTTCAGTTCAGGGCAAACTGCCAACCTAACAGGACAACCAAGACCCGTCACATCCTATCCCTCAACATTTCCAGATGAAGGCACTTTGATTTCCCCCAAAGCACTGATGATTTGCTGGCAATAGTGACAGCAACGAACTTTTGGGATCAAAGGGAAATTCGGTGCTTCATCTTGTCTAGTTCTAGAATCTCTTTTGCTTAGTCCTGTAGACTTTGATGTGTGGATAATGTTAGGGTCTCTGGCCCTTGTGTCTTTTATCATAAATTAGTGCCTAAAATCATCCCAAGATACAACTCTTTCCCAGCCACTCTTTTTTTTGAAACAGACCTCTAACTGTATTTCTTCTGCACAACACTTCAGTTCTCCCACGTTTGGAACCTGGACTTAAATGTTCATCACACTAACAGAATGCTTTTCTCCCTTCCTGTCCCCTGTCCCCAGTTCTCACTTTCTACAATTGCCTTACTTCATAAGACAGGAAAATACATCTGGACAAAGATGTGGAAATTTATTTCCTCCAGATAAATTCTTCTCTCCTGTGATGAGGTATAGAATGACATACATGAATGATGAGAAATTCTACATTTAGTTTATTTGATAGAACTCAAGAAATGGTTCATCCTCACTAATCCCTTAGGTGAAGTTAGAATACTTAACTGGGTATGCAAATGGCAGTGACTATTGTACATTTAGGAAGTCAAACATGGCAAAGTGATCGTCTTTTCCTTGGGTCCACAAGCTGAGTAGGTTAACGGCAAGACTTAACTATCTTAAGCCCCACTGGCGTGTAATTACCTCAGCAAAACATCACTGCATCTGATTTATTACAGAGTACTCTGAGGAAAACCTTGGCTCCCACTTTTCGTCATCCCTTCAGATGACTTATATATGACTTTTATTTAAATACCATGTTGTACTATTTTTCTTAATTCTTTGAGGATGAAAAGTCAGGAGTGGGTTGAAATTTGCTATGTATTTTCAATAGTAAGATAAAATTATATCAGGCACATTTTCGCAGTTAGTATAAATCCAGCATTAACAAGATACATGCTGAGAAGATGTTTGCTTCCGAGGCCTCAGTGAAAATGGGTGAACAAAGGCCTACATCCAAACTAATGCTTCAACCTTCCCTCTGATTTTGACAGTCATCTTATCAGTTTGGCATTTTTGACTGCCTCTGAATAGGAGTTTCCTTAACACTGCTGTTAGAGGCAGCCTGCTATAGGATCACCTTCCACTCTGCCTTAGTATGAAGTTGGCCTGGAGATGGTCTTTTGTCACCTCCCCTTTATCAACTGAGCTCTATTATGCCCCTCCAAGGTACTGAGAAGGGATCTAGATGTCTCAACCTGAGCTAAGCAGGCAGGGTAGAACAGGCTGTCTTTTCTACCCACTCCTTAATCAGTTGGTGGGCAATGGCTAACTTGGGGGGCAACCAGAATGTCCCATTCTGTTGCTGAGGGTATGGATTATTTCTCCTCAGGGCTGTGGCCACCTCATCATGACTGAACCAGCCAGCTGCCTCTAGTTCTCTCAAGTTCACCTGGATCTAAAAGACATAAAGAAAAACAGGATGTAAGGTTAAGAGCTATAAAATTTAGAATACTCTAGCCAAAGGTGAGAAAATGTTTGCAGAACTGAGCAATACCTGGGATCTACAGGCTGGGAGAAAATTAATTTTAGATACTGCGCAGAAGCAAGAGAGGCATAATTAAACGATGAGAGATAAATATATTTTTGTAAATAGTGAAAAAGAAAAAAGTGCATCTTGAAAATCCTGGAAGCACGAATACTGAAATACTGACGAGTGGTTAACAGTAAGCTGTAATATATAAATAATAATTGTTTTTCTTTGTACCCCTATTGATTGTATAACTTTCTATTTTAAAAGAACATAAAATTACTCTTCTTTAAAGGATAAGGGATAATTAGTGATAATCAAAAGCATAGTACCTTCTTCGCAATGCAAATACACCCACAGGAAGCTGAGACAGATGACATATTATGAATGCTATGCGAGTTGAAACACACAGGTAGGAACCTGTGCCCACAATGCCATCCGTCAAGGATGCTACCAAAGAGCAAGATGAGGCTGGGTAAGGCAACATCTAAATCCCTTTCTACCAGAAGGTCCTAGGAGTTTATGTAATTAGTCTCCAACATCCTAACAGACTTGAACAATAAGACCCATCCTGAAATCCATCATTCAGTTTGATATATTTCTTGTGTGCCTTCTCTGTGCAAGATGCTCTGTTAAGTCCCGATGATGAAAAATAAACTGTCTCATGACTGAGATACAGATAAGGAAAAACGGTGATTATGTTGGCACTCTGAATTTTCATGGCGATTGTTTCCTTTATAAGATTGCAAATTCCTCAAGGGACCAAATCACATTACACATCCTTTGGGTAATGTAGACAATGCTGGACCAGACAGATGGCTATTGACCAACTTGAGTGAAGCAAAGGAAATCTCACAACCGAAGGGAAGCATCAGAACTTACCTCTGTCTGCCCTGATTTCACAGTTGCATGACAAGCAATCATGAGTGAGCTATTAGGAAACGGCCAGTGCTGGGATGCAGAGTATTGCAGTCTTTCCACCTCCAATCCCACCTCTTCTGCAACTTCTCTACGGACAGCCTCTTCCAGACTTTCACCTATAAGCACTCAGATTAATTCAGGACAGCCCTGCAGCAGGAAGGGTGATACAGATGCCCATTTGTGAAAGGAGCATAAACTGGCTCCAAAGTTTCAATGAAGTATTCTTGGGAGAACCCTAAATCCCGAATCTCTATAACAGTGGGAATCAAGTCTGGGGTTGGGTGCTGAACTGCAATACTTAGAGTAGTCATTTGGTTATAATGCAAAATAAGAGTGGCAGTGGGAGAGGCTACTGCTGACCTCATTAGCCATACAATTCTAATGTTTATTTATTTTTGAGAGAGACAGAGTGCAAGTGGAGGAGGGGGGAGAGAGAGAGAGGGAGACACAGAATCCGAAGCAGGCTCCAGGCCCTGAGTGGACAGCGCAGAGCCAGAGGCAGGGCTTGAACCCATGGATGGTGAGATCATGGTCTGAGCCAAAGTTGGATGCTTAACCAACTGAGCCACCCAGGCGCCCAGCTTTAATACAATTCTAATACCACATTTCACCATTTGCAAATTTTACCCCAACAGACTGAGAAAAAAAACCTGTAAATACCTATTGAATTCTAGTTAATATAATGCATGCTGAAATATTTAGGGAGAAGTGTACTAATGTCTACAAACTGTGCATCAAAGAATAAAGTGGATTGATGGATGGATAGAATAGATAGATATGTGATAATGTAAACGAAGGAAAAAAATTATGGGATCTAACTGGTAAGTGTATGGGTGGGTGTTAACTGTAGAATTCTTTCAGCTATACTGTATGCTTGAAAATTTGCCTAATATTGAATAATTATAATGCCAGAAGGCAGTTATTTTTTTTAATGTTTGTTTACTTTTGAGAGAGAGTGTGCATGAATGGGAGAGAGGCAGAGAGAAGGGGAGAGAGGCAGAGAGAAGGGGAGAGAGAGAATCCCAAGCAGGCTCCACAGTGTCAACCCAGAGCCTGACGCAGAGCTCCATCCCACAAACTGTGAAATCGTGACCTGAGCCAAAAATTGAGAGTCAGACACTGAACTGACTGAGCCACCCAGGCACCCCAAAGAGAGAATCATAAGCAGGCTCCCATGCTCAACACAGAGCTATATCTCATAACCTTGGGACCATGACCTGAGCCGAAATCAAGAGTTGGATGCTCAACCAACCGAACCACACAGGTGCCCCAGAAAGCAGTTTTCTTGACATGATAAGGAAGAGTGTGCTTAATTCTCCAAGCACTGTGGCAACAAGGCAAAAAAATACCTACTATTATTAAGCTTTTGTGTCCTCCAGTCATCTCCATATGCCCTAAACTCCTTACCTATATCACAAAAGCCTGCCAAGGCAGAATACATTCCCTTGGGAAAGGAACTCTGGCGGGCAAGCAGGCATCGAGTCCCATCTGACACCAGAGTGATCACCACAGGAGCCATCTAGGAAAAGGGGATAGAAACTTAGACATTAGGGTTTTGGGGCCTATTAATAGGATGAAGGATTGGATAACTAAGGAAAGCCTTTTAATTGGACAGACTTCTATCCCTAAGACAGAGTAGCACATAGTCGTCTTGGATTAGTGTCCTTTTAAAGTAGTGTTTACCTGTGGATAATAGATGATCTTATTTGAAGGGCATACACGCTTGCTGCCAGCCATATTCTTCTTGGTGGGCTGCCCACTTCTGCTACAGAACTGATGAGCATCATGCCAACGGAGAAGAGCCTGAGCCTAGGAATACGAAGATGAGCTTGGTTTCATTTGGAGAATATGGAGCTCATCTATAATAGTCCTGGACCTAGTATTTAGAGAAACTCAAAGGGAAAAGCCAATCCCTTTCCAGCTCACCTACTTTATTATTTTTTTAATGTTTATTTATTTTGAGAGAGAGAGAGAGAGAGAGGAAGAGAGAGAGAGCAAGCAGGGGAAGGGCAGAGAGGGAGAGAGAATCCCAAGCAGGCTCTGCATTGTCAGCACAGAGCCCCACTCGGGTCTCCGTCTCACAAATCATGAATCATGAGATCGTGATCTGAGCCGAAATCAGGAATCAGATACTTAACCGACTGAGCCACCCAGGCGCCCCCAGCTCCCCTACTTTAAATGGTTATTAACCATTTAAACTTTACTTTCTTTGGTTTCTTTTTTTGAGAGGGAGAGAGAGGGCGTAAGTGAGCGAGGAACAGAGAAAGAGAGGGAGACAGAGAGAGAATCCCACGAGGGGCACAGAGAGAGAGGGAGAGAGAAGCAGGGCTCACCCGATACAAGGCTCCAGCTTGCCTGAAGTGGGGCTTGTGCTCACCCGAAGGCAGGACTCGAACTCATGAACCATGAGATCATGAACTGTGCTGAAGGCAGATGCTTAACTGACTGAGCCACCCAGGTGCCCAACTATTTAAACTAAAAACAAGGAAAACTATCTAAACGTATTCCTCTAGCATCTGAAATATGAATAAAAGAATGTATATTTTAAATGTATTATGAATGGGGGTGCCTGGGTGGCTCAGTTGGTTAAGTGTCCAACTTCAGCTCAGGTCATGATCTCGCGGTTTGTGGGTTCGAGCCCTACGTCGGGCTCTGTGCTGACAGCTCGGAGCCTGGAGCCTGCTTTGGATTCTGTGTCTCCCTCTCTCTCTGCTCCTCCTCCCGCTCATGCTCTGTCTCTGTCTCAAAAATAAATAAACATTAAGTGTATTATGAATCATTTAAAATACATATTATAAAGTATTATAATGAGTGCCCCATGCACTTATGACCTAACTTAAAATAAGACATTTCCAATAAGTGGAACACCTCAGCATGTACTCCTCCCCATGGAAGGTGGAATTTTTTGCAAATAAAAATGTTTAGAGATGTCATTTTAAATTAAATGAACAACTTCTTGCCCTTCTCCTCCTCTTCCAAAGGCAAGGCTTCGGGGGAGGGAGTAGGATGCCTTGGGGAAGAGTCTAAAGGACTTGAGCATTTTTAACAGTAAACACAGGGCCTTGGGGCTGGGTTTTGAGATGGAGTTGAGAGCACAGAAAAAAACCTGGACGGGGGCGCCTGGGTGGCTCAGTTGGTTAAGAGTCCGACTTCGGCTGAGGTCATGATCTCACGGTTCGTGGGTTCAAGCCACGCGTCAGGCTCTGTGCTGACAGCTAGCTCGAGCCTGGAGCCTGTTTCGGATTCTGTGTCTCCCTCTCTCTCTGACCCTCCCCTGCTCGAGCTGTCTCTCTCTGTCTCTCAAAAATAAATAAAACATAAAAAAAAAAAAAAAAAAAAAAAACCTGGACGGTGGTACCTCTATGGGGCAGACCAGCAGAGGATTCCCTTGGTTGTATATTTTTTTATATCCAGTTGTCTTTTCTCCCTGGCTTCCAGGTTCTCCGTGCCAGGTGAGGTACCTGGGTTCTTGTTACAAGCCCTGAAGAGAGAGCCCTCCCTTCGTACAAGTACCCGAATGCTGCAGTGAGCAGACTTTTGTAAAATTTTACATTAATTTCTAATGTCACTGTTGACTCCATTCCTGGGGGCTGCAGCCAGCCTGGGACTTTCATAAGAATTTTTGGGTGACTCACCTAGATGCTCCCTTTTTGCTCCCTTTTCCTCTTTGTACTCTAAGTGCATTAAACATATTTGCAGGGGTGCCTGGGTGGCTCAGTTGGTTGAATGTCAGACTTTGGCTTAGGTCATAATCTTACAGTTCATGAGTTTGAGCCCTGCATCAGGCTTGCTGCTATCAGGGCAGGGCCTGCTTTGGATCCTCTGTCCCCTTCTCTTTCTGTCCCTCCCCTTGCTCTCTCGCTCTCTCTCTCTCTCTCTCTCTCTCTCAAAAAATAAACATTAAAAAATATATTTGCAGAAAAAAAATTAAATGAAAAACCAAAAGTACTTCACCAAGTGAAATCTAAAGCTGTGAGGATGTCATTAAAGCAATACAAAATAATTTCTCATAGAAGTAACGATGATGTATATTATGCTGTGGGTCATTAAAAGTATCATGAGGCTAATAATCAGACTGCTATAGATATGCATGTCCTCAGGAGAAAAGAGTCCTGCCAAAAATAAGGGTAAAAGAAAGAAGAATAAGCAATCTTCCTACAGTACTGTCCAGCCACTGTTTGTAGGAAGGACTGATCTATTTGCACAAGAGGAAATCAAATGTCATTCTAGCCTTGTATATGCATGCATGTATTCACCCATCAACACTGCTTTACAGTTCCTACAGAACTGAGAAGTCAGAATCTACCGTGGACAGCAAGGAGGCATCCTTTGTATTCAGCTGAAAGAGAGCCTTCCTTAGCTCAGTGAAAGACCCCTTGAGCTCTGTCTCCATTTCTGGTTTCTGTAAGGAAGCTAGAAGATGAGAAAAGAGAATGAAATGAAACAAATGCCAAACTTTGCCTTGGGGCCTCTCTCAAATACACCTGTTAGAAGTGTTCCCCAAACTCACCTAATATGACTTAACTAGGGAAAATAAACAATGTCTAGGTTCTCAAGCCCCCTACCTGGAGATTCTGAACAGCAGGGGAGGGAAGCCCAGAAATCTTTATTTTTTAATAAGCAGTAGGTGATTCTTATATTGATGCAAATTTGAGAAACATTAGAGCATAGTATTTCTCAAGATCCTCTTCAGAGTAATAAGAATATTTGCACTAGCCAAACGCTATCCCTGGAAAAGAGGAAAAATGGGACCTCTAGGCTCCTATCGGCACCTCATTCCAGCATCATTACATTTACACCTAGACCCTGAAAGAGAGAAGGAAAGCCTAATAGGAGCCGTGAACCTATACCAAACTGGTTTCCAAGTGTAGGTCTGAAGACCCTGAGCTACTGCATGGTAACATGTTTCTTCACTTGAGATAAGAACAATGTCATGAATTTTAAAACATTGCTTATGAAACAGTTAAGAAATACAAAATGTACCAAGGTACTGAGAATAATACAATAAACATCTGTGTACCTACCACCTGACTGAGAAAGTGTTAAAATGTTCTTTACTTTCCTTTAAATGGTAATGATAGTAGATGGTAGGATTTTTTATATCCTAACTTAAAAAAAATACGAAGTTGATACCCTTTTGGTATTCTCAAAATTTTCTTCGAAATGTTACTATTATGTTGAAACCCCAAAGTCTCAGCACCACTGGGAAGTGCCCATTAGGAAGAATGTTCTATACCATTTATGGAAGAGGAGCTATTTAGACCTAGATCCAGAGCAAACCATGCTTCATGCTGTTCAGAGCACCCAATCAGCACAGAATCTTCTATTCTTTGTGTGTCCTGTCCAAACTTAGCCAGGAGCCTTTCCAACTCTAAGAAACAGAAAAGGAGAAGGGAGAAAAACAAAGGTTTTTAATTAAATCACCACAGCCATATTAGACTCATAGGAAATCCTCTACTTCAGTTTGAAATAGATATACCTGCTTCTAGTCACTGCTCTGAAGCTAATTAGCAATGTAATCTGGGCTAATCACTTAACCTCCTTAGGCTTCCACCCTCTCATCAGCCACCTAAAGTGTTTAAACTAAAGAAGGAATTCTTACTGTTTAATAGTGGACTCTTGTGAATGTATCGTGAAAGAAACATATCCCCCTAGTTCAAAAGATACACGATAGTTAATGTAGTATGGCACTGGAAAAAAACATGTGTTGTGCTTAAAATCGTAGAGAACAAATCAGTTATATATGATTTAGTCTCCAGATTCTGCTGCTTGTATGGGCTAGGGTAGACGATTCATCTGAGATCCCAGTCTGTATAAGACAAGTGATGCCTAGGGAGAAAACCTGTCCTCCTCTGCATGAAGGACTTCTATTTATTTGTTCATAATACAACATAGCATTGCCTTCTGATGGCATCCTTATACTCTTTTGCACTGCTAGAAACTATCCAAGCACTCCAACATCTGACCCCTGGAGGAAATTCACTGGCTTTGTATTTAGAAGTAAGTCAGTGTACAGTGACATCATGTAAAACAGAGCACCTTGGATGCCAAATCCCAATGGCTTAGATATGCCTAGTTACATATCCTAAAAGAGTTCTCAAAACAAATTAATTTTAAATCACTTTAAATTTTTTTAAATTTATTTATTTTGATAGCATGAGCAGGGGAGGGGCAGAGAGAGAGGAAAACAGACAATCCTAAGCAGGTTCCACACTGTCAGCGCAGAGCCCAATGTGGGGCTTGAACTCATGAACTGTGAGACCATGACCTGAACTGAAAGCAAGAGTCAGACAGTTAACTGACTGAGCCACCCAGGTACCCCTTATTTTGACCCTTTTAGAAGAAACGAAGTCCTGACGCAGATCTTAAACAGTAGAACAGTGTGCAACTCCACGGAGGCTGGAAATCACTGGTCTAAGGCAGGGTTTGGCAAAATATTTTAGGATTTGTGAGCCATGTGGCCCCTGTCACAACTACAATGCTCTGCCACTGTCGTGTCCAAATAGCCACAGACAACCTGTAAATGAATGAGCGTGACTGTGTTCCAATAAATATTTACATTATAAAACAAGTGGTGGGTTCCAATTTGGACAGCAGTCTCACTAACCCCTTGTTTAAGGCAGTACTGGTTTATACCATCACCAAATAATATTTGGACAACTCAGGTTTATACACTATTAATTGGCAGAAACAGTTTGAAAAATCTGGACTCTAAAGTCAAAAGATCCTTCTCAGGGATTTGATATGGATAGAATTCTGCTTAATGGTCACAGGCTGGTCTATTCTACAGGTCCTCTTTGGGCTTACCTAGTAAGCTATGCTGGGGGGCCTGGTATTGATGTTCTGATTTCTGAAGCAAAGGAGCCAGGCTATGAAAGAGGTAAAATGCTCCTGTCTGCTGGGCTCTTTTACATGCATCATCATCTTCCTTCAGTTCAAATAAATACCTGTATTTGGGAAATAAAGCATTACAAAACCACACTTACTTATATACCATTCACCTTTTAGAATTCTGTCCCTGCATCCCTCTCCTACCACAGTTATTTTTTTTTATTTATATTATATCCTAATTTGCTCTACAAAGGGTTTCAGTTGGTTTCAGGCAATCATTCCTTCCTTCCTTTGTGCTACTGTACACGTTGCCCATGCTTCTGTGGTTCCACTTCTGTTATACTATTTGTTAATTTGTCCATCTCCCCTGAAAGACTATGATCTCCTTCAGGACAGGGTCAGCCTTAGTTCTGTGTCTCCAGTAATTAGCATATTGAATGGTTCGATTCAATAAATATTTATTGAATTGAATTTCAAGGGTAATAAATATTTACTGAATTGAACCTCAAGGTACTTTGCCAATATTATGTTGCGAGGCAAGAATTTACATGCAGTGGAGTGAAAGAAAAACAAGGACAGTGATAAAACATCAACCACAGAACACCTAGAGATGGGAGCAGACTTTATTGTTGCAGACAAAGAGCAAACACTATAACTTAAGTAACTCTCATTCAATCTAGGGATGATAAAGAGCAGATTTTATCTTCAATGCATTCTAGTTTCAAACATCTAGTCCCCACCACCCCGCCCCCACGTGGACACCATTAGCTCCTTATCTCTACTGAAGAGACCACTAATAGGAAAGTGAAGCCCATACATGACCTACACTTATTTATTAATAAGTGTAATATTTTCAGTAGCCAAAATACAAATGCAAGAAAGAACATCCTATCATTAGTTTCTCTAAAAGAAATAGTATTGGATCCAGTTCTAGGCTTTCCAAGCACCTTCATTAAAGATGACCTAAGTCTATCCCTTCAAGAGCCTTGGAAATCAGGTCAGGGTCCACATGATTCTGGGGATACTGAATGCGGGATTTTCCTTCTAGAGCCTTAGGGATAACCATCCTTGCCTGTTAAAAGCCCCCAAACAGACTCGGATTTAAGGCAGATTTTGCAACTTAAGTGGGCAGTAGTTTATGGATATTTTCTGTAGGATCTGGGAGCTTTTGTAACACCAACAGTGTTAGCTCAACATGAAACTGCAAGCAAAATGATAAATGTGCCCCAGTGGCCTCTTTAGGAACCTATTTAAAAAATGTTTTTTAAATGTTTATTTATTTTTGAGAGAAAGATAAGAGTGCAAGCAGGGGAGGGGCAGAGAGAGAGGGAGACACAGAATCTGAAGCAGGCTTTGGGCTCTGAGCTGTCAGCACAGAGCTTAACGCTGGGGCTCGAACTCACGAACCAAGAGATCATGATCCTAGTGGCAGTCTAATGTTCAACCGACTGAGCCACCCAGGCACTCCAGAACCTATTTTTGACTGTATGATAAAGAGGGTTACAATGAGCTCTTTATAAACACAAGACCAAAGAAACCTGAGAGCTTAATACTCATGGTATTTTTAAACCTTTTATAAGTGACTGCGGCTTCCTGGGGCAAAGACTTAATGCATGTCAAAGGAGAGACGTGTGCCACTCAAAAGTTACCAAATATAAACAATAGAACAAACACCGCCGCCTTCCTAAGAGAACAGTAAGAGTGGTACAACCTGTGCTTTGCCCTAATGACCCTAAAAAACAAAACACCTACAAAAACACCCAGGTTAAGTTCTTAAACCCGAGGCCTCACTGAAACTGGAACTGAGATCCAGAAAGTTCCTTACATTTTTCTTGATCAGGAATACTAATTTTAAAAATTCATTTTCCTCCCTTAGTTATAATAGCATAGAAACAACACTAAGATTATCAGGCTTAAACTGTTTTGTTCCTATTTATAAAAATAAAAAGTCATTAGTAAAAATCAGGAAATATTGTTAGCAATTTGTTCAAAAAAGTGAAATCATCAAGAATCTCACCATTCAGAGATGATCACTCTTTACACCTGGGAATTCTTCAAACTATTTATTGTGTATATGTATGTAGGTGTGTTCAGAACCATACCTACTAATTTGTAGCCTTTTTTCTTTAACATTTTTTCACACCATGTTCTTTATTGATAGAATTTCATTCTCATGATTTTTTACTCATTTTTAAATCACTGTAACAGTCATTTTTTAGACTATTCAGTAATTGTTCAATAATTCAATTATTGCTCTCAGAGTCTCAGCCTGAGAACTGCAAATAACCTAAATGTCCAACAGTATCTAAAATAAGTGCTGCAATTTTGTTTTCTCACTCCCGTTCATGCCCAAGTGTATGCTTAAGGGTCATTAAATTTTGTACTGGGCATTCCTGTCTGGCAGAGCTTTTTATGTAGGAAGCCTTAGTTAGGACTGTATCTCTTCAGAGGAATTTTCTATTTGCTTCTGCAAGGTGCCCAGGCGTATTATAAGTCTAGAACTACTAACATTCTTTTTTTAGGTTGGGTTTGGGGTCCATAACACACAGATAGTGCACATTTAAACCCCAAAACTATGAGAGCAAGATAATGATTTCAGATTCACAAATTTCAAATTTTCCCAGGCTGTGACAAAGAAGTCCTTTACCATCTTCCAATACTGGTGTAGATGGTTGTTTTTTGCATTTGTTTGTTTGTTTGTTTGTGTGTGTTTGTTTTCTGGTCTACCTTTCACTGGTAGTTTAGTTCTTTCTTAGGGGGTGAGGGAATTAGAGTTATCACCTTATTTTCAGGAAACTTCATGAACTATTATTCAGTATAGTTTTTCATTCCATCATATGAGCATACCATAATTTAATTAATTTGTCCCTTACTGTTCATTCATCCATTCAACAATCCTTTAGTGCCTGCTCTATACCAGGTATTGTTTTATGCACTAGGGGTACATTTCAGGAAAGACAAAGTTCTTATCTTAGAACTAAATATTTAAGTATGTCAGATATTTTAGATATTATTGTAAATTTAGTTTGTTTAGAATGTTTCCAATTATAAATAATTTGCAATGAACATCATTGTTTATTTGCTTATTTATTTTGAGAGAAAGAGAGAGAGAGAGCACACGCGCACGAGAGGGACAGAGAGAATCACAAGCAGGCTCTGTGCTGTCAGCACAGACGGGGCTCAGTCTCAACAACCGTGAGACCATGACCTGAGCCAAAATCAAGAATGAGATGCTTAACCAACTGAGCTACCGAGGCACCCCTATATGTAAATCTGAATTGTGTATCCTTAATTCTCAATATAGGATTTTGAGATATTTATGTTTTATAATTTAATGGGCCAAAGAGAATAATCAGAGCTCAGGTTGGTCACAACTCACCGGGTCTTAGTGACATAAGTTGACAGCAGCCTATAGCACCAAAAAGATTTTCTCCTGCAAGCAATTCCACAATAGAGGGACATTGTCAGGTCCTTAGAGAAAAGAAGAATTAAAAAAAAAAAAAAAAAGTCATAGTATGCAATTTAAAGTAATGAATCACCAAAAGGGTTATACTTTAAGCCAGGATAGGATTACTTTTTAATATTAAGGAAAGAGAAACTGAGTAGGAGTCAGATGATCTGGCTTTTCTAAATTGCATTTCTACCACTAACTAGCCGTGGGATTTCAACTTTTCAGTACCTCTTTTCTAACTCACAGAACTTAAACCTGTTCTGCCTACCTAATAGGTTACTGTGAGAATCCACTAACTATCCATAAAAAATACATGCTTCTCTTTCTATATTGCGGAATTATTGCTAGAACGTAGTTGCTAAGCCAAGATCTGTTTCTCTCCTCTCTTGTATCTAAGCAGGGCCAAAAGTAGGTCTTAACAATGGAATGGGAATGAAAGTGATGTGTATCTCTTTTAGGCCGAAGCAGTTAAGACGTGCGTATGCCTTCTCCATCCTCTTTCTTCCTACTTAGAAGACCCCAGAATGGCAGTCATTAGACAGAGAAGGCTGTATCCTTGAGTCACAACATGAAGAAAAGCCACCTGCCAACCAAAAACGCCCCTCCCCACAGCAGTCTGGACTATTTGTGGGGGAGAAATAAATTTTACCATATTAAGCAACTGAATTTTTGAAGTTTGTTACAGCAGCTAGCATTACTCTAATACACAGGTAAGCCTGGGAGTGTCTCCAGAGTAATGGAACTAAGTTTCTCAGGATATATGAAAACCAGAGTCCCTCGGAGAATGAAGTAAGAGGAATCCTATAGATAAGAAAAATATAAAATCATGGCCATTAGGAAAATATTTCAAGGCAGCTATGAAAATCTACATGAATCTAAGATATTTTCTATTTTTTGAATCTAATTGTGAGAGAAAAAAAATTCTGTATCTTACGAATCCATTCTGCAGAAGATGATTCCTTTTAAATTGTATATCAATAAGTATTTTATTCCCCATGAAAAGTACATTTCACATTGGCAATAAAAGTCAAGAAGTTCCACTGAAACGAGAAAATCGGTACAGTTAAATAACCAACCACCCTTTTAACTGTGCCCAAGGGAAGCAAGCTTTGACACTAAACAAATCACTGAGTTTAGGCTTACTTCTTGGTTGCATAATTGTGAATCACTCATGACTAATCCTTGGACAGTTTTGGCTACAATCTATGTCCTAGCCAAGGGTAAAATATATTTAGCAAACGACATTCAACAAAAAGTGTTTATTGAAAGCTGACTTTATGCAAGGTCCTTTAAGGAACACAAAAATGTACCAGATGAAAAACCTGCTGTCAAGGGACTCTAGCAAGAGAGAGAAAACAAACACAGCTCTCCCAGAAGACAACATGTGATATGTGGGTTACAAAACATTCTGGGAGAGTATTAAAAAAATAATCCCTATTTTAATAACCCAAAGACTTGTGTGATATGCTGGAAGAAATGTATTTACATTTTCTCATAAATGTACAAGTCATATGTGTATGTCTCATGTACAAACTCTGAGAATGTAAATATTTTGGGGGGGCAATTTGGGAATATCTATCAAAATGCTAAATAAACATCCCTTTTACCTAGCAACTTTACTTCTAGGAATTTATCCTAAGAAAGAAAGGATATGTAGAGGAACGTTAACTGAAAAGTGTAATAAAGGGGAATAATATACAGCTCTTAAAAATAAATAGAAAATAACAGTGGAAATGTATATATATAGTAACAGGGAAAGATATTCAGAACATATGTTTAAGTAAAAAAGCAAGTAATATTTGGTTGATTTACCATGATCTAATTAATTTATAAAGAAAAGGACATATACATACCTGTAAACATAAACTGGGTATGTATTTATCCGTATTCTTAAGGTGACTAGAAGTGAACATTCCAAATCACTATCGCTTACAGGTGACTAATTTGGAAGAGTAGGATGGAGAGAGGGACTGAAAAGGGTACTTATAATTTTGGCATTTACTTATACATACTTATACTTAAAAAAAAATTCTAACCATTTGTACATACTCCTTTTACAGTAAAATAAAGGTAATGAGTAGTCGTTCCTGGGACTCACATAGCATAACGAGGCTAGTTCAAAGCCATTGTTCTTAGGAGTACCTCACCACATTCCCTGGGAGCCAAAAGGATTTCCTCTGGTGAGTTCCTTGAATCCTGAGAGCCAACAGCTCTTTGGTTGTAGCTGTACCAACTAATCTGTGTGGCCCACTGGCTGCCTGATGTTTTGCCTAGTTTTTGTTACTGAATTAACCTTAGCCAGTTGTAGATTATCGTGGTCAGCTGACTCACAGGATGATGGTCACACAGCTTGTAAAAACATAATCAATTTCTTAATGTAGCTTTGAAAACATACTAACAATCAAGAGGAAAACCAGACTTATTTTAACTGAGAATTGTAACTTCATTGGTGCAGCCATAAATCTAATAGATAAAGATTAAGTCCACTTCCTTTTCTAAATGGCCCCTTGTATATTTTTATACACATCTTATATAAAAGTTTAGGGATTATTTAAAACTCAAAGAGAAAATGATTTCCTTAAAAATCAGCTTTAACTTTAACTGTATTTCTCTTTTAAATAGCTTATTTTAATTATAAAATTAACATAACTACATTATAGGACGTCTAGAAAACAGAATTGTGAAAGCATCCATAATATCACCACATAAATATAACTTATAATTTAATGTGCATTTTCTAATCTTTTTACATATACAATTTCTACGTATTTGTAATTAGAGGACACATGGTTTTCAATTTGCCTTCATAAAACATGTCATAAGGAATTTTCTGTTTTCATATAAGCTATATAATTTTTTTAACTACATAATACTACATTCAGGTAGACTCATCCTTATTTTGCTAAACATTCCCGATTTTTTATTTTAATTTTTTTCTTTTACATTTTATTTATTTTTGAGAGACAGAGAGAGACAGAGCGTGAACAGGGGAGGGGGCAGAGAGAGAAAGAGACACAGAATCTGAAGCAGGCTGCAGGCTCTGAGCTAGCAGTCAGCACAGAGCCTGACGCGGGGCTCGAACCCATGAACCGTGAGATCATGACCTGAGCCGAAGTCGGACACTCAACGGACCAAGCCACCCAGGTGCCCCTATTTTAAATTACCAGAAATAAGATAACCACTGAATACCTGTGTGCTGATATTTTCAGGTCACTTCTTAAAGTTTCCCAAAGTAGAATTACTGGGACAAAATTTAGTTTAAAATCCTATGGCTCTTTCTACACATTGCCACACTTAAAGGATTCAGTAGTATTTAAAAAAAAAAAAAAAAGGAGAACTTTCATGTTATATCTCTTTGATTAACTATAGAGTTTGGGAGTGTTTTGAGATTTAATAGTTCCAGTTCCCCTTTTCAAATTGATGTCCCATGCTCATTTATTTACTGTGGTTTTACATCAGCATTTCAAACATTCTAGTTTCTAGAATATTATAGTACATTTTCCATAATGTGATCTCAGAAACGCACTGTAGGAACCAACTGCTATATGTACTGCTCTTCTCTGTGAGCTCAGTCCTTAAGACTGAACCTCAGTAGGAAAAAAGAGGCTCTTTTAACCATAAGGAGGATATATGAATTACTTTTAGGATGAAAATGTAATTTCTCATAGCTCCATACTATTTAGAAATCTAATGCAGGGAAACTTTGTTGCTTTTTTTCTAATGATTTGTGATTTGTTTACTCTTTTAGGGATCTTAGGTATGATGTTTTATTCAAAGTGTGTTGGCTCAACGGCTCACCTTTAGTAAACATAGTGGAAAACAACTGGTAAACCCTGTACGACCCTCACATCCAGGCACTCGATTGCCACATTACAAAGAAAATAGCTGTTTTTGTTTGAATTGGCAACTACTATCGTATTTTATTCCCAATGGCAAGCTAGGGATAAAAGTTCACTATTCACTAAATAAATTTTGGAAGAAAATACTAGCAATGTTATTTTGTATTAGATGACAAACTCAGGCCTGCCTTTTATTTTGTTTACAATACCTGTGCGTATCTCCAAACTGAGGAAGGAACAGGGAAGTGAGTACTGAAGAGACTCTGGACTTTTATTCCGGGCTCCCCACTAACTGAATTTGTGACCTGGGGCCGTTACCTAGCTTGTCTGAGCTTGGTTTCTGTCTCTCTTCTCACAGGGGAAAGAAGGAGAGAAAATGGAGCTCAAGTGTATTACAACCATGTTAAGTTTTCATATACTAATTCTCAGGTCCGTTAGACTGCAAAATCCTTAAGTGTTGGGATTGTATCTTTCCCTATCTATAGCATCTAGCACTGCCCTAGCACAGTGTAAAATACAATATATATAAATGAATCAATCAATCAATGTGTTTATCCCATTTTACAAATGAGGAAGATAAAGCTTTAACCAATCTGAAATCATAATTTAGAAAGCAGCAGTTTCAAACCCAAGACAACCTGGCTCCAAAACCCATGTTTTGATGACAAATACATGGGAAAGCATTTTTTAACATTCGTGTACGATTTATGTTTTAGAAAGTACAAAGACTGATAGAGATCAAAGATTATATTATTTTTTACCAAAAACTATTCAATGAGGAGGTAAGGCTGTTAAGATTAACAATTTCTCTCAACTCCCTATAATAAATAATTCCCACATTTCTCATCCTGTTCATCTTAACTGAAGAAAGATTACTTTATAAAGTACTACAATATGAAGAAAAAGCCCATCTCAAATCTCTGTGGTTACTTCTACAAAGAAGTTTGGTAGTGTTTGAGAGAGCCCTTTTCAGACAGTCTGTCTATTCATTACTGTGGACCTCAGTGGAATGAGGAAATATGCAAAACTGAGGATACAGATTTCAAAGTCTCACTAAGTAGCTTTATGGTTTGCTTTCTAAACAATGTTTCCTCCCTTTATTTAAGTATAATCCAGGCACAATGCAAAGAAGTTAGCAAATTCCATTTTTAAATGACTCTCTGAGAAATATCAGAAAAATATTAGCTTCAGTTACCAGGCAAAACTGTGGCCATTCCCCGGTTTCTGCAAGAAGAAAGAGAGACTAAGCTAAAATTACAAAATGCTGTGACTGAGAGATTTTTTTTCAAGTTTTGATTATGGCTCCCCATAAAATCCCTCCTGCACTTGGAACCTCAACAGTTTTCTGTTCCACAGTACTCACTCTGAATTCTGTTGGGGGAGGGCGCTTCCTAGGCCTCAAGAACCGGCAGAAACCAGGGAACTTCTAATGTTCCTGGGAAGTAGGGTTTCTTCCCCAGAGGGAGGTAGCTGTCTCTGCCACACTTCCCAGAATCCCCTAGAGATGCACTCTGGGAAATGTAGTTCTGTTTTCATGCTAGCTGTAATTGTAAGCATGATTTTGCCTCCTCAGAATCCACCTGGAGATGCACTCTGGGAAATGTAGTTCTATTTTCATGCTAACTGGTTGTAAGCATGCTTTTGCCTCGCTTCTCAGAATCCACCTAGAGATGCACTCTAAGAATTGTTTAATCCACAAGTGTGCTGCTTACCCACTCCAACTGCAAAGTTAACCATGATTGTTAAAAGCATGATCTAAGATCTTCAAAATCCATTACCAGGAAAACTACTGTGTCTTTGGAGAATATAAACTAGCATTAGATTCAATTTTGAATAACAAAAAGATAGTCATTAAACGCATTCTAGTACACAGAAAGCACATTTGTTGTGAGGGAGGAAAGGAGTGTTGAGGCAGAAAATCAGATAACTTTCAACCTTTCTATATCTTTATTTCTGTCTCTGTCTTCACACTTCAGAACTAGCTGTAACATTTCATGAAATTCTGCAATTTAAAAGGACCCGACTGTGTCTAGATATGTGGCAGTGTATGTTAAAATGCATCCCTTGATCAACCAGGGTAGGATTCCATCTGACTTGAAAGCAGTCTTCCAGCAGAACTACTTTGGTTCTGCTCTTTTCTCTTACTACTAAAGTTGCTTGCTTATAGAAGAAGTTATGAAGTCCCTTGACTCACCATGTATTTAATGAATACCAAATGTACCTAGGACTGTTACTGGGATGAGATACAGAAGGGAAAAAAGACATGAAAATTTCTGCCCTCCTGGAACTTACATTCTAAAGGAAGAAACAAACAAGTAAATATACAATGTGTCAGGTGGTTGTAAGTGCTGAGGAGAAAAATAAAGCAAGATAAGAGGAGGGAGGATATTGCGATTTTATATAGGATGGCCAGCCTCATTTGAGTGAAGGAACTGAGGAAGGAAACCAGGCAGAAATCTATGAGAAGAGTTCTGTAGACAGAAAAAATCAGCAGATGCAAAGGTCCTGGGGAAGAAGTGTAACTGGCAGGTCTGAGGAAAGCCTAGGACAAAGCATGATGGTCAGAGATGAGGTCAAAGAGTAGCCAAGTACCAAATCACATGGGGCTTCACAAGTCTTAACAATTTTTATAGAGCCATTGTAATGCTTTCAGTTTTTACTCTGGGACGGATGGGATGTTACAGAAGAATTTGAGTAAGATCTCAATTAAGCGAGATGATCTGATTTACATTTCAAAGAAATTACTCTGTATGTGGAGATTAGACTGTAGGGGATAAGGGTTATTAAATCCTCAATGTCACTGTTTATATGTAACTCAGTTACATGGGAAGCAAGCATGGTAACTCTGATTGGTGGACCAGCCATTTCTTTTGGACCTTTTCATTAACACATGAACTCAAGCTTTTTATCAGGTTGATTCACTGTCCTTAAGGATGGCACAGAAAATTTGAAGGATATAAGATTATAAAGTCAATAAGTTCCAAAGAGATGGGGAAGCATGCGTAGGGAAAGTTAGGGATCTAATAATTTTTTATCTTTTATTTTTTAAAGTTTATTTATTTATTTTGAGAGTGTGAGTGCATGTGTGTGAACATGTGAGCATGCAAAATGGGTAGGGGCAGGGGGCGGGGGGAGGGGGGGATTTGGGGGGTAGGGAATCCCAAGCCAGCTCCATGCTGTCAGCAAGGAGCCCAGTATGGGGCTTGGTCTAACAAGTGAGATCATGACCTGAACTGAAATCAGGAGTCCATTGCTTAACGGACTGAGCCCCTCTAATAATTTTTTAAAAATCAAAATAACTATATTTTTGAGCAATTAAGTGTTAAGTGCTATATAATAAAAATAGTGCTATGGTCTGAATGTGTTCCCTCAAAATTCACATGTTGAAATAACAATACCCAATGTAATACTATTACGAGGTGAGGTCTTTGGGAGATGATTGGGTCATGAGGGTGGAGCTCTCATGTATGGGATTAATGCCCTTTTAAAAGAGGCCCAAGAGCACTCCCTTGTTCTTTACCATGTGAAAAGTCGGTGCTCTGCAACTTGGAGGAGGACCTTCACCAGAACCCAACCATGCTGGCACCCTGATCTTGGACTTCCAAGCTCCAGAATTCTGGGAAATAAATTTCTGTTGTTTATAAGCTACCCAGTCTGTAGAATTTTGTTGTAGCAGACCATATGGACTAAGAAATAAATAGCTAAGATTAACTGGGCATTTACTGTGTTCCAGGTACAATGTAAATTGTTTCACATATTATCATTAACCCTCACATCCTATGAGATATATATTATTATTATTTGCACTTTACAGACAATAAAACTGGATTAGAAAAGTTAGAAAAAGAGAATGAAGAGTGACTGCTAGTGGAAACAGAGGTTTGGAGTTTCCTTACAGTGGTGAAAATGTAAAATTAATTGTGGTGATGGTTGCACAATTCTGTGAACCTAAGAACTAAAGATCACTTTAAATGAGTAAGCTGCATGTTATTTGAATTATAGCTCCATAAAGCCGTTAAAAATATTCAATCAAATCATTAATTGTGTTAAACAATCACAGTGCATGACTAGTAAATACAACAAATATACTATAAATAACTATAATCCTTAGAATGTTTTAGGTCGTGATGATAGGTAAACATTATCTTTCCTCAGACATGCTTAAGTTTATTTTATTTATTTATTTTTTAATGTTTATTCATTTTTGAGAGAGAGAGCACAAGCAAGGGTGGGACAGAGAAAGAGGGAAACAGAATTCGAAGCAGGCTGCAGGTTCCAGGCTCCCAGCTGTCAGCACAGAAACTGACGTGGGGCTTGAACCCACAAACCATAAGATCATGACCTGAGCCAAAGTTGGATGCTTAACCAATTGAGCCACCCAGGCACCCCTGACATGCTTAAGTTTAAATCAATGGCAATGTTTAACCATGTAATAAATTAATACTGTTTTAAAAGGAAAATTGAGCCTCCAGTGGTTGAATCCCAATCTAGCTTTTAGTGGTGAAAGTAACAATGTATTTAAAGATATGGGTTTATTAATTCATCAAACAGATATTTATTGAAAACCTGTCATATGCTAAGCATCATACTAGAATAGAGGTTACAGTGGTGAATAACATACTGTCTCTGCCATCAAAAACTAATTATTCATGTATATGTAGTGAGAGAGAGAGAAAGTGAGTGAACACACAAAACACGTGAGACAACAGCCCATTTACTCAGTCTTTGGCCACTTACAGTAATGGACATAGGACGTAAGGTGTACCTGAGCAAACTTGGGAGAGAAATTACAACTTCATTCTGTAAACAGGTTTATGGTTGGATAGTATCTCATTTCACGTAAGACAAGAAAAAAATCTCAGCACATGGGTGGGAAGGGGGTTTACATGAGGGTCCTTTAAATAATAAACCACTTTCAAAGAGTCCTATCTGCACAGCCAGCGTGCCATAAGCAGTGGGGGTCCTTATGCTTCTCTTCAAGAGCAAAATGCAATAGGTGTTCTTCTCCTCTATCTTCCAAATGTGGAATGATGCTTAACACAGCAGTGAATGGAACCAAGACCATACTCAGCTGGAAGACAAGATAAAACAGAACAATTAGGGCATACCAAGTTAAAAATTAATTTGAATACATGATTTTGTTAGCATCATGCAGTCACTAGACTGACTGGGTTTCTATTTCCTGTTAATTGAACTCTTAACTGTCTTTGCTTTTGCTCTCCACCCCCTTTTTAAACAATTACTTGTGGACCATTTCACTGTAGTCACTAGCAGTTCCATCAGAAAACTGGCAGAACTAAATGACATATCGGATAAAGGGTTAATATCCAAAATCTATAGAGAATTTACCAACTCAACACCTGAAAAGCAAATAATCCAGTGAAGAAATGGGCAGAAGACATGAATAGACACTTTTCCAAAGAAGACATCCAGATGGCCAACAGACACATGAAAAGATGCTCAACATCACTCATCATCAGGGAAATAAAAATCAAAACCACATTGAGAAATCACCTCACACCAGTCAGGGTGGCTAAAATCAACAACTTAGGAAACGACAGATGCTGGCTAGGATGTGGAGAAATGGGGATCCTCTTGCACTGTTGGTGGGAATGCAAACTGGTGCAGCCACTCTGGAAAACAGTGTGGAGGTTCCTCAAAAAATTAAAAATAGAACTATCCTACGACCCAGCAATAGCACTACTAGGAATTTATCCAAAGGATACAGAGGGCTGATTCATAAGGACACATGTACCCCAATGTTTACAGCAGCACTTTCAACAATAACCAAATTATAGAAAGAGCCTAAATGTCCATCAACTGATGAATGGATCAAGAAGATGTGGTTTATATATACAATGGAATACTACATGGCAGTGAGAAAGAATGAAATCCTGCCATTAATAGCAACGTGGATGGAACTGGAGAGTGTTATGCTAAGTGGAATAAGTCAGGAAGAGAAAGATAGATATTATATGTTTTTACTCATATGTGGAACTTGAGAAACTTAACAGAAGACCATGGGGGAAGGGAAGGGGAAAAAATAGTTACAAAAAGAGAGGGAAGGAGGCAAACCGTAAGAGACTTAAATACAGAGAACAACCTGAGGTTGTTGGGAGGGTGCGGGGGAGAGGGGAAAATGGGTGATGGCATCGAGGAGGGCACTTGTTGGGATGAGCACTGGGTGTTATATATAAGTGATAAATCATGGGAATCTACCCCCAAAACCAAGAGCACACTGTATACACTGTATGTTAGCCAACTTGAGCAAGGCCCTATAGCTCAGGGGTTAGAGCACTGGTCTTGTATGTTAGCCAACTTGACAATAAATTATATTTAAAAAAAAAGAAAATTGGCAGAAGTTAATAAAAATTACCAGTCTCATTATCAGTTAAAAAACGTTTTCAATAATGAGTTACAATTGTTGTTGAATAACTTTCACTACTCTAGTGTCTTGTGTAGTTTCATCTTTACCCCAATATCTAGAGAGATTCTGAGTATTAGACAAAGTGTATATTGTGTGTGATTATATTACCAAAGCAAATGTAATTTTTTCTGTTACTTAATCTGGTGATTATTTTACTTTTCTAGACCTCAGTTGGAAATAACCCTAAATCTCTAATATTTTATAACATAATATTATCCAGATACATGATCATTATATTTTCAATGTTGGATGAAAAGAATTTAGAGATTCCCCCTGATTTACTCTCTTTATTCCTACATTACGATGAAAGCTTGGGAGGTAGTTTTATCAGTTATCTACTATAACAATAATGCTTCATTTAAAAAAATCATAAAATCACAGAAGATTACAACATGTGTTTTTATTCACATACCTGGAGTGGCTGGCTAGGTGATTCTCCTGATCTTGGTTAGGCTCATTTACCTCTCTAGGGGTGGTACACTATAGATAATCTAAAATGGTCTTGGCTGTGACAATGTGAGTATGTTGGCTCTGCTCCATGTGTCTCTCATTTGCCAGCAAGTTAATATGGTATTTCATGCTTTTCCAAGAATTTTCAAACAACTGTCTTAATTGACTCTCATAATGTTTTTATGTGGTTGATGGGGTAAATATTGTTATGGTCATTTGGTGGATGAAGCATAAAAGTTAAAATGATTCACAGAGAACACCCTGCTATATTGTTAATGACGACTAGAACCTGGGCTCATGATTCTACCCATGCTCCTTCTAGACCAAACTTTTTATTCCTACCAAATATTATAATTCTGTGACTGAATGAATTCCAAATTCACCAAATAAAGTTGAGATTTTCTGGCATTCTTGCCTGGTTTGTTTGAGCTCTTGACAAGTTCATTTGGGTGGAAGAATGCATGGACTGGCCAAGCTCTACAAATCTTTCAGACAGCGAAGTCAGATGCTATTTGTTTATAAACAGAAGCATTCTTCTGAAATGTAACTTAATTGCTTTCAATAAAATATTTTTTAAATTGTAAACATTTCCTACATTTGATGGAATAGCTGTTGGACATTCCCCTGCAAGCTATAGCACTTGAAAATATGTAATATTTAGGACTCAAGTTATTTATATTCAAGGAGTGAAACATTGGAAAGGAAAAAATACCAGAAAATGGGAAAAGGAGGAACTGGAGTCTGATACAGCTGTCATGCTATTCATAAATTGTTCACAACAAAAATTAATAAATAAGTGTGCCTTATTCACCAATATATTTACAATGCTGCGTATAATGCCTGGAATATTGTGAGTGTTCAATAAATATTTGTTGAATGAATGAATAAGTGAATAACTAAAACAGGCTCCCTTACCAGAACAAATTGATCCAAATAGTGAAGACAAAAGTTGTTCTGTATTCTCCTGATACCACTGTTTTCCTTTTGGAAAACAAGTATGCCTCCTTTGGGAATTAGAAATTTGGTTCAAAACAAGAAAACAGCTGAGAGTTGAATTGGAGCCGTCTCTAAAATGACTCTTAATACTAGTGCTAGGGCACTACATCAGTTAAGATGTGTTTGGTTACTTGTGATTGAGATTTGGGAAAGTTCAAACTTAATTTATTTAAACAAAAAGGGAATTTATTAATTTGCATAACTAAAACATCCAACTGTACTTTGGGCCTGTGATACTTTTACTCAGTCTCAGCTCTGACCTATTTCATGTATCGGCTTTGTTCTCAAGCTAGCTTTTATCATGGTAGAAAAAGGGCTGCTAGAAGACATTAGGGCTATTTACTTTTTTGTTACTACCCAGAGAATATGTCTACCCTCAGCCATGAAACAAACGTACTGGTCGTCACTCTATTTGAATCAATTTAGGCTACAATCTCCATTTTCTGAACCTTGAACGAGACAATTCCTGAGGTCAAAGAACGTCATAAACTGGGACCTGGGTTAAGTGCCCATCCCTAATCACTGTGACAAGACAGTCACTTTACTGATGTGAATCAGGCTTATCCGGATAAAGGGCCTCCTCTAATTTTGGAGTAGATGAGTTTCTTGGATGTGAAGTTAGATTTTATTATTTTTGGAATATACTTTGTTATTATTTCTGCAGATATTTCTAAAGGTTCATTTTTCTTTTTCTTCCCTTTTCTGTAACTGCAGCTAAAATATGTAGGATTTTTGATACTGTCCCACAGTGAATTTTGTTGTTATTCTCTGTTTTTTACTTTTTTTCTCTTTGTATACTGGAATCCCCTACTTTTCAAAAGTTTGCACGACACCACTTTGCTTTTTATGAAAGACCTACATCAGTACCTGTTTTTGCTAACTGAAAGAAATCAGAAGAGGATTTTTACTTTTACCAAAGAAGACAAAAAGCAAAAATAGTGTTCAGTGTTTGTTTTGCAGTGAGCTATTATGAGGCAGTATGCACCTCAAGCAGAAAGAGTGACACTACCAAGAAGCTTAGTAATCCTTGTAATTCCTCAGGAATTACAGTCAGCATCCAACATCAAGCCACCATACCTTTGCACTGTGTCTGTGAGCATCTGTTCTTTACCTTGATTTATTTTGTGTATCTGTTAGCAAGATATGTCCTAAGGTATCAGAAAAGCCTAAAAGAGGTTATTTTTGGAGTCTGGGAATGCTAAAAAAGTTTTCATATAAATTAATGGTAATTGCTTCTTCACTTTATGGCATTTTAGCTTAGGGAAGGTTTCATAGAAATGCTGTATTTTCAGATAGCTGGTTAAAACAGTGTTGGTTTGGATGAACTGATCTTTTCTCAGCTGTATTGACTACACTGATAAGTCCATCAAAAGAATTATTCATTTCTGAATATTATGGGATGTTTCCCCCCTAGAACTTTCCTTTGACTCTGTCTTATAATTTTCACCTATCTACGGAAATTCCCCATTTTTTCATACATGTTGTCCACTTTTTCTCACTAGTTAGTTTGAATTCCTTATCTGATAGTTCCAACATCTGGCTCATCTCTGAGTCCATTTCTGTTGACTGCTTTATTTCTCAACAATGAGATTTTTGTTCGTGTCTTTCATGCTTTACTAATGAATGCTGGACATTGTGTGTGGAACACTATTATTTTCTGGTAAGTAGTGTGCACACTTGACAATGAACACACCTCTTCTTCTGTCAGATTGTTAATGGAGGGGCTTCCATCAGTCTAGTTAGGAGTTGAGCTGGTCTGGGGCTTCATACATCACAGACTTCAAATTCATTTATTTATTTTTTTTAATATTTTTTAAACGTTTTATTTATTTTTGAGAGAGAGAGAGAGAGAGAGAGAGAGAGAGAGAGACAGCGTGAGCAGGGGAGGGTCAGAGAGAGGGAGACACAGAATCTGAAGACAGGCTCCAGGCTCTGAGCTAGCTGTCAGCACAGAGCCCGACGCGGGGCTTGAACCCAACGAACCTTGAGATCATGACCTGAGCCAAAGTCGGACGCTTAACCGACTGAGCCACCCAGGCGCCCCTCAAATTCATTTAGCACAAAGGTGCCGTTTCCTTGTGCTTAGCATGGGGGCTGGTGTGCCAGAGAGTTTTTCTCAGTGTTCCTGCTTCCCCCTGGGCTTTCAACTGACCCTGCATTCTTAAACCACAGAGGGGCTCTATCTCTCCACACTCAGCATTAGGCTGGGTTTGTGATGGAGATTTTCTGTGTCCTAGTTTAGCCTCAGTCTTAGGAATTTTCTGTGTGCTTGAGCCTTGTGGGATGGGGCTTCTTCAGTTTCCTCTCTGTGGCAGACAATGCAGGCTCTTATCTACGGTTGGTCTTGGGCAAGAGTTTCCTGCTCCTCCTTCAGCAATAGTGGACCTCAGCTTGTTATCAGTGTAGGATCCAGGGTCTAAGAGAGTTTCCTGCCACCCCCTACCCAAAGATAAAGGGCTTTCTTTCTATACTTCCCCTATCCACAAGGGATCTTTGTCTGTGCCCTGGGGGCCAAAGTGTTAGCTACCCCTTATCCAGTGGCTTATAGTTTTTGCTTCATATTATAGAAGAGTCTGAGGAAAAAGGGTCTGGGAGGCCAATTCTTAGCAGCTGCCAATTACCTCCTTTATCTGCAACATTTGGAGTTCTCTATGATCTCCTGTTCTGACCCTAATTGTTCATCTGAGCACCACTAAGCTTGTGGGAAAAACTTGCAAGTGCAATCTTCCTTTGTGTCTGAAGCTCCCAACTTACATACTAGCCTACACATGACTTTTAACAATTTGTTAAAATTTTTGCTGGGTTATTTCTTACTCTGACAAAGGCCTAAACTGTGTGGCCCATTTCTCTCTGGAACTCAAGTTACTTAGTTGCCTTGCAACCTCAGTTGTCTGGTATGCTCAAGAAAATGTATGACTTTGCAGATTATCTGGCTTTCTTTTTTTCTTTCTTTCTTTTTTATTCTTTTTTTGATCATTGTAAAAGTGGGAGCAAAATTCTTTGTACTTGTGTACATCCTAAGTAGAAGTCACACCTAAACTGAAATGCTGGGCAATTTGGAAAGTATTAATAAGGTTGGCCAAGCAGGGGATGAATTCTAGGTAGGCAGCACACAGTATCCATTTCAGGTACAAATATAATCAATAAACATCATTCTGGTAATAAGTTTTATAAAGGGAAAGTTTGACTTTGTTTAGGCAGTATATAGGTTAAGATAGACTAAGTAATGCTGAAGTTACAAATAACTGTAAGTTTTAGTGAGTTATCACAACAGGAGTTTGTTTTTCATTCAAGCTACATATCCAGTGGAGATTGTCAAGGTAGTGGAGAGTCTGAGGCTTTGTTTATTGTAGGAACTCAGAGACCTGGGCAGATAAAGGCTTCATCTTGATATGGGTTTCCATGGTAACTGCAATACCCAGAAGGGAACATGATGAAACACATTTTGACTTTCAAACATATCACTTTCATTGGCCAAAGCAAATTGGTTGGCCACAACAAACTTTAACGAAGGTGAAGAAGGGCAGAACTTTCTGTCTGGTCAAAGTCCTAGAAATATTTGGTGAACAGTACTAACGAACACCGTAGGAAGGTAGCCTTGCCTTGCCAACCAACAGTAGAAAGATATGTGTAGTTAATGTGCAGTTGACTCAAGTTTAGCAGAATTAAATCTAAAGAAAGCACAGATTAATTTTAAATTAGAACTGCAAGTAGATAGAAGTTTAATTTTTATATAACTTGTTATTGTGATATGGAAATCTGCTTAATATTGACAAAGTATTAATGGGCAGAGTAAGTTTGAAACCTGTCATGGTCCCTGTCATTTCAAATCCAATCGAAATTCAAAATCAAACTCTTCAGCTGCTCTGCAAATTCAGCTTACTTTCCCAACTTCCTTATTTTGGTTGTTGATACCATTATTCTGCCAGCTTTCAAACTAGAGACGATGGCACATTTTTTTGTGTAACTAATATGCCCTGCTATACCAGCTTGAGGGTACAATATGAAGGCATATGCCTTTTACCAATAAAATTGAAGGTCTTAATGCTTCTGTCCTGCCTACTGAGAGGTCTTTCTCTCTAGAGTCCTCTTCCTCAGATAATTCCCATGATTTCAAGAATGCTTATCCTGTGTAAGGGGTCAGTCCTAATTTGCTACATTCATTTCTAGGTGAGAACATTAGGAAATTTACTCAGACCCTTGAGAAATGTCATTGTCTTCAGCTATTGTTTCAGTCATGGTCATAAAAGTGCATGTATCAGTTTCTTATTGTTTCTGTGATACATTACCACCAACTTGACAGCTTAAATAATACAAATTTATTATCTTACAATTCTGTAGAAGTTTTCCATAGGTCTCATTGGGTTAAAATCAGAAGTATTGGCAGGGCTGTGTTCCTTCCGGAGGCTACAGGGAAGAATCTGTTTCCTTGCCTTTGCCAGTTTCTAGAGCCCTCCCACATTCCTTGGCTCATCGCCCCCTCTCTCCATCTTCTAAGCAGCAATGTAGCAAATATCCCACTTTCCTTCTATCCATCCTCACAGCTCTTTCTCTGATCACAGCTGGGAAAGGTCTTGGCTTTAACCAATCATTTAATTAAATTTGGCCCACCTGGATAATACAGACTACTCTCACCACATAAAGGTCCTTAATCTAATTACATCTGCAAAATTCTTTTGCCACTTAAAGTAACATAACATAGTCACAGGTGTAAGGGAGTAGGACGTGGACATCTTTGAGGGGCCATTATTCTGCCTGCCACAGTGAGCATCCCTCTTGAGGCCACATGATATAGTTGGTCTAACTACCCCATTATAGCCACTTTCCTCAATGCCACACTAACAGGATGTTAGTGACTGGAATGGTTTCAAGTTTCAACTGCATTCATCTCTTGACTTTCATGTTCCTACTCATGATTAAACAGAAAGTCCCTGTGGCTCCTCATCCCAAGGCTTATCCCCATGTCCAGTGACATGGAAAGCTCATATTCTTACATTGTATTTTTACTTTGTGAAAGTAAATAACATAATATTACCCCACTATTTACAATTCTTCAGGGGCATCTGGGAGGCTTAGTCAGTTAAACATCTGACTCTGGATGTTGGCTCAGGTAATGATCTCATTGTTGTGGGATTGAGCCCCACATCACGGTAGGTGCTGAATGTGAAGCCTGCTTGGGATTGTCTCTCTCCCTCTTTCTCTTTTTGACCCTTCCTCACTCATGCCCTCTCTCTCTTTTTCAAAATAAAAAAAAAATAAAATTTAAAAAGTAAAATGTTTCATGCCTTTCCATTATACTTGTTATAGTACTAACCAGGCATTTCATAATCTAGCCTTTGCATACCATGTCACCCTGGATTCTCCCTTGCTTGTGGAACTAAAAGCACACTCAATTTCTTTCAGCTTCTCAAATGCATCAAGTTTTTTCCTGTCACCTGTTCCTCACACACGCTATTCTCTCTTTAGAATGCTCTTGTTCACACACTTCATCTGGCCAACTCTGGTCTCAGTTTATGTGTCACTTCTACAGTGACACTTTCCCTGTGTTATCTAAATTGTGTCCCTACTGTTATTCCTTTCCATAGCACCTTATTTTCTTTTATTATAATTAATATGTATGTATATATGTACTTATTTACCGTATTGTCAGTTTCCGTCAAAGGACTCCAGGTTATATGACAGCAGGAATCATATATCACTCTGTCCAGTAAGATTATAAACTCTTTAAGAAACTGTCTAATTAAAGTTTGATCTTCCACAGCCCAGTAGGCAGTGTCTTGGACACAGTTGGTAGGTGTTCCATAAATATTTATTCAATGAATCTTGGACTACTAATCTAGACTCCATGTTCTTTCTCTTATAATTCACATAGCATAAAATTCTAAAATATTACTTCCATCATCTTAATCCCCTGCTGGAAACCTACCCACAGTTACCTATTTTATCAAATTCAACTTTATTATTCCTCCTCTCAAGTAAAGTATGTAGTGTTTAATAATTCTCACAACTCAATACTTATGTAGTCTCTCAAATGATTTCTGATTCTTTTGTGTGAATGCAATTTGATTAAAACTGCCTTCGACGAAGCACCTAGGTTGGTTGAGTGATTCTTGATTTTGGCTTGGCTCATGATCTCAGGGTTGTGGAATCAGCCGTGTGTCAGGCCCTCTCCCTCTTTCTCTGTCCCTCTCCCCTGCTCATGTGCTCTTCCTCTAAAAAACAAAAACAAGGGGCACCTGGGTGGCTTAGCTGATTAAGCCTCTGACTTCAGCTCAGGTCATGATCTCATGGTTTGTGTGTTTGAGCCCTGTGTCGGGCTCTGTGCTGGCAGCTTGGAGCCTGCTCCAGATTCTGTGTTTTCCTCTCTCTCTGCCCCTCCCCTGCTCATGCTGTGTCTCTGTTTCTCAAAAAATGAATAAACACGTTAAAAAAGAAATATTTTACACATCCAGGAGCACCTGGCTGGGTCAGTCGATAGAGTATGTGACTCTTGATCTTGGGGTTGTGACTTTGAGCCCCACTTTGGGGGTAGAGACTAATTTACAAACATTTTTATGCACCCAAATAATTAGAAGAATCTCCCGCAGATTAGCTTCAGGCTCCCTAAGTTTCAACTTTGTTTCTGCTCCACTGTACATATATTTTAGATGGTAAAACATAGGACACATTCAAATAGCTATGTCTGGCCCTGCACCTTTGTTTTACAATGATGGGTGGATTGGCACAATGGGTGGTAGTATTCTTGGATGCCATTCCTACACTGGGACAGCTGGCAATATTTTAACTATGCATAGAAGTGACTGTGAGTTACAAAAATATATCCCGCTAAACTCAAACCAAATGTATTCTAACTCAACTTCCTTGAGCTAAATTTAAAAAATGCCTGCTAGTCACTCCTACACCACTGGACAAGGGGAAGTGTGACTGAGGAGAAATCTGTGAAGCAAGAGTTTGCAGTCTAAAGATTGCAGTTAAAATTTTTGTGAACTGTGTGCATATACTGCTAGGGCCCCTTCCAGGGCCTTGGAAAAGGTGAATGCCAATGAAGCCCCCCCGAAGTTGAAGTTTTCTTAGCTTCACAGTAAATCTGCCTCAGGGTCTAGGGCCATTTTATTTATAGGGTGGACTGTCAATTTGCAGTCAGCTTATACAGCGCCAGTGGATATGTTGATTACACCTCCATTTGAGGCAAAGATTTGCCTCTTATGTCAAAGGGCTCTCTGCTATTTGTTTAAACTAGAAGTTCTCAAACTCTTTGATCTCATGACCATTTTACTCCTAAAAAGTACTGAGGGCTCCAAAAAGCTTTTATGAGGATATCTATCAACATTAATGGTATTAGGAATTAAAACAAACGTAAAATATTAATTCATTTAAAAACAAAAAGCAATAAATATGTTACATGTTAGCATAAATAACATTTTTTAAATGAAATGTAACTATTTTTTCAAAGCAAAAAGCATTTAGTGAGAAGAGTGGCATTATTTTACATTTCTGCAAATCTCCATAATGTCTGGCTTAGTAGAATTCTCCCATCTGCTTCTGCATTCAATCTGTTGCAATATCACCTAACATGTAGACTCTGGAAAAGCCAGTCTTAGTATGAAATAATTTTGACCTTGAGGACCCCCAACTACACTTTGAGAACCGCTCAGTTAGACATCATTATATCTACTTTCTGCAAGCCTAGAGCTTTCAAAGTACCGACTCTCTGTATCTAATCAACTCCACCTCCTAGGTAAGAGTCAAATGTTAATTTTTGCTATGCTTTTTAGCATACATGGAAAACCTTAGAAACAATTTTTAATGAATCACAAATCTTAGAGAAGTCATTCTTCTTTTTTACTGACAAGGGTCAAAGTATCTTCTTCATTATCTGCTCCCTGATAGGAAGGCTTTCTTCTTTTAGGAATATAATGGTCAGGGCAAATGTTAGACTAAGACCAAACACAATATTGGATGCCTTATAGGGTGTAACAACACCATCTAGTATTTACCCAGTCCTTTCTGGTGCTAGGAATGTACTAAGTTCTTTACATACATTATCTCATTTAATTCTCACAGCAATCCTATGGGATACCTACCATCATTCCCATTTTACAGACAAAGAAACTGAGATAAAGAGAGGTTCATGCCCAGCTCAGCCGGGAACTGAACCCTAACAATCTGTCTCTGGAGACCATAGTCCATTATCTACTGATAAAGGTGGCAGATAGAGCGAGATTAGTATAAAAATGACAGAAGAGGTGAAAAAGGGAGGTTAGTAAAGCAAAAAGCCTCAGGAGCAAGACAACAGAAATACCAAGAGAGGATGCACTGTATTATTTTCCACTCGAGGCTTCTTTTTTGCTTCATTTTCTACTCTCCCATGTCCCTCTTCTCATATTTAAGTTATCTCATTGCTGGTGGTTTCGATGCCCAGGCCTGAGGCTGATCTTGAAATTAAGGCGTTAAACAACCTGCAGAACTGCAGCGAGGCAAATCCGAGGTAACGAAGGTGAAGGTGGCGTGGCGAGAGGCCTGCGCAGGCGCATCACAGCCCCATGCCAGCCCGCCATTCCCCTCCTGCCTAGGACTCCAGGGCTGGTGGGAATACGGGTGTGGGCCGCGGGTGCGGACCGGAGGAAGGCGCGGGCTGGGCGCCTGCGCAGTCTCCGGGGCGCTGGTGTGATCGAGCTCACGTAGCGAGGGCTGCAGTCGCCTCCTCCCTAGCGCTGCCGTCGCAGCCTAGAGGTTATAAAAGGGCTAACTGGCTCCCTCTGCTGCCCAGTCGCGCCGCCAGCGGGCTGAGGGAAAGGAGCAGGTATCGGGCCCGAGAGCAGGCTACGGAGAGGAGACTGAAGAACGCGCCGCTCCTCCCGCCCCACTTCCCAGGTGAGACGCTTCCCCGACTCTGGGGGACTGTGGCTTTGTCCCTAGGACCGCCGTGGCCCTTCTCGGACGGCTGTGGCGGCCCGGTTCCTGCCCTCTCTGGTGGGATGGCTTGGGAGCGGAGGGTTCTCTAGTTTACCACAGTGGCCTTAATACCTTCATTTCTGGAGACTCGGCCTCGCGCCCCGCGCCCCCTGACTGCCCCAGAAGCCCTTCTGCCCTTCTCGGTGCTCCCCTTCCCGCCTCCTGCCTGGTCGGCGCCCCAGACCACTGGGGCTGCGGCAGCCTCAGTCTCCGCCCTGGGGACCAGGACTTTCTTGAATATTCCTTCCTTCCCGGGGAGGGCTCACCCTGTTGATTTTTCCGAGCTCCTCTCATACCTGGTCCTCCCTACAAAAGCTGGGGGGAAGGCGAGGGCGGGGCGTGGGTTTCTGGCCTCCACCGCGGCAGATGGTTAGCATGTGGCGGGGTGGAGAGCGGATTTTAAAGCTTAGAGCAGGAGCTGAACCACTCGAGGCATTTCTACCCTATCGAAAAGTCGTCGGGTCTGGGAAGCGGACCCAGCCGGAGAAGTTCAGGCTCGACTCATCTGTTGCGCGCAGCGGTGCTGCCGGAGTAGCTAGATGCAGCCCCGGGCGCCGAGTTTCGGGCTGCTCGGTGGAGGAAGGCGGCTGTCAGATCACCCGGTTGTCGGGGAAGCTGCTCTTCCTTCCCTCTTCCTCCACGATTTTTTTTTTTAAAGGCACATGAGCCCCCCCGCCCCCACTTTGTTTCTCTCAGTAGAGTTTGCTGCTTCTAAAAGTCCACATCAGTAAAATGAGTTCCATGATTGTGTGAGAACTTTGAATTGGATTGCACGAATGGCCCTCCAGATATATGTTTTAATGGGGGTGGGGTGGGGATGGTACCATCTCGCCTATTTCTAGGAGACTATTTCTCCCAAATAATCGAATGTATTAAGTACAGTTCAGTTTTTAGACACAAACATGCGTTCCGCGGAGTGAAGGTTCTTGGAATTTTGCACTGTTTGCTTTAAGAAAGGGATGAAGAAGAAGCTACCTCTCCTTTTAGGAATTGATCTGAAAGGGCACAGAGGCTTGCCAATTTCAACTTAACTGTTTCTGGTTTCTCCGAGAGCTGTGGCTCCTGGACTTTCCCTTGGAATGCACTCACTCCAAAGGGATGAAACAGCCACTACGTGCGTGGGGGAGGGGAAAAGACGTGGCAGCAGTGTTCTTTCATCGTTTTTGCTCCTTAAAAAAAAAAAGTTTCTGGGAAGAAACGTGTTTCCACTTTTAGGTTTAGGTGTGTGAATAGCCTTATGAATGAGGCTAGTCTTCTTCTGACATAATCAGATGAAATAGGGACACTGGAATTTATCAAACATTTTGAAGGGATTTTTCTGGTCGAGTTTCTATGGAGAAAATGGATACATACCTTGAGCAGGACATATTCAATAAGCTGAAAGTGAACAGCCGTTAATGTGTTTTGCCTTCATTTAAAGTTTAAATAGACATTAAGTGTTTTTTCTTTGACTTTGGCTTTTAGCCTGTGAATATAATTTCAGAATCTTAAGAACCTCAAATTTTTCCTTTTCCTTTCTGTGGGAAGCACAGGTTTTATCACTTACCTTTAAAAGCCATGTCAGTTTTGGTTTGAAACATTATGCCTTAAGTCCTGCCAGTATTTTAGATAGCTGATGGCAAATGCTTTTTATAGATTTAAGGTAGAGTAGGAAGAGGACTACTTTGTCTCCTTTTAGATGGATTATACTGTTTCCTTTGAGATCTTAAAATGAGTTTTATTTTGAAGTTCTTAACGCCACGACTTTGGTAAGCAGACAATTACTTGGCCATTTTATGTCTTGCTAAGGTAGTAAAACAGATAAAAGAAATGCATATAACTTTTAATTACTGTAGAACAATTTAGACATTGCAAAAGACTATTGAAAAAAGAAAGCTTTCCTATCACCTAGGTGGTCCAGGTTGTTGCAGGTGAATCTTGGCTTTTTGATGAAGAGATGTTAACCTTTTCTAATACTGCAGAGTGGGTTGTATACTGACAAGCGGTATCTTTCATAAGGTGATTAAGTTCAAACTCCTGCTTTTATTTCAGGAATACATCAAGAGTTATTCCAGGGACCCAGTGGTAGAGCTGGGAGCCTTCTTTTCCGTGGAAGGAATGCCTTAATTTATTTAGCAATTAATTATCAACTGGGATATAATTACTGCTCTTAGATTTGAAAAGTGTACCCTGTGAGATACATAGTAACAGTTCTCAACTTATTTTAAAGTCATGAAATCCACTGAGAATCTGACAGAAGGTGTGGATCCCGGGTAAAATGCAAGTGCACACATCTGCATGGAATATTATATTCCATTTACAGATATGCCCCTCTCCCAACCCTATACATCTGTACACTATCATAAGAATAAAAAAGTTAATCTTTTAGTATATCTAGGTATCTTGAGGCAGTATTTCTTGAATATTTATGAAAATGGAACTGAGCTTCTAAGTCTGAGTGGACTTGAGTATATAGAAGATAATAATAAACTTTTGCTGAAAGGGTTTTAACAAAAGTTAATAGTTTGGTGGGAGACTTGTTAAGTTGCTAAATTGTCTAGGCGGTCATATATGACATTGTTCCTCCCCCGCGCCCAGCTGCCCCTTCTGTCTGTTGTAATATCTCTTTGGTTCTATTCTGAAAGTGGAAAATGCTTGAATGTAAACAAAAATAAATCACTTAGGCCCTTGGCATTAAACCAGGCCCTCTTACAGTGAGAATGTAATCTTATAATTAAATCATAATGGTGTGTGTGTGTGTGTGTGTGTGTACAATATATGAATATGTAAGAGACAAGCCAAATAAAGTGTGTATGTATATTTGTGAAACTAGTTAAAGCTTCATTCATGTTTCTACTCAATGAAATTTATTTGTATAAATTGAAACTATCTTCTCATTAGTTTTTCTCTCGCTAAATATTGTGCCTTAATAAAAACTAGAAATTCAAAGTCTTCATTAAGATTACTCCAGCAGTGGGGTGCCCCGGTGGCTGAGTTGGTTAAGCATCAGAACGTTGATTTCAGCTCAGGTCATGATCTCATGGTTCGTGAGTTCGAGCCCTGCACTGGGCTCTGTGCTGACCGTGCTGAGCCTGCTTGGGATTCTCTCTCCCTCTCTCCCCAACGCATGCTATCTCTCTCTCATAATAAATAAATATACTTAAAAAAAAAAGATTACTCCAGCAATTTTTGAACTTGATATAATGAAAAACATTCCTTTTTCTGATGTTGCTTTGGATGATCAGTTTGATTAGTATATTTGGTTGGACATTGGCAAAAATACAGTACAGGATTCATGCTTCTTACATAGTGTCGTCTGTGAATGCACACTATCTTAGACTTCTTCCTCTTCTTGCTTAGTGTTTCATGTAAATATGTCCATGTTTTGGTGGTTTACCTGTTTTTCATTTAAATAGTAATGTTATAATATGTTAATATACTCAGCCTTTCCTTATTGTTGGGCATTTGAACTGTTTCTCCATTATAAGTAGTGCAAAGAGAAGGCTGTAAACTAGTGGTTTATTTTATACACCTGTATAGCTACAATAACCTTTAACCAGTTTTCTTTCTATCTGCATTTTTTTCCCCTTAGGAAAAGAAACATGTGACAATAAAACCTTGTATCACTAATTTTTCTTCCCCCTGAAAATATTTTCTAGAGACATTGGACTAGGCTCTAAAAAGATTTTTTTAATCTACTTGATAACAATGAAAGTACTTTATATTTTTTAAAGTGTTGCTTCATATATTGTATAATTTGATCCTTAAAATAATTTTGTGAAGTAGTTTTATATCATCCCCATTTTACAAATAAAGAAACTAAGGCTCAGAGAAGTCAAGTAATTTGCCCAAGAATACAATAACTGTCAGCACTAGAAACGTGGACCCAGGTTGTCTGTTTTCTGATTTCATGTTACTTCATTCTTGATAATTGATCAGATTGAGTTTGAGGAAATGGAATAGGAAAACATCAATTTAATATTATATTACCAATGTATTATAAATGTTTTCAACATCCAGAGTTGAAATAAGGTAGGGTTCCAGGTTAGTAGCAACTAACTTAATCATTCCACTCAATTTAATTTTAAAAGCATTTATAATGTGCCTGGTAGCCTATGAGAGAATCAAAAGAATGATGAGAAATGTTTTGTAGGAGAAATAAGACATGAAAGTTACATGCTATACAAGCATAGGACTAACTTTTTACTTGATGTTAAATCTGAGTATGTGTTGAATGGAAACCCATATCTAGATTCACATTCCTGCAACCATGAATTTATCTCTCCTGATTCTAGTATATGTGATTTTATTTCATATATATTATTCCGAACTTGACAGCTTTGGATCTGGCATTAGAAGAAAAGGGGGAATTGAAGGCTAGAATGAACAGAGGGAAAGAAAATGGAATTTGTCCTAAAATTTATATAAATTCCTGGGCAGGGAGCTACCCATTGTCCATTAGGAGACATGAGGAGCCCAAATAAATTTTTTTTTTGCATATAAATATCTAACTATTATAGACTACTTTTGCTTTATTGAGTTGCCGTTATGCCTTTGTCAAAAGCAAACAGACCATTTTCTGTGTCTGGATTCTCTATTTTGTTCCACTGATCCAAATGTTTCATTGAAAATTCTGTTTTTGGAATATTTTGTTGTCACCCCACATTCGTTACTTAAGTTTAAAAATTCTAAAATGCAAACATCTAAATTTTACTTTTCATTTGTATCCTTAGGGTGGTGAAGACACTAACATTGTCTTGTCAGGACTTCCTATGTAAATAAAAAATAAATTTGTTTTGGAGCAAAAGGGATTGATAGTGGTATTGTGTCAACTAGTAGAGCTGGGGAGTTGAATATTTGAATTTTGCTAACTCTGTCCATGACTTGAATTTGTGCTACTTTGACTTTGTTTTTTAGTTCACTTATTTACTTACAGAAATAGAAATATTCGATTAAATGTTTATTAAAAATGCAGAAATTGAATGAAGATAATTGTGATTCCGCTGCTTGGCTGTTAACATTTTTTAAATTACTGAGTGAAGTTCTAAAGTGTGTGTGTGTATATATAAAATCTTTTAAACTTAGAGATTAAACTTTAAAACTTCCCCACATATATATTTACCACTCTCCAAAGTAGAAAACAAACCTAGTTTTAAGAGTTTGAGTCTCTAAAGGATTGCTGCTTTTTATATTACTGCTGGTTTTTTAATACCCTAACCAATATTTATTGACATTTATGTTATTAAATACACACAGTTTCATTAATATAAACCAGTTTATATAGCCAAGAGAAGATGCTGCAAGATCTTTCTTAAAAATGAGAAATATATAGACTATGTTAATATTTGGAAATACCAGCATTTATAAGCCACAAATAAAGCATGTATAATTTAATGGTTACTTCTTTTCCTTTTTCCCTTCCAATGCCTCTGTCCACTTCTACTCAAATTCTTAAATTATAAAAGTCTGCATCTGTCAGCTAGTGGACTGGGCTACTTGTTCCTTCTCTCTATCTTAGCCCAGGATTGAGGTTTCTTGGGCTTTCTACCATTTGCCAAGTCTTTTCTGTTTTACATCCCTTGTAACACCTTTGGCAACAAACCCATCTATTCTTAAGTTCTTGCCTCACATCCAAAAGTAACATTTCTTACGTGTCTTCTATGTGTCAAGTATCCTCCTAGGCACTTTCATCTAAATTACTGGTGTTTTTTTAAATTACTTGCTGATGATCAAATTTGATCTCATATTTTGATACCTTTTTTGCTTATTTGGCTTCCTGTTAAGGGGACCACCAAATAAAGGTGGACATTATTGGTGAATCTTACTAATTCGTGGGCTTTTAATATGACGTATGGTAAATTTTTTTTATATTCTTATTCTGGGCACAAGAATCCTGACCTTTTTTCCTACATTGGGAAATGTATGCATTTTTAACTAAAGCATTTGAAATAGTTGAGGGGTGTATTATACAGTTTAAAAGTCAGTGAAGAATAGCACAATTTTTACAATAAAAAGATTGATTTCTTTCTCAAGCCTTCTCCAACAGCCTATATTTATTTGTAAAATGTTTCTGGTTTAGGGGAACTTGACTTTTGTAGTTAAAACAGAAACTTGAAACATTGAGTTTAAGTTGAATTTTTTTAACTGGTAAAATATTTTATTCACTTTTATTTTAAATTGATTTATTTAAATTCACATTAGTTAACATACAGTGTAGTATTGGTTTCAGGAGTAGAACCCAGTGATTCAACACTTACATTTGATACCCAGTGCTCATCCCAACAAGTGCCCTCCTTAATGCCCATCACCCCCATTTAGCCTATCCTCCCACCTACCTCCCCTCCAGCAACCCTCAGTCCTCTGTCTTTAAAAGTCTCTTAGGTTTGCCTCCCTCTCCATTTTTATCTTGTTTTTCCTTCCTTTCCCCAATGTTCATCTGTTGTGTTTCTTAAATTACACATATGAGTGGGATCATATGGTATTTGTGTTTCTCTGACTTTGCTTAGCATAGTACACTCTGGTTCCATCCCCGTTGTTGGAAATGGCAAGATTTCATTCTTTTTGATCACTGAGTAATATTCCTTTGTGTGTGTATAAAATACATATTTCACTTTTGAATTTTTACACTTTTCCTCATTATTTTGTAGTAAGGTAGAAACTAGAACTCTTTAAAAGACATGCGAATCTAGTATATCAATAACTGAGGATTTTCTTTTTTGGTATACTGTTTTCACAACCACAGGTATGCTCACTATGTAATAATATAACCATTACAGAAGCAAATGTGAGGCAGAATACTGGTAAAGGAAAATAAAGCAAGTTTAAATTCAATTTTGAATCCAAATTCCAATTTAAATCTTTTTTAAAAAATGGATTAAAGTAATATTCTAAACTCTGTATCTCTGATATAGAGGTGGCACTTACTGGGTTTCTAACAAGCCAAAAAAATTACTGTATTACTTATTTTGCCTATAAAAATATTAACTGTAGGGTTAATGAGAGAAACTATTAATTAGGACTCTGGGCTAAACAGAAACCCAACTTATACTAGCACACAGTGAAATTTATGTAAGTATTGTGGAGATAGGGAGTTGTCTTAACAATTGAGGTCAGGAATGTGATTAGACTTCAAGAATACCTGGAATATCAAAATGTTTTCTTCTGTCTCTTGTCTATCTTTCTATATATCTGCTTCATTTTTTATTCTTTCCAGATAAATTTCATTTACTTTTTGGCCCATATGTCAAAACTTGGTCTGTTATTTCTTTCTTTTTTTTTTTTTTTTTTTATAGTTTATTGTCAAGTTGTTTTCCATATAACACCCAGTGCTCTTCCCCACAAGTGCCTTCCTCTATCACCCCCCTTCCCCTTTCCCCCTCCCCCTTTAGCCCTCAGTTTGTTTTCAGTATTCAAGAGTCTCTTGTGATTTGCCTCCCTCCCTCTCCCTCTTTTCCCCCCTTCCCCTCCCCATGGTCCTCTGTTCAGTTTCTCCTGTTAGACCTATGAGTGAGAACATATGGTATCTGTCCTTCTCTGCCTGACTTATTTCGCTTAGCATGACACCCTCGAAGTCCATCCATGTTGCTACAAATGGCCAGATTTCATTCTTTCTCATTGCCATGTAGTATTCCATTGTATATGTAAACCGCATCTTCTCGATCCATTCATCCGTTGATGGACATTTAGGCTCTTTCCATGATTTGGCTATTGTTGAAAGTGCTGCTATGAACATTGGGGTACATGTGCCCCCATGCATCAGCACTTCTGTATCCCTTGGGTAAATCCCTAGGAGTGCTATTGCTGGGTCATAGGGAAGTTCTATTGATAGTTTTTTGAGGAACCTCCCCACTGTTTTCCAGAGCGGCTGTACCAGTTTACATTCCCACTAACAGTGTAGGAGAGTGCTAGTTTCTCCACATCCTCGCCAGCATCTATAGTCTCTTGATTTGTTCATTTTGGTCTGTTATTTCTGAGCTTTATATAATTCAGGCATTCAAAGAGTGCCTGTGCTTTTTTTTTTCTCAATTTTATTTTCAAAATTTCCAGGAAAGAACTTTGAATGGCCACTTGGTGATGGAGAAGTATCATGCTGTTTAACATGATTGATAAAACTATGGAGATGAATTAAAGGTAGATTAGGGCAGTAAAAAAAAAAAAAAAAGGTAGAAGGGTAAGTTTCCAGAAGAAAGTAGTGGTGGTAGAAGTACCACAGGCAAAAATAGGTGTGTGGTTTTGAAATGATATATTCAGGTTTTTTCTGACAGGAAGACTTGGAATTTTGCAGGAATCTCCAAAAGACAGACTGTGTAGTACTTTTAGTTAAGTGTGACATCTTGACTTAGAGCTTCTTGCCAATCAAATTTCAAAATGCTGTTCATTTGGAATTATACCAATGACTGGGTTCACTGCTCAAGTACAGAAAGCTGTGGGAAAGAGGCTAACATGATTTCTGAGTTTTTGATAGAAAAGTTGGTCATAACCATAAAAGCACTTGTCCGTCAGATTGTATTTACTAGAGCTGTAGCTCACTCTCTTTGGGAGCAGAAGTATGACTGGAATTCATGGTGTTAAGTTAAAACAAATGGCAGTTTGCCAGAGGGATTATAGGGAAGAACAGAAATGTAACTTAGTTCTATTAGTAAGTACTTTTAGTTGTCTTAGAAAATCCATCCTGCTTATATGGAAAAGACACGCCAAGTCTTGATATATACCACATTTTAATAGCCTAAAGTAGAAGCCTGAATTTGGGGGCACTTGGGTGGCTCAGTCAGTTGGAGGGTCTGACTTGGCTCTGGTCAAGATCTCGCAGTTCATGAGTTCCAGCCCCACATCAGGCTCTGTGCTGACAGTTGAGAGCCTGGAGCCTGGTTGGGATTTTGTGTCTCCCAATCTCTCTGCACATTCCCCACAGTCCCCCCAACCCATTCACACTCTCTCTCTGAAAAATAAACATTAAAAAAAAAAAAAAAGAAGACCGAATTTGTGCTGGTCTTTTGCATTGACTATAAAAACTGTCAAAAAAAAATTAAAGTCTGACACAGATGCCAGGAAGACCAACAGTTGACTGTGGGATTTGTATGAGGTTAAGTAAACTTAAGTTGGAGCCCTCTAAAGGAAGATTTGGAACAGTTGTGGAAGGTATGGAGAGACTGATACAAGGAGACCCATGGAAAATTTTTAGTGTCAGAGAAAGTTTAGATTAGAATATCAAGCATTCTTTAGTTGGCCTTATTAATTTTTGATGATTTGTCTGGGAAAGACCAACTTTTTTAAAATGTTACAATTTTTTTCTTGGAAGAAAAATGTTAGAATGAAAGGCTAATAGAATTAAATAATTCTATTTAACAGATACCCTGTTCCTAGTAATTTATTGAATAACTTGTACGTACAATTCAATGAATCCTGGTAACTCAAAGTTGTAAATATTTACAATGTAGTAGGACTGTTTTATAATCTGTTCCCAGGTGTGATTGTCCCGTGAGTGTATGGGATTGGATTTTCCTGTGAGAAAGACTGTAGGAAAGTTTTGGATAAATATTACACTTTGCTATTTGTTTTTAATCCAGGCTTACCTGAGAATATGGTTTTCGGACAGATTTCTTCCATAACAGATTTCTTCCATACTCAGAGAGAGGGAGACAGAGAATCTCAAGCAGGTCTGTGCCGTCAGCATGGAGCCTGATGTGGGGTTTGATCTAGCAGATTGTGAGCTCATGACCTGAGCCAAAATCATGAGTTGGAAACTTACCTGACTGAGCCATCCAGGTACCCCTATTTTTTTTTTTGTTGAGTCTAGTCTTTTTAGGGAGCTGAGATTTACCTTCCTTGCGTCCTCTTTAACCCATTTAAATTCTACTTCAAGCTTATATGAGGACTTAGAACAGGAGACTTTTATATCTTACTATTTTTTTTAATATTTATTTTTAACGGTTGTTTATTTTGGAGAGACAGAGACAGAGCGCAAGCAGGGGAGGGGCAGAGAGAGAGACACACACACAGAATCTGAGGCAGGCTCCAGGCTCCGAGCTGTCAGCACAGAGTCCGATGCAGGGCTTGAACCCACGAACTGCAAGATCATGACCTGAGCCAAAGTCGGACACTCAACTGACTGAGCCACCCAGGTGCCCCATATCTTACTATTTTTTAAGATTTTTAAATTTTTATTTTTAAGTAATCTCTCTACCTATTGTAGGGCTCGAACTCACAACCCCAAGATCAAGAGTCTCATGTTCTACCCACTGAGCTTGCTCTTTTTAATAAAACCCTCATGTCTTTTAGGAGGCTTGACTCTTAGATGCTTACAATGATTTGCTTTGCAAGCTGCTAACTGAATGAAGATGGAAGTAAATGCAAATGAGACATTAGAAGTAAGGAAACCATTGTTTTAAAAACCTGTGATTAAGATATGCTTGGTTATTAACATGTCACTTAAGGTTTCTTTTTTATTTATTTATTTATTTTTGAGAGAGAGAGACAGAGCTTGAGAGAGAGCAGAGAGAGAGGGAGACACAGAATTTGAAGCAGGCATCAGGCTCCCAGCTGTCATCAAAAAGTAATAAGGCCAACTAAAGAATGTTTGATATTTTAATCTAAACTTTATCTGACACTAAAAAGTTTTCATGGGTCTCTTTGTATCAGTCTTTCCATACCTTCTACAACTGTTCCACAAGCTGTCAGTGGGGCTTGAGCTCACAAGCTGAGTTTATGACCTGAGCCACCCAGGCACCCCTTAAGGTTTCTGAAAAAATGTGGATGAAACATAGTATTAAAAGAGATTAGAGGACTGTTCACTAGAGTAATTAGAAATTCAATTATATTTTTCAAAACATAAGTTGAAGTAAAATTTTACTCTTAAGGTGGAGAGCACCTTTTGTGTGATTTCAAGGGATGTTTGTATCTGGTGGTTTTCAAAGTGTGATCTCCAGACCAGCAACATCACCATCACCTGAACTTGTATAAATTATCTAAGTACCTCAGACCTTTAGGTGATTTTGATAAAGCTAAAGTTTGAGAACCACTGCTCTGTAGGGCTATCTTCCTTTTTATTAACTAGTTTAGGTTGGCATGGTAGTTTGGTAATGCTATGTGGGTCTGAAGTTTCTATTTTAAGTGATAGGAATCCAACTTGAACTAGCTTAAAATTCCTTAAAAAGGGAATTTAGAGCCCCCCTTGCTGGGTTGGAATATTATTGGGGTAGCTCACAGATTCAAAGCAATAATTGGAAGAATCAGGGCTATGGAGCTTGGAATTGTCTTTGCATGACTTTGTTCTGTTTATAGATTGGGTTCCTGGGTGTCCTTGACAAGTGGGAAAGATCGTCATACATTGCTCCAAATTCGCATCCTCTGAGCTTAGCAACTCTAGAAGGAGCTGCTTTTTACCATTTCACAAGTCCACCTCCCAGATGTTATGTTCGTGGGAGTAAGTGTCAAAGATTGGCTTAGCCTGCATATGTCTGTCTGTGGGAGGAAGGATGATAGAAGAGTGTATTACTCTGACAGTGTAGTTCATGGATAGATATCTGGGTTGCCTTCATATAAGCTTACTATCTTTGTAGCAGAGAGAAATCTGGAGGCATATAGAGTTAGAATATGGAACATGCTCTAATGTAGATAGTATTTGTTAGCTAATTTTTTGTATTAGAGAGTAGTTAACAACTTCATTAAAAGTTTAGGGTGACCTACATAGTATGGGAGTTGATGTTTTAGGTTTATTATTTTGTATATTTTGTCACTATAAAAGTAAATATACTCTAGGGCATCCGGAAAATATAGAGAAATAGAAAAAAAATTACTTTATGTTCTGTCCAAAGACAGCTACATTTTGGTGAATTTTCTCTGCATGCTTTCATGCATAGTTATATTATGATGTTAATTTTTTTTTTGTATTGATCAGTATTTATTTATGACTTTCAGAGCAGTGGAAACTTAATCTCATTCAATACAAATTCTACCAGGGTTAGAGTTGTATAATGTTAATTTATTTTCTTTAAGCCTTTATTTTTTAAAAGGAGTTTAGGTTCATAGCAAAACTGAGAGAACTGTGTAGAGATTTCTCATATACTCCCTACACCCACACGTGGAACTTCAATATCCCCCACCAGAATGGTACATTTGTTATAGTTGATGAATCTACATTGACATATCATAATAGTCCAACATCTATACATTTTATGTAGTTTACATTACCCATTCACTCTCGGTGTTATATATTCTGTGGGTTTGGACAATGTATGTCCAACCCCACATACAATGTATGTCCAAAAATAAATGATGTATTATCATTATGATAGTATACAGAATATTTTCCCTGCCCAAAAATCCTCTGTGTTCTATCTCTTCATCCTCCCACCTCCCAACCACTGATCTTTTTATTGTTTTCATAATATTGCTTTTTCCAGAATGTCATGTAGTTGGAATCATACTTTTTTTTACTTGGTAATATGCATTTAAGATTGCTTCATGTCTCTTCATGGCTTGATAGCTCATTTCCTTTTAACACTGAATAATGTTCCATTGTCTGGTGTACCACAGTTTATCCATTTACTTACTGAAGGACATTTTGGTTGCTTCTAAGTTTTGGCCATTATGAAGAAATCCGTAAATATCCGTGTACAGGTTTTTGTGTGGACATAAGTTTTCAACTTTTGGGGGTAAATACAAAGGGAAACAATTGCCATATTGTATGGTAAGAGTATGTCTGATTTTTTAGGAAACTGCTAAATTGTCTTCCAAGATGGCTGTACCATTTTGCATTCTCACCAGAAATGACTGTGAATTTGTTAATTTTTAAATTTTGTGTTTTCATTTAAATTCACATGTTAAAGGATATACTCATTTTAAATTCCTTGACATATATATAGCACCATCAACATTTTAATTGTGAATTTGTTAAATTTGTTTAGTTGTTCATTTGAAGGACAAAAAAGAAAAGTCCTTGATTACTGAGTGAACTTTTTTGTTTAACTATTTTTAGTTCTTCTTTTATTACTTTCTGTGTTCTTAATCCACTTTTCTATTAATATCTTAGTGGTCTTAGTGACTTGTATGAGCTCCTTAAATGAGCTCTATTTTCTTTATTTTCCTAGTTTGTAGTTTGTAGCGTTTTAAAAGACATATATGAGTCTAGATTATTTTGCTTATTTAAATTCCATCTGGCTTTTGATGGGTTGTTTTATCATTTTTAAAGTTCAGAAATTCTTCTCTCCTTTTAGAGATCCAGTAACTTTTCTTTTTGTTATTTTTTTTTTGTTAATTATAACTCTTTAATCCATCTAGAATTTATTCTGCAGCATGATGTAAGGTGAAGTTATATTCTTCATTTGATTAATGCTTTGAATTTTTATGTAAGCTCCATCATTCTTAAAATGCAGTTTTCAAACTTTGGTGATATCTGTAGGCTAATGGTTCTTGATTCATTGAGAGGTTTAAGGACAATGAAAGATGACAAAAAATTTTAGTGACAAAATATATTTTAGCTGTGAAAAAATAACCTCTTACCTGACAAATCTAAACTTTCTTATTAAACATTTAGACTACATTTCTGATTAGCCTTCTATTAGTACAGCAAAAGCATTTGTATTTTCTGGGAATAACATTTATTCATGAAGAAAGTTATGGCAGAGATCCATGTAAACAGTTAGAAGATTCTAGACTCTTCAGACAGCCCAGGATTTTGAAAAAGCCTTGTGCTTTGGCAGGAGCCCAGGGGAGGAAGTGTCTGCATCTGCTGCATTCTAGAAGCCTTCCCAAAGAGTTACTGTAAAGTAGCCAAGAGGGCAGTGTATTTCACTACTGTGTGGTTCTGGAAGTTTGTGGCAGACTTGAGGGAGGAGACTTAGGAGTACTTCCAGAATGTCAGTTTCTGTGGTGATCTATTTTTTATTGAGATTCAAGAAGGGAAAAGTAGGGTGTGTTTTTTTTTCCTTCTTTTTTTTTTTTTTTTTTTTTTTTGGGCAGAGTAGGGAGCTTTCCAATGTGAACTTGAACCTGTTGGTTTAGGTGAAGTCACTTGGAAAGAATCAGAGGTGCCTGCTCAAGGAGGAATAGGGTGACAAAAAGAGTAACAAATGGGAGCCTGTTACTGAGGCAAAAGGTACTGTAATAGTAACTGATTCTCTTGTAAGGTATTAAGGAGGACTTAAAAGCCATGTATGTGATGGTGGAGAAGCAAGAAAAGAGTGCAATGAGGACATTTGGGAAAGAAGAGTAAAATCTTTCTGCTGATTAGTTGAACTTGCACTTCCCATGAAGAATCCATTCTAGAAAAGTCTGTGCTACCAGGGACAAAGAAAAAAGATAGAAAGGGTTTGCTGCCAAGTTAAAAAAAAAAATCCACAGCTATGTACTAGGCTAAGAATTTTTACATAGAACACCGTAGATAGAAAAACCTCAGCACAAAGTCCTTTGAGAGAAATTACTAGCTTAACTCTACAGGGCTGTTTATTCTTTTTGGATTCTATACAACTTTTTAAAAATAACAGCTTTATTGAGATATAATTCATATACCATACAATTCACCCATTTAATGGTCATGATTCAGTGGTCTTTAGTACTTTTACAGTGTTCTTCAACTATCAATCACCAATTTTAGAATGTTTTCATCACCCCAAAATCAACACCTTTTTAACTTATTTTTTTAAAGCTTATTTATTTTGAAAGCAAGCGAGGGAGAGAGAGACAGAGACAGAGAGAGAGTGTGTGCACACATACAAATGGGGGAGGGGTAGAGAGAGAGAATCCCAAGCAGGCTCTTCACTGCTAGCTCAGAGCCCAATGTGGGGCTTGAACCCATGAAACATGAGATCATGACCTGAGCCAAGTTAAGAGCCAACGCCTAATTGAGCCACCCAGGTGCCCCAAAATCTACAGTTTTTAATTAAACTTATTTTAAAATTTAAAGGCATGTGGGAAAAAGTTGGAACAAGTTAGGAATTTGAAGGATTAATCAGTGGCTCTGAAATCTTTATTTCCCTTTAAAACATATTCTAACATTTTAGAATGTATTTTGGTAATATTTAAATTAATTTACTTTAATGAAGTATATTTTTATGGGAAATTCATGGTTTACATGTAGATCACAGAGAAAACTTACTTTTCAGGCTGTATGAAAGAGGTACTATTATCTAATCACTCTAATTATAGTAGTAACTAAGGAGAAAACAAATTCAGGTTGAATTTTTAACCATAAATTTGTCAGGTGATAACACCTATATTTTTATTTAACATGAAATATAAAGTTTATACTCTAGGTATATGCAAAATAGGGGCACCTGGGTGGCTCAGTTGGTTAAGCATCTGACTCTTGACTTTGACTCAGGTCATGATCTCACGGTTTGGGAGTTCGAGCCCCACATCAGGCTCTGTGCTGAGTGTGTAGCCTGCTTGTGATGCTGTCTCCAGCTCTCTCTGTCCCTCCCCTGCTTGCTATCTCTCTCTCAAAAATAAATAAAAATAAACTTTAAAAAATGATAGTTGCTTTTATTAAATTATTAAATCAATTTATAAGATTTAATAACACTCTAGGGCAACCTTAGGGTTTGACTTACAATTAGTTCATAGGAAAAATTGGTTGAGAACTTTTCCTACCTTTTTTTTTTTTTTTTTTTGTAATGGCCATATTTTCTCTTGTAGGTGTGTGAACCTGAAAAATTAAGTCTTCCAAGATGATCTGGTGTATTTTAATTGTAGGGATTCTACTTCCCCAGTCTTTGGCCCATCCAGGTTTTTTTACTTCAATTGGTAAGTCTTCCTATATTTTCGTTTGTATTACTTTTGCATTTAAAATTTTCCACTTTTTGTTTTTTTAAATCAGTTAAAAACAAATACAGCGTATTCTCAGAGACTGAAGTATTGCTTCAGTCCCTTCCCGTCTCCAAGTCTCTCTTTTTTAAAATTTAACTTTTTCTTAAATTTTTTTTCTGGTTACAAAAGCAGTACATTTTTAGGTTAGAGACTTATGAAAATTTAGAAAAGAATACCAAGAAAAGTCTTTGTTAATGAGTCCATTCAGCAAATAATTTAATATACATAGTCTTTTTTTAATGCACACTATTACAAAAGTATTACAAAAATAGCGTATTTGTTAGGGGCGCCTGGGTGGCTCAGTCGGTTAAGCATCCAACTTCAGCTCAGGTCATGATCTCACAGTTCGTGGGTTTGAGCCCCACTGTCAGGCTCTGTGCTGACAGCTCAGAGCCTGGAGCCTGCTTCAGAGTCTGTGTCTCCCTCTATCTCTGCTCCTCCCCCACTCATGTCGCTCGCTCTCTCTCTCTCTCTCTCTCTCAAAAATAAGTAAATCTTAAGAAAAAATTTTTTAAATAGCATATTGGTTAAGGAGAAACAGACAAAAGTACATAGAATGTAAGAACTCCACATGTCTTCTTTCCCCCAGAAATATTTTTCATGTTTGATATGTATCCTTTTATATTTTCCTATATGCATACTTCATCTGCCTTAAATGAGATGTTTTCCATCATCTGGTTGACCAGTTCTACCCTTGTGTGATTGTAGTGCTAGCTAAAACAAAAGTGTTATATTTGTGACATCTAATTTCAGGATATAAAATAATGAGTCTTATAAATACTTATAAATAACTAAACACAGATGATTTGAGTTTCATTTTTGAAGTATGCTTTTTGTTAGGGTGGTTTTTGTTTATTGAATAAAAAATTAATTCTAATTAGTCTCAAGAACAAAGAGTGAGCAGAGGTAGGGAAGAAGAAAAAGTAGTGTTATTTTGTAATTTAAAAATAAAATTTTAGATGAAGAGACAATTTGTTAATATGGTCCAATTTGCAAAATGAAGCAGTTTGAAAACTAGAATTGGAATATATGATTAGAAAGATTTTGTCTTTGTATGTCTGGTTTATAAAAAAGAGGAAAAAAGATGTTTTCTTCAACATACCTGTGTTTAATGCCAGTTGAATCTTCTCAAAGAATGAAGCATTCTTGATCATTTTGAAATTATTCTAGGGGTGCCTGGGTGGCTCAGTTGGTTAAGTGTCCAACTTCGGCTCAGGTCATGATCTCGCGGTTCATGGGTTCGAGCCCCCCACATGGGGTTCTGTGCTGACAGCTCTGAGCCTGGAGCCTGTTTCAGATTCTGTGTCTCCCTCGCTCTGTCCCTCCTACTTGTGCTCTGTCTCTCTTTGTCTCAATAAACAACAACAACAAAAAAAAATGAAATTATTCTAAAATACTTGTGTCAATTGATGCAGGTATTTGATAACCTTTCCTTCTCCTTCTAGGTCAGATGACTGATTTGATCCATACGGAGAAAGATCTGGTGACTTCCCTGAAAGACTATATTAAGGCAGAAGAGGACAAATTAGAACAAATAAAAAAGTAAGCAAAGTGTTCTAAGATTCTGACTTTACCTGGATGTTTTCATTCTAGAGCTAAAACATTCTTTGAGCGGAAGTGGAAGCCATTTGTCTTAAAAAGCAATCTGGGGTGCCTGGATAGCTCAGTCGGTTGGGCGTCCGACTTCAGCTCAGGTCATGATCTCACGGTCCGTGGGTTTGAGCCCCGCGTCGGGCTCTGTGCTGACAGCTCAGAGCCTGGAGCCTGCTTCAGATTCTGTGTCTCCCTCTCTCTCTGCCCCTTCCCTGCTTGCTCTCTGCCTCTCTCTCTCTCAAAATAAAATAAAGACCTAAAAAAAAATTAAAAAAAAAAAAAAAAAAAAAAGCAATCTGAAATGACTAACATGGGAGCGCAAAAAACAAGAGTTAGGCCTGGCCCAGGAGTTCAGGTAGGGGAACGTGGATTGAGATTAGGATATAAATGGCTATGGGTGTTGACTGACAATTTCTAAAAATGGTGCTAATTTCTTCTGTCTTACTCTAATCTCCCTAATGAAGTCATCTTCTGGAGCAGTTTTCCAATTCTATTTATTCTTCACTGCTGTGTTTCCATTCTAGAGATTACAGTGATAAGTATTGTTAGTATTAATTGATACAGCTTTTCCTTAAATGCTAATTTATTTTTGATTGACTCAGGTTCATAGTTAATCCTGACCTGAGAATTCCTGCCTTTTGTTTAGTGAGTAACTGACTATTCAGCTTTTGTTTGTTTTAAAGTATAGTTTTTAGGTACTGGGGCGTCTGGGTGGCTCAGTTGGTTGAGTATCTGACTCTTGATTTTGGCTCGGGTCATGATCCCAGGGTCATGGGATCTAGCCCTCCATATAGCTCTGCACTCAGTATGGGGCCTGCTTAGGATTCTCTATCTTCCTTTGCCCCTTTTCCTCACTTGTGCATGGGCATGTGCGCACACTCACTCTCTCTCAAAATAAAAAATAAAATAAAATACAGTTTTTAGGTACTAAATGTAGAATTTTGGTATAAGTTTGATTTGAATGAATATGTAACTGAATTTTGATTGGGCTAATTTGTACTTTATGATAATCAATTATTTGGATTTAAGGACTTGTGAGGAGATGTATTTTTAGACTCTTGCTAGAGAGATCCAATCACAACTTTTTAAAGATAGGTTCCATTTACTATAACTATTTGAAAGAAATAAACTAAAAGAAAGGGCTTATTATATTTTGATTCTACCAAACTAGATTTTATCCATAACAGCCTTGCTTTTTAAAAAACCTATAATTTTATTTTAAAAATAATTTTTTTTTGAGAGAGAGAGTGCTTATGCGTGCACTATTCAGGAAGAGAAGAGAGAGAGAGGATCTTAAGCAGGCTCCATGCAGAGCATGGAGCCCAACGTGGGTCTTGATCCCACAACCCTGGGATCATGACCTGAGCCAAAATCAAGAGTCTGACCCTCAACCAACTGAGCCACCCAGGCGCCCGTAAAAAGAATTTTTAAATATAGTTTTAACTCAGAAGCCTCTAATCTAGTCTTTTTTTTTTTCTGAGTGCTTTACTAAATCGTGTTCTTCCTTATTAAGTGTATGTATGTTCCATTTATATGTCTTACATTTCCAGATGGGCAGAGAAATTAGATCGACTAACTAGCACAGCGACAAAAGATCCAGAAGGATTTGTCGGGCACCCTGTAAATGCATTCAAATTAATGAAACGGCTGAACACTGAATGGAGTGAGTTGGAGAATCTGGTCCTTAAGGATATGTCAGATGGTAAGTCCGATGGTAAGAATAAGAGCCAAAAAAAAAAAAAAAAAAAAAAAAAGTAAGGCAATATTGCTGCCATCTGTGGAAATGCCAATAGTAATGAATTCGGTTCCCAGAACATCAAGTATTCAGTGTTGTAACTGAAGTGTTGCAAGGTATGTTTGGTTTGACTAGAGTTAGTCTAGATCCTGAGTTCCTTGTTTTAAAAAAAGGAAATAAAAACTGGAAACAGAAATAAAAATAAAACTTTAGGGTAAAAAAAAGTAATTTCTGTTATTGGTGACTAGCACTGGTGCTATTTTGCTTTGAAATTTACAAAAATGAATAATTTGGCATATAGCTTCATTACTGAAGGTAATCGTAAAATGAAAAGGAGCTATATGCCAAATAATCATTAAATGAAATAATTCCTAAAGCGAAAAGGTTTACCTTCAAACTTTAAAAATTTTTGGGTAAATCTCTATTTTCTAATCAATTTTTAATGTATTTGTAGTGGTACTATAAGGAAACGTGTTAGCTGTGTTCCACATAGTATTTTGAAGCTTCGAATTGCTTTACTTAGACAATAAATTTAAAATCTAAGGCTGCAAACATTAACAATGAAGGTCTTTCTAATTGAACAATAAAATTGTAGTTGGAATATTGAGGTATGTTAAATATTTTAGTAACAGACACAGAAAACTAAGTCTGGAGTTAAAGAACTAGAGGGAATATGCTTAGAGTGGGAGCTCAAATATTTGTTCAGTGACTAAATGTGGAATGAAAAAAAGAAAGAGGATGAAAACTGAGCTAGCTATGTAAATAAATGAAAATACTCTAAGGGTGCTTACAAGTGTTTGTGAGCAGTAAACCATTATGCGTAGGATAGGAAACCTTGGAAAGAAAAATTAAGGCAAACACTTGTGAAAATTTCTTCATGATAAGAGGGAAATAGAGGTGATTAGTTGCTCTCTTACATAGCACCATGAGAACATTTTTAAAGTCATGTACGTATGTGTACACACATACACATACACAATTAAAAAAAATTCTCAGGTAATGACCTTTACAACTTAAGTTATTTTATAAGGTAAATCTTGAGATTTTGATGTTTTAATCTATGGTAGTCATCCCATAATTCTATAATATGTATATTTTCTCTTTTTTAATTAGAAAGGATTTAAGCAACTTCTTGGATTTTGATTTGGGTCATAGAAAATTTGTGACATTTGTAAAACTTGTAAAATTCCATGTGGACATTGTGACTAAGAGTTGGTCTTAAAAATAAAAAAATATGCTTGATATGTACTTTAGCCCTCTCCTAGCCAGTTGTTCATTTGCATGTTTTCATTAACAGAAAAATTCCTGGTCTTTTACTTTTGAAAATACACAGAGTTGATTATAAGTAAATGAGAGGGGAGGGAAGTTTCATACCCACCTTTTATTTGCAAATGATGACACATAGTATTAAAATTTTAAATCAATTTTGTTTTTGTTATTGTTTTTTACTTTAACCTTAAGGAGTATTTAGCATCCATTCTCCTTAGGGGTTATATAGTTATCAGTTATTAGTTTGTTAGTTTTATTTTTGCTATATTTTATATAAAACCTTTTAATATTAAGATCAGATTTTATATAGAGCAAATCTTGGGTAATAACTATATTCAATAATTTAACAGATCTAAATATATTTTAATAAACTAGCTCACTTGACGATCTTAAGTATATAATTAAAATCTCTATTTCTTCCTCAGAGAATTCCACCAAACTTTATATATTTACATATTTATATAATGTGTAGCACATGGAAGAAGAAAATAGAACTCTAGTTTTTTTTAAAGTTTGTTTAAGAAAAAATTTTTTAATGTTTTTCTTTGAGAGAGAGAGAGAGAGAGAGAGAGAGAGCATGAGCAGGAGAGGGGCGAGATATAGGGAGACACAGAATCGGAAGCAGGTTCCAGGCTCTGAGCTGTCAGCACATAGCCTGATGCTGGGCTCGAACTCATGAATTGTGAGATCATGACCTGAGCCGAAGTTGTACACTTAACCAACTGAACCACCCAGGTGCCCCAAAATAGAACTTAATTAAGCACATACATTTTACTTACAATCTGTTATTTGAAAGTATAATTGGTTGGGGCGCCTGAGTGGCTCAGTTGGTTGAGCATCTGACTTCAGTTCAGGTCATGATTTCTCGGTTTGTGAGTTCAAGCCCTGTGTCAGGCTCTGTGCTGACAGCTCAGAGCCTGGAACCTGCTTCCAATTCTGTGTCTCCCTCTTTCTTTGCCCTTCACCTGCTTGTGCTCTTTCTTTCTTCTCTCTTAAAAATAAACATTAAAAAAATTTTTTAAGTATAATTGGTTGCCAGTGGATGTCATTTTCACATCCATGAATCGAATCATTTTTCAAGCTTAGTGGAGGCTATGTTGTGTAACTAAAAACTCAGTTATCATGTTGATCTTTACCTAGTACAGGTAGGATTTATGCAGCGACTTCAGATTACTTAAGCAACATCAGGGTTTAGGAAGATTGAGTAAGTTAGAGGTATTTCAAATCTTACTCAGTATATTTGTTGTTGTTTTTCATTGTTGAGCATATGGAACTTTCATGGTATGGTAGAAAATTATAATAAAATGAATTTTGAAAAATCCTTGTAAACACTATATTACAGATTGGAAGTCTGTGAGGTTTTAGTCATTTTTGTGTTTTTCTTTTTTTCTTTCTTTTCTTTTTTTTTAAATTTCAAGGCTTTATCTCTAACCTAACCATTCAGAGACAGTACTTCCCTAATGATGAAGATCAGGTCGGGGCAGCCAAAGCTCTGTTGCGTCTCCAGGACACCTACAATTTGGATACAGACACCATCTCAAAGGGTAATCTTCCAGGTATGAATTCTTCTAGTCTATAAAACCCTTATCACCTGGCTGCTCTATTCAGTCCATTAGGACATTAATCTAAAAAATCTTTTGTATTTTAAGATTTTTAGCTTTAGTTTATTTCATAGTCTTTGATGACAAATAACCCTCTATTTCTCTAGGACTTAATAGTTGTGGGTAAGTTTCTAGCTTGTGAAGCTTAATGTTACAGGAACTAAACTTAAGTAGGCATGTTTAGCCTAGAAAAAGAAACAATCGTCTCCTCTTGTTTTTCTTTAGAACATCCAATGTTTGTATGTAAAGTTATAAGGCAATTGATAGTCAAAGTTTATATGTTCATTAGTTTAAAAACCAAGACATATTTGGTATACACAGATTTTTAAAGAGTTCTGTAATGTGGAACATCCTGCTTTTTCCAATTTTGGCACAACCTTTTTTTTGGGTTACAGCTGATTTCATGAGAATTTGCTTAAAATTTTTTTTTTATTGTGCAAAAGTTAAATAACAAAATTTATAAGCTTAATCACTTTTAAATGTGTGGTTTAGTGGCATTAAGTACATTCACACTGTTACGCAAACATCACCAACATCCATCTATATAGCTCTTTCATCTTGTAAAACTAAAACTCTGTACCCATTAAATAATAACTCCCTATCCCCTATTTTCCCCAGCCTTATTATTCTACTTTGTTTTCTTTTAAGTTTATTTATTGTTGAGAGAGAGAGAGTGTGTGTGTGCAAGTGAACAGGGGAGGGGCAGAGAAGAGGGGGCAGAGAGAGAATCCCAAGCAGGCTCTGAGCTGTCAGCACAGAGCCTGATGTGGGGTCCAGCCCAGGAACTGTAAGGTTGTGCCCTGAGCCAGAGTCAAGAGTCAGATGCTCAACTGACTGAGCCACCCAGGTGCCCCCTGTCATTATACTTTATGTTTTATGATTTTGACTGTTCTAAGTACCTCATATAATTGGAATCATACAGTATTTGTCTTTTTGTGACTGGCTTATTTAACTTAGCATAATGTCCTCAAGGGTCATCCATGTTGTAGCAAATGTCAGAATTTCTATACAACATGTATGTGGGTACACACACACATATCACATTTTGCTTACCCTTTATCCATCAATAGGACACTTGGGTTGCTTCCATGTGTTAGCTATTGTGAATAATACTACTATGAACATGAGTGTGCAAATATCTCTTTGAGACCCTGCCTCTCATTCTTTCTTTAGGTATATATCCAGAAGCATAATTGCTGGATCCTATGGATCAAATTCTATTTTTAGTGTTTTGAGGAACTGCCATACTGTTTTCTGTAGTAGATAGACCATTTTATATTCCCACCAACATGTATAAGGATTCCAATTTCTCTGCCTACTCTCCAACACTTGTTATTCTCTCCTTTTTTGATAGTGGCCATCCTATTGGGTGTGAGGTGATATCTTGTGGTTTTGCATTCCCTAATTATCAGTGATGTTGAGTATCTTTCCATGTGCTTAGTAGCCATCTGTATGTCTTCATTGGTGAAATGTCTGTTGAAGTCTTTTGCCATTTTTTAATTGCTTTTTTTTTTGTTGTTTTAGGAGTTGTCTATATATTCTGGATATTAATCCCTTATGAGATAGATGATTTACAAATATTTTCACCCATTCTGTGGGTTGCCTTTTTACTTGGTTGATACTGTCTTTTGATGCATAAAATTTTTAAATATTTGTGAAGTCCAATTCATTTTTTCTTTTGTTGCCTATGCCTTCAGGGTTATATATAAGAAATTGTTGCCTCATCCAATGTCATGAAGCTTTTTTCCTCTGTTTTCTTCTAAGAGTTTTATTGTTTTAGTCTTACATTTAGGTCCATTATCCATTTTGAGATAATATTTACAAATGGTGTTAGGGTAAGCATCCAACTTCATTTTTTTTTTTTGCATGTGGATATCCACTTTTTCCAGCACCATTTGTTAAAAAGACTGTCCTTTCCCCCATTGATTAGTCTTGGCACCCATGTCAAAAAGTATATGACCATATATGTGAGGGTTTATTTCTGGGCTTTCTATTCTGTTCCATTGTATGTCTGTTTTTACACCATATTAATACCACACTATTTTGATGACTGTAACTTTGTCGTAAGTTTTAAAATCTGGAAGTTTGAGTTCTCCAGTTTTGTTCTTTTTCAAGATTGTCTTGAGTATCCCATGAGATTACATATGAATTTAGAGTAGAGTACATATGAATTTCTGCCAAAAATATCATTGGGATTTTGATGAGATTGTATTGAATCTGTAGATCAGTTTGGGTAGTATTGCCCTTTTAATAGTATTAAGTTTTCCAATCCATGAACATGGGATGTATTTCCATTTATTTATGTTTTCTTTAATTTATTTCAGCAATGTTTTGTGGTTTTCATTGTACATATTTTTCACTTCCTTGGTTAAGTTAATTCCTAACTATTTTATTCTTAGAATTATTTAGTAGTTTTCTTTTCAGATTATTCATTGTTAGTATGTAAAAATGCAACTGAGTTTTTTGTGTTGACTTTATATTCTGCTATTTTGCTGAATTTATTTATTAGCTGTAACTGTGTGTGTGTGTGTGTGTGTGTGTGTGTAGTCTTTAGGGTTTTCTGCATAGAGGTTAATAATACCATCTGCAAAGAGAGATCATTTTACTTCTTCTTTTCCAATTTGGCTGCCTTATATCATTTTTTCTTGCCTAATTGCTCTGACTAGAGTTTGCATACAAAGTTGAATAGGAGTGAAAATGGGCATCCTTGTTTTTGTTCTTCATTTTAAAAGAAAAGCATTCAGTCCTTCACCATTGCATGTTTGCTGTAGATTTTTCAAGTATATCTTTTTTATATTGAGGTAGTTTCTTTTTACTTTTAGTTTGTTGAGTGTTTTAGCTGCATCAGTTGAGATGCTCATGTTTTTTTCCTTTTATTCTGTAATGTGGTGTTTTACATCAATCAGTTTTCTTATCTTGAGACATCCTTGTTTTCCAGGAATTCCCCTGGTTATCGTGTATTATCCGTTTAATATTCTGTTTGCCAGTACTTCACTGAGGATTTTTCATCAATATTTGTAAGGGATATTGGTCTGTAGTTTTCTTGTAGAGTCTTTGGTTTTGATGTAAGGGTAATGCTGGCCTCATAGAATGAAAAAGGAAGCATTCTCTCCTCTTCAGTTTACTGGAACAGTTTGAGAAGAATTGGTGTTTAAATGTTTGGGAGAATTCTCCATTGAAGCCATTAGGTCCAGGGCTTTTCTTTGTCAGGAGACTTTTGATTACTGAATTAGTCTCTTTACTAGTTACCAGTCTATTCAGATTTTCTATTTCTTTCTTAGTCTTGGTAGGCTTTTTGTTTCTAGGAATTTGTCCATTTCTTCTAGGTTATTTGTGAGTGTACATTTTTCATAGTACTCTCTTATGATCCTTTGTATTTCTGTAGAATCAGTAGTAGTGTTCCTTTCATTTTTTTGAGGAGGGAGGGGCAGAGAGAGAGGGAGAGAATATTAAGCAGGCTCCATGCTCAGCATGTAACCTGACTTGGGGCTCAATCCCATGACCTTGGGATCATGACCTGAGACAAAGTCAAGGTTCAGATGCTCAACCGACTCAGCCATCCAGGCACCCCTCATTTTTTATTTTAGTAATTTGAATATTCTCTTTTTTTCTTAGTTTATGTAGCTAAAGGATTATCAATTTTGTTGATCTTTTTTAAGGACTAACTTTTCGTTTCATTAATTTTCTTTCTTCTTTTTTTAATGTTTATTTTTGAGAGAGAGAATGTGCACATGTCTACATGCAAGCAGGGGAGGGGCAGAGAAAGGGAGACAGGATCTGAAGCGGGTTCTGCACTGACAGCAGAGAGCCTCATGGAGTCTTGAACTCATGAACTGTAGTATTATGACCTGAGCTGAAATCAGATGCTTAACTGACTGAGCCACCTAGGTGCCCTGGTTTCATTAGTTTTCTCTCTTTTTTATAGTCTACTTAATTTACCTCTAATACTTCCTTTCTTCTGCTAGCTTTGGGTTTGGTTTTTTCTTGTTTTTCTTGTGTCTTAAGTTGTAAAGTTAAGTTATTGGTTTGAGATCTTTCTAGCTTTTTAATGTAAGCATTTACATTAAAATCTTTTTTTATATAGTTTATTGTCAAGTTGGTTTCCATATAACACCCCGTGCTCATCCCCACAAGTGCCCTCCTCCATGCCCAACACCCCCTTCCCCTATCCCCCTCCCCCTCAGCCCTCAGTTTGTTTTCAGTATTCGAGTCTCTCATGATTTGCCTCCCTCCCTCTCCCTAACTATTTTTCCCCCCTTCCCCTCCCCATGGTCCTCTGTTAAGTTTCTCCTTTTAGACTTGTGAGTGAAAACATATGGTATCTGTCCTTCTAAAATCTTTTTACACTGCTTTCACTGTGTCCTGTAAGTTTCAGTATGTTGTGTGTTTGTTTTCATTTAAGTATTTTCTAATTTTCTCTGATTTCTTTTTTGTTCCATTGGTTGCTTAAGAACATGTTTCATTTCCACAAATTAAAAAATCTGCTAGTTTTACTTGTGTTACTGATACCTATCTTCACATATATTTTACTTATGCTATCTCTCACTCTTTCTGTGAGTATATGGCTTACTACCATTACTATCTCCTTGTCATTATCAGCTGGAGAAATTAATTACTTCTATCTTCATATTGAAATTGATTTTCCTGGTGAGAATATACAGTGGGGAAGAGTTACTTGTTAAGATGTTTTCTAGCTCACCTCTCTTTATTTGGGGTGAATATGAAGTGGGAAACCTGACCATAGTACAACAATATTAAATAAAATTTCCATTAAGCTGGAACATAGTTCTATTATTTCCTATTTATAGTAATATTATACATTATTAACACTTGATAAGATCATAACCTTATTTTTTAAAATTGGCTTTGGGCATAAGATATCAGTTCATTTAATAAATAATAACTGTATAGTATGTACCATTCTGTTTGGTTCTAGGAATACAGTAATGAGTAAGACTAATATAGCTCCTTGCCCTTAGGATACTTACATTATTAGAATATAGTATGGTGAATGCCTGAGTGAGGATAATTTAGGATACCATGGGAACACATAGAAGGAAACCTAATTCTGCACTTGATAAAAGACATAAAGGAAGGCTTCCTGGAAGATTCATTAAAAATTAGGATATAAGAGACAAGGATTTAACCAGGAAATTGAGGAAAAGAATGGGCATGACAAAAGTGTTCCAAGCAGGGAGAATGTGTATAAAGGCCAGAGAGGAGAGAGTGTATTATATCAGCTGTTTTAACAAGTAATTTGTTCAAGAGGTGAGTGTATGGGGTATAGAAATGGGGGTTTGTGAGAGTAGTGAGAGATGAGGCTAGATAGGTTAAGCAGAAGCTATCTCTTGAAGGGCTTTGTCAGCCATGTGGAGAAGTTTGAAATTCTCTGAGTGCAATGAGGAACCATTGAAAAGTTTTTAATAGGGAAGTTATGTTATTTTCATTTTAGGAACATAATTGTGACTGTAGAATGGAGATTGGATTGGGACCTGGGGGTAGGGACAAAGAATTCAGGGAAGAGGTTGTTGTAAAAATTTAAGAGATGATAGTGGTAGCTAGTAGGTATGGAGAGAAGAGGACAAGTTGTTAAGCTGTTGAGGAGGTGTAATGGTGAAGTTTGATGGTGGAAAATTTTATAGGAAATTCACTGGGTTCCCTGAATTCTTCATCTTTTTAAAAAAAATTTTTAATGTATATTTATTTTTAAGAGAGAGAAAGTGTGAGCAGGGGAGGGACAGAGAGAGAGAGAGAGGGGGAGAGAGGATCTGAAGCAGGCTCCGTGCTGACAGCAGCAAGCCTGATGTGGGACTCAAACTCACAAACCGTGAGATCATGACCTGAGCCGAAGTAGGATGCTCAACTGAGCCTGGAGGCGCCCCTGAATAGTTCAACTTTTATCTAGAAATCAGTTGGTAAGATTTTCATAGAGAATGGCTGAAAATAAGACTCCCTGAGGATATGTGCAATTATTTTTCATTGGGACAATATCCTTTCTCATGTACTTTGTATCACTTTATTGACATTTCTTCCTCTTCAAGTCACTATTTTGGGTTCAGTTTTTATTGAATTTTTCTCTCATGCAAATTCCTTTTAAGTAGAGTCCCTGAAATTTTCTAAGCATATTATGTCCTATAACTGGTAAAAAATAACACTAGAGTGAAATAATAAACAGTTTTTACACTTTTCTTATTCTCAAAGATCACATTAAAAGATCACTAATGTGTTTGAAGGCCCCTTGAGCACTTTTCCTTCTTTTCTCAAGGTAATGTCTATTATGAACTTCGTGTATATTCGTCCATCTTCTTATACTTTACTGCATAGATTATTGTGTTTTAAAAATTTAATATATTTTGTGTATCTTTCTGTAACTTTTTTCACTCAATTTAAGTAAATTCATCCGCATTGATTAAACTCATCTAATTGCTGTATGGTAGTATATGACAGAATTTATTGATTCTCCTGTGCATGGATGGACATTTTGGTTATTTCCAATGTTTTGCTATGTCAAACAGGGTTTCGGTAAACATTCTTATATCTGTATCCTCTTGCACCCATGCAAATGTTTCTTTAAAGAAGTCACGGTATATGCTTCTTCAGCTTTACCACTTGTTCTCCAGAGCAGATGCACCAGTTTGTACTATCACTAGCAGTGTGTAAGAGTTCCTATATCTTCATCTAATTGCCAACCCTTGGTTTTGTCAGACTTAAAATTGTAGCAGGTTAGTTGTGAAACAATCAGGGTGAGAGTAGGGGGAAGGATATTTGTGTTTTCAATTGTCTCAAAACAAAACAAAACAAAAATCAGAGAAAAGCTTATTTCAGTGAAAGATTACTGATGCCATGTTACTCCCTGATTTCTTTTTGTCTGCTTCTTCCTCCTTTTTGGGTCTTGCTTTGTTGATATATTTTTAATTTTTTTTAATGTTTATTCATTTTTGAGAGAGACAGAGCATGAGCAGGGTAGGGACAGAGAGAGGAGATACATAATCTGAGGCAGGCCAGGCTCTGAGCTGTCCACACAAGAGGGACACTGATGTGGGACTCAAACTCACAAACTGCAAGATCATCACCTGAGCTGAAGTCGGATGCTTAACCAACTGAGCCACCCAGGTGCCCCAATATATTTTTAAAATGTTTTATTTATTTTGAGAGAAAGACAGGGTGTAAGTGGAGGAGGGGCAGAGAGAGATGGGGGAGAGAGAGAATGCCAAACAGGCTCCCTGTTGTCAGCGCACAGCCCAACGTGGGACTCAATCCCATGAACCCTGAGGACATGACTTAAGTCGAAATCCGAAACCAGATGCTTGACCAACTGAGCCACCCAAATATCCCACTTTGTTGATATTTTTAATATAAAATCTAGTAAGTTATATGCATGTTGGCATCCCTGGTGTCTTTATAGTTCATAGACTATTCCTTTGGCTTCAGGTTGTACCTAACCCTGATTTGTTGAATAGATCCACATCTTCCAAAGATAAATGCTTTTTTTTTTAAGCTGTAATTTTTTTTCGGTATGGAAAATGTCTAATGTATAAAATTTTATACAAGTGGAAGTTGAATGTTCATGCTCCTTAAAGTAAATGTCCCAGGTTATGGATGAGCCACAAAATTGTGTTTTTAAGCAAAGTTTTACTCTACTATCATAGAGTATTCCAGTTTATATTGTGATAATAAATAAAAGGACTCAACTAAGTCACAACATTCTTTTCTCCTCATCAAATTCTAACCATTTGCCCTTTGTATGAAAGCTTTCTGCTGTCTTTTTCTGACAGCATCACTTTTTTTTATTTCATTTTCTTTGTTTTCTTGCCCGTTTACTTTTTCTCAGGTTCTCTATTTTGGAAACAGCCTTCCCTTTCAATTGCTGCATCACTTATTTTTCATTTTCTTCTTTTAAGAATGTGATTCCCAGGCATTCTACCTCTAATTGTGAATGGGTCAATAGGTAAAATAAGCAGAGCCTCTTTAACTACCAAAACAGAAGAGCTAAAGATCCTCTTCTGGTTTCATCAGACTTTCAAATAGCATTGCCAGAATATCAGGTCATGTAAAAAAATATCACTGGGGCTACCTAAATATATTAATGGCAGACTGTCCTTTTGTCTTTTGCATGTCCTGAGAAAACTACTCTTAATTGCTTCATTATAAGCTTATCTTAGAACTGTACACCAGTTTTCATAGCTGAAAAATAGGGTCAAAAATTTAAAAAAAATTTTTTAAGGTTTAAAAAAATTTTTTTTTACATTTATTTATTATTGAGAGACAGAGAACGAACCGGGTGGTAGAGACAGAGAGAAGGAGACACAGAATCCAAAGCAGGCTCTAGGCTCTGAGCTGTCAGCACAGAGCCGACATGGGGCCTGAACCCGTGAACCATGAGATCATGACCTGAGCTGAAGTCAGTCACTCAACCAACTGAGCCACCCAGGCACCCTTAAACATTTTTTTTAAATATTTTATTTATTTTTGAGAGAGACAGAGCATGTGAGTGGGGGAGGGGCAGAGAGAGAGGGAGACACAGAATCTGAAGCAGGCTCAGGCTCTGAGCTGTCAGCACAGAGCCGATGCGGAGCTCAAACTCACAGACTGCGAGATCATGACCTCAGCCAAAGTCAGACGCTTAACCGACTGAGCTACCCAGGCGCCCTGGGAGTCAAAATTTAAATTTTTTTTTTTCCTGGAATTGCATCATGTTAAGCTATTAATGTAGTTTCTTGGTATCTTTTCCTAGGGTGGAATAATAGGTAGTTAAGGGACGTGTCAAATACATATCTTCATCTTCATTTTAGGAATATACTGATAATCAGTCACTATCCATAAGTGACTATTTAATAAGAGAAAAAAAGGGAATGGAGGTAGTTGTATGTATCGAATTGTGTATTGGTTTGTGTAATCCTGGAGTGCATACACCTCCATGCTAGCACTCTGCTTAGTAGTGGAATCTCATATCTTCAGACCAGGGCATGCTTTCCCCTACAGTCAGTATTGGAGCGCTGGTAAAACATGCCCATGCCTTTCCTTTCTCTAAATTTATTTCTCACGAACTCCTTTTCTGCTAGCATTTAAAAACAAACAAACATATGTTGACATCAATGGATAGGTATAACTAAGTCTGGTTCTAGCCTATTGAGTGAGTGACTCCTTGAAGTGTATTCAGTCATTTACTAAGGAAAACACCATTGTGTTCCTTTTTCTACCAGTTTCCTTTGCAGTATTATCAGACACTTAAATGTGTGGGATTATATCTGTTTTATTGAAGAAATATTAGGTTATTCTGCTATTACCAATAGTTTATTTTTAAAAGTTCACTATTCTGGAGGTATGATTTTTACTACAACATTAGTTTATTCTCAGACCTATATGTTCTATTACCAATAGTTTATTTTTAAAAGTTCACTATTCTGGAGGTATGGTTTTTACTACAACATTAGTTTATTCTCAGACCTATATGTTCAGAAGTCTGGCTAGAGGTATCAGTTGTATTGGTTTGTTTTCAAAGAACAAGTTCTGGTTTCATTGATCTGTTCTACTGTTTATTTAGTTTCTATATCATTTATTTCTGCTCTAATCTTTATTTTTTCCTTCCTTCTGCTGATATTTTGTTTTGTTTTGTTTTTCCTAGACCCTTTGGGTGTAAGGCTAGATTGTTTATTTGAAATTTTTTTTCTTTTTTTTTTTTTTACGTGTTTTTTGTTTTGTTTTGTTTTATTTGAGAGACAGAGACAGAGCACAAGTGGAGGAGGGGCATAGAGAGAGGGAGACACAGAATCTCAAGCAGGCTCCAGGCTCTGAGCTGTCAGCACAGAGCCCAGTGTGGGGCTTGAATCCATGAACCGTGAGATAATGACCTGAGCCAAAGTCAGACACTTAACCCACTGACCCTAACCAGCTGCCCCTATTTGAGATTTTTTTTTGCTTCTTGAGGTAGGTCTGTATTGGTATAAACTTCCCTCCTAGAACCACTTTTGCAGTGTCCCATTGTGTTTTCAGTTTCATTTGTTTCCTTTTACTTTCTTTATTTTTATTTCCTGATTGACCCATTCATAGTTTAGTAGCATGTTATTTATTTATTTTTAATTTACATCCAAGTTAGTTAGCATATAGTGCAATAATGTTTTTAGGAGTAGATTCCAGTGATTCAACCCCTATGTGTAACACCCAGTGCTCATCCCAACAAGTGTCTTCCTTAATGCCCCTTACCCATTTAGCCCATGCCCCCACCCACAGCCCCTCCATCAACCCTCAGTTTGTTCTCTGTATTTAAGAGTCTCTTATGTTTTGTCCCCCTCCCTGTTTTTTTTATATTATTTTTGCTTCCCTTCCCTTATGTTCATCTGTTTTGTATCTTAAATTCAACATATCAGTGAAGTCATGTGATACTTGTCTTTGTTTGACTTATTTCGCTTAGCATTATACATTCTAGTTTCATCCACATTGTTGCAAAAGGCAAGATTTCATTCTTTTTGATTGCTGAGTAATACTACATTGTGTGTGTGTGTGTGTGTGTGTCTATCACATCTTCTTTATCCATTTATCTGTCGATAGACATTTGGGCTCTTTCCATACTTTGGCTGTTGTCGATAACGCTGCTATAAACATTGGGTGTATGTGCCCCTTTGAGACAGTACACCTGTGTCCCTTGGATACATACCTAGTAGTGCAGTTGCTGGATCGTAGGGTAATTCTATTTTTAACTTTTTGAAGAACCTCCATAACATTTTCCAGAGTGGCTGCACTAGTTTGCAGTCTCACCAACAGTGCAAAAGAGATCCTCTTGCTCCGCATCCTTGCCAACATCCGTTGTTGCCTGAGTTGTTAATGTTAGCCATTCTGACGGGTGTGAGGTGGTATCTCATTGTGGTTTTGATTTGTATTTCCCTGATGTTGAGTGATATTGAGCATTTTTTCATGTTGACTGTTGGCCATCTGGATGTCTTCTTTGGAGAAGTGTCTATTCATGTCCTCTGCTCATTTCTTCACTGGATTATTCTTTGGGTGTTCTGTTCGATAAGATATTTACAGATTTTGGATACTAACCCTTTATGTGATACGTCATTTGCAAATACCTTCTCCAATTCCATTGGTTGCTTTTGAGTTTTGCTGATTGTTTCCTTTACTGTGCAGAAGTGTTTCATCTTGATGAGGTCCCAATAGTTCATTTTTGCTTTGATTTTCCCTTGTCTCCGGTGACGTGTTGAGTAAGCAGTTGCTGGGGCCGAAGTCAAAGAGGTTTTTGCCTGCTTTCTCCACCAGGATTTTGATGGCTTCCTGTCTTACAGTTAGGTGTTTCATCTATTTTGAGTTTATTTTTTTTGTGTGTGTGTATAGTGTAAGAAAGTGGTCCAGCTTCCATTTTTCTGCATGTCGCTGTCCAGTTTTCCCAGCACCATTTCCTGAAGAGACTGTCATTATTCCATTAGTGGAATGTTATTTATCCTCCATTTATTTGTGGTCTTTCCGGATTTGTGTGTGTGTGTGTGTGTGTGTGTTTGACTTCTGGTTTCATGGCATTGTGGTAAGAAAAGATGTATGCTATGACTTTGATTTTTTTTTAATTTGTTGAGGCTTGTTTTATAACCTAATATGTGCTCTATTCTGGAGAACATTCCATGTGCACTTGAAAAGAATGTGCATTCTGCTGTTTGAGGGTGGGATGTTCTGAATATATCTGTTAAATCTGTCTAGTCCAGTGTGTCATTCAAAGCCATTGTTTCTTTGTTGATTTTTCTGTTTAGATGATCTGTCCATCAATGTAAATGGGGTGTTAAAGTTCCGTTATTATTGTATTAATATTGAATAGTTCCTTTATGTCTATTATTAACTATTTTACGTATATGAGTGCTCCCATGTTGGATACATAAATATTTATAATTGTTAAATCTTGTTGGATTGTCTCCTTTATTTATTTATTTTTTAAGTTTTTTTTTTAATGTTTATTTATTTTTGAGAGAGAGAGAGAGACAGAGTGTGAGTGGGCGAGGGGCAGAGAGAGAGGGAGACACAGAATCTGAAGCAGGCTCCAGGTTCTGAGCTGTCAGCCCAGAGTCCGATATGGGGCTCGAACTCACGAACTGTGAGATCATGACCTGAGCCAAAGTCAGACCCTTAACCGACTGAGCCACCCAGGCGCCCCGTCTCCTTTATTTAAAGTCCTTGTTTTAATGTCTAGTTTGTTTGATATAAGTATTGCTACTTTACTTTATCTTGACATCTATTTGCATGATAAATATTTCTCCATCCTCTTAATTTCAATATGGAGGTATCTTCAGATCGAAAAGGACTCTCTTAGTAGAAGAAAAATAAATAAATACATGAGTTTCTTGTAGGCAGCACATAAATGGGTCCTATTTTTTAAATCCATTCTGTTACCCTATGTTTTTTGATTGGACTATTTAGTCCATTTACATTCAATGTAATTATTATTACATATGTATTTATGGCCATTTATTACTTGTTTTGTGATTGTTTCTGAAGGTTTTCCCTGATCTTTTCTTGTCTTTCTCTCTTTCATCGTTTGTTGGTTTCCTTTAGTGATATATTTGGATTTCTTCCTCTTTATTCTTTGCATGTTTATTAGTGGTTTTAGGTTTGCATATAACCTCTTCTAAATATAGCAGTCTGTATTAAGTTGATGGTCATTTAAGTTTGAACCTCTTTACTCCTTTCTTCCTCATGTTTTAGAATATGGTGTCATATTTTACACCCTTTTATTTTGTGAATTTCTTGGCTGATTTTTTACAGAAAAATTCATTTTTTACTATTTATGTGTTTCCTGCCTTTATACTGTTGCTTTTAGTCTCTCCTTTCCACTCAGAGTCCCCTTTAATATTTCTTGCAGGGCTGGGATAGTGGTCATGAACTCCTTTATTTTTTGTTTATCTGGGACATTCTTTATCTCTCCTTCTATCCTGAATGACATCCTTGCTGAATAGAGTATTTTTGGCTGCAACTTTTTTCCACTCAGCACTTTGAATATATCCTGCCATTTCTTTCTGGCTTGGAAAATTCCTGCTGAAAAATCTGCTAATAGCCTTGTGGGATTTCCTTTGTATGTAACTGTTTTCTTTTGTCTTGCTGCTTTTAATATTTTTTCTTTATCACTGTATTTTGCCATTAAAAAATTTTTTTTTAATTTTTGAGGGCGTGAGAACGCTTGAGAGGGGGAGAGGGGAAGAGAAGTGGGGGGGGGGGACAGAGGATCCTAAGTGGGCTCTGAGCTGACAACAGCAAGCCTGATGTGGGGCTTGAACTCACAAACCATGAGATCATGACCTGAACTAAAGTTGGATGCTAAACCCACTGAGCCACCCAGGCATCCCTATATTTTGCCACCTCAATTACAATATGTCTTGGTGTGGATCTGCTTTTGTTGAGAGAGACAGAGAGAGAGAGAGAGAGAGAGAGAGAGAGAGAGAAACAGAGAGAGAGAGAGGACCTTCAGCAGGCTCCATGCTCAGCACAGAGCCCCAGTGCAAGGCTTGATCCTAGATCCTACAACTCTGGGATAATGACCTGAGCTGAAATCAAGAGTCACATGCTTAACCAACTCAGCTACCCAGGTGTCCCTTACTGGACTATTTTAAATGTAAATCCTAGACATAATGTCAATTTATTCAAAATAATTAAATATGTATATCTAACTGATCAGTCAGGTCTTTTTAAAATAACATAATCACTATTATCCAACCTAATAAAGCGACATTATTTCCTTCGTATAACTTAATATCCAGTTATTAATTTTTCTGTTGATCTCAAAGGTATCTTTTTACCTTTCACATTTTGGTTGTGTCTCTTAAAGCTTTTTTATTCTCTTTTCCCCTCCTCTTTTCCTTTCATTCCACTGAATATTTGGAAAAACCTGGTCATAGGTCTTGTGGAATGTACATTTTGGAGTTGCCTAATTTCTTCTTTAATGTGAACTTGTTCTTCTAACTCCTGTGTTTTCCTATAAACTGGTTAAAGCTTGAGACTCCATTAGATTCTAGTTAAGTTTTTAAATTAACTCCATAGGTGGCGCTCTGAACTTCCTGTTGAATTTTATGACCAGATACTTAATGTATAATGAGTACATCTCATTATACTTTTTGTGCTAGTGATTGTTGAGTAGCTTCACTGGTGGGAGACTGATACACGTCCATATGAAGTTTTCCATGAGTTTCATCTAATTGTTTCGGCAGCCTTTGATGATCATTGCCTAGAACTATTTCATTAGGGGTTGCAAAATTTTGATTTTCTTATCCCATCATTCCTTCTACTTTTATTAGCTGGAATTCTATCAGTAAGAACTTTCTGGAACCATTTGGTTACCCTGAACTAGAGTTTATCTATGAAGGGCAATATAAATCCTTGATTGTTTTTCTTGTATCAATATTCAGAGTAATGAGTTGATGTTATAATAACTTCCAGTAGTGACCACTGATTGTTTTATCTGAAGTATCCTTATAAACTCATGGATTTCATATATTTTTATATTTCAATCCATTATATTATTTATTTGATGTCCAGATACCCTATTGAGGCCAGTGGGATCATCTTTAGATTGGATAATTTGTCTTTTTGAAATGACCCTATTATTCTTTGCTAGCAAGGAAATTTAATTTTTTGCACAGCTCTTTTTCCAAACTTATCTTATAAATTTCTACCCCACAGCAGAAAGAATCAGGCCTTGATTCTTTTTTGATTCGTTTATTTATTTTGAGAGAGAGTGTGATCACACGAGTGGGAGAGGGGCAGAGACAGAAGGAGAGGGAGTATCCCAATCATCGGTTTGTGAGATCAAGATCATGACCTGAGCTGACATCAAGAGTCAGGCACTTAACTGACAGAGCCACTCAGTCACCCCAGGCCTTAATTCTTTTTAATGGGGAATGACATTGAGGGAGTGGAATGTAGCTAGGTTTTAGGGATGTCTATTGCCATTGAGTTTGTCATTGATTCTAGATCTTTTCAATGGACAGAGATAGGAAATATGTGAGTTCATGTTGTTAATTCCAATTAAAGTATCCAAGTATCTCATTTGATTTACTGTTTAAAGATGGGATGTTAGGGACGCCTGGGTGGCTCAGTCAGTTAAGCATCCGACTGCGGCTCAGGTCGTGATCTCACAGTTCGTGGGTTCGAGCCCCGCTTCGGGCTCTGTGCTGACAGCTCAGAGCCTGGAGCCTGCTTCAGATTCTGTGTCTCCTTCTCTCTCTGTTCCTCCTCTGCTCGTGCTCTGTCTCCCTCTGTCTCTCAAAAATAAATAAATGTAAAAAAAATTTTTTTAAAGATGGGATGTTATATGGTTGCTATCATTCTATTCATATCATTCAGTTATACTTTTTGTTTATTATTTTTTATTTTTTATTTATTTATTTTATTATTTTTCTTTACAGGAAGAATGGTTTTATGCAGGAAATCGAAATTTATATCAATTTGTATAATTTGTATAAATTTTAAAGAATTTACTTTTAAGTGATTTCTACATCCAGTGTGGGGCTTGAACTCATGACCCCTAGATCAAGAGCCTCATGCTCTACTGACTAAGCCAGCCAGGTGCCCCTGAAATTTGTATAGTGCCTCCCAGAAAAAGATAGCCCTGTGAATGGATCCTTGAGCTGGATTTCAGCCCTATCCTATGGTCTCTGTCAACAGAGGCCCTGATGAGTATCCATCTCTCCATCTCAGTTTCTGAATACCTTATGCAGAAGTAAGACTACGAGGAACAAAAGTATGAACAAGTCTTTGCATCTAGATTACTCTTGGCCAACGCTGTGTAGTCTATGTGCTTAGCCATGCCTTGTAAATATTCTAATAGAGATGTCTTGAGAAATTCCTCTTTTTCCACTCCCCTTCTCTCCCCTTTATTTTTCTATCTAGTGTTAATTGATCAAGTTTCCTGAGGACACATTTTGAGTTTTCTGAACTTTAGGGTGGCTGGATGGTGGTACAGATGCTGTCATCCTTCTTTCTGGTTTATTTACATTTCTCTGCGTTTCTGTTTTGATCAACCTGATAATTCTACTTCAAAAGAAAGAAGAAACTGCCTATATACATCATTGGCCCTTCAGAAGAAAAGATTTTTCTTAAAGCTCAGTCCCGTTGAGGTTTGTTTTATATTTTATTTAATTGAAGATCTCTTTGAGGCAGTGAAATCCTTACCCTTTATAAAGTGGCAAGGGCACCTAGGTGGCTCAGTCAGTTAAGCGTCTCTTTTTTTTTTTTTTTTTTTTTTAACTTTATAGTTTATTGTCAGGTTGGTTTCCATATAACACCCAGTGCTCTTCCCCACAAGTGACCTCCACCAAGACCATCACCCCCCATTACCTTTCCCCCTTCCCCTTCCCACCTCAGTTTGTTTTCAGTATTCAAGAGTCTCTTGTGTTTTGTCTCCCTCCCTCTCCCTAACTCTTTTTCCTCCTTCCCCTCCCCATGGTCCTCTGTTGGGTTTCTCCTGTTAGACCTATGAGTGCAAACATATGGTATCTCTCCTTCTCCGCCTGACTTATTTCGCTGAGCATGACACCCTCGAGGTCCATCCACTTTGCTAAAAATGGCCAGATTCCATTCTTTCTCATTGCCATGTAGTATTCCATTGTATAGATGAACCACATCTTCCTAATCCATTCATCAGTTGATGGACATTTAGGCTCTTTCCATGATTTGGCTATTGTTGAAAGTGCCGCTACAAACATTGGGGTACATGT
>CM053561.1:30929122-30990709 GCA_028646485.1 Cryptoprocta ferox | reverse complement strand
GAAAAGGAAACAGACTAGCATACAGGGAACAAAAGCACGCAAACGCACAGACAAATCAAACAAATAAGCAAGCCAAAAGGGGAAAGGATGTAAAGAAAAGGAAAGAAAAGAAAGAAGAGAAGAAAAGAGAGAAAAAGAAAAAAAAGACAAAAAGAAAAAGAAAAACAAGGTGGGGACAGAGACAGCAAAGGTCTATGGTCTGTCTAAAAGCATATAACCAGCCAAGAGGAGAGATAAGAATATGCTATGGGAAATATATCTGGATGGCAGCAGAAAAGGAGAAGCAAAGAAAAAAGGAAGAAAAAAAAAAAGACAACTCCCCTGTGCGGATGGGTGTTGTCTGGCCTCAGGTCAGGTCTGGAGGGGGGGCTGCTCTCGGGGGGGCGCTGCTCTCTCCGAGTCCCTGCCTTGGTGCTTGCGGGGAGAAGTATGGCGCCGCTTCAAAGCTTTGCCGGAACCAAGCGTTCCAAGCCGCCCTTCTGAGTCCGATCTCCCTGTGCCGCGGGCGAGTCAAACTATATTCTCCAAGCTCCGCCTCACTTCCAAATCCCAGTCCGTGCAGTTCAACACCGTCACCGGGGATGAGATGCGTTCCTGCTGGCGGCCGGCCTCCCGGCCCGGCTTGCGCTGCCCTTTTCGCGGAGCCGCCATCGCCGCTGCTGCTTTTCAAGGGGGCTTTCTGGCGCCACCGCCACCGCTTTTCACACCGCCGCTGCCTTTATCTGTGCTGCCGCCGCTCCCGGTGGGGCTTGGAGTGGATGCCGCTGCCGCTGCGCCCAAGGAAGAATTCGCCGGCTAGATGGGACGGATATCTCTCCCGGCGTTAGGCAGTGATATATGGGGAGACCAGCGAGTTTTTCCTCCCTTAGAGATGGTTCTAGGTGCGTTTTCCGCCTCTCTTTCTCTTCCCCTGGTCTCTCCGGGGCACAGTGCGCTCTCCCTGTCTTGGGGTGGGGCTCCTTCCCCCTGCACCACGGGACCCGCCCGTCTCCTAATTTCCCAGATCACAGTCACTCACTCAGGCATCTTTGAGGTTGTCTTCTTTCTGGTGTCTGTTTCTTCTTTCCCCCACCTGCAAATCCGAGTTTTATCACCTCAGTCCTTCTCAGTTCAATCCATGCAGGCTTGCGCTGATTACAGAGCTCCCTGCTTCTCTGCCATCTTGCCCGCTCTCCTATTATTTTTTATTTTTTAAAATATTTATTTATTTATTTGAAAGTTTATTTTGAGAGAGAGTGCATGTGTGTGCACATGTGAGAGCACAAGTTGGGGAGGGGCAGAGAGAAGGAGAAACAGAATCCTAAGCAGGCTCTGCTCCATCAGTGCACAGCCAGATGTGGGGCTCAAACTCATGAACGTGAGATCATGACCTTAAGAGTCCGACACTTAACCAACTGTGCCATCCAGGTACCCCTATTTATTTATTTTTAAGAGAGAGAACGCGTGCAGCGAGAGAGCGGACAAGTGGGAGGAGGGCCAGAGAGACAAAGGGAGACACAGTCCAAAGCAGGCTCCAGGCTCTCAGCTGTCAATGCAGAGCTCTGGCAAAGGGGGCTGGAACCCACAAACTGTGAGATCATGACCTGAGCCGGAATTGGATGCTTAACCTACTGAGCCTCCTAGGCACCCCCGTTTATTTCTTTATATAGTTTTTTTTTTTTTTTTTGGTTCTTATTGTAAGTAATGGTAATTGTACAGTACTTGAAAAGGTAGAAAGGTACAAAGATTTAGGAAACAACTTGTAATCCATCTTCCCAGGGTATCCGTTTAGCATTTTGAGATATTTCTGTCTAGATTTTTCTGGCTTTCCTATATGGCATTTGAAATTATCTTTCTGAATGAAAAATGCTGTTCCATTATGTTGACATATCTGCCCTGCTTTTAGTTTATTATAGTTTTTAGCTATCATATTTGGTTCAGCTACAAAAAAATTGTTTATATAAGGTGTTTTTTCCTCAACCCTTAGTATTAAACTCAATAATTGAAAAGTAGTATCAATTCATAGGCATAAAATTATTAGTCTTGTTTCATATTGCCAAATGTCTTAACAGTAAAGTTACCAGTTTACTACTCCCCTCCCCTAGTAAATTTTGCCATTTATATGGTATAATTTGATACAAACTTCTGGAGTCATAGTGTACAGATTCCAATTCTGGTTCTTTACTGTGTGACCTTGAGCATAATAGTTAACCTCTTTATACCTTCGTTCCTCATCTGGATTCCTTTGAGAATTAAATGAGTGATAAATGCCTGGCACATAGTAAGATCTCAGTAAATTTAGGCTGTTTAAAAATATTTTTCTGGGGCACCTGGGTGACTCAGTCAGTTGAGCGGCCAACTCTTGATGTTGGCTCAGGTCATATGATCCCAGGGTCATGGGATCAAGCTCCACGTCGGGCTCTACGCTTAGTATGGAGCCTGCTTGGGGTTCTCTCTCTCTCTCTCTCTCTCTCTCTCTTTCTTTCTCTCTCTCTCCCCCCTTTGTAAAATAAAAATAAAATAATAACAAAGTTAAAAAGTTTTTTCTTTAGGGTTGTTTTAATATATTTCTTTAATGATTAGTGAGAGTATTTTCTCAAGCGTTGTGGTTTCCTATTTTTATTTTATTTCATGTGAACTGTCAAATATCCTTTTTTCTTTTTACTAGGTTTGTTTTGGTTTGTTTGTTTGTTTTTAAGTAGGCTCCACACCCAATGTGGGGCTTCAACTCACAACCCTGAGATGGAGTCACATGATCTACCAACTGAGCCAACCAGCTATCTCCTTTTCTTAAGATAGAAGTTTTACTTCATAAACCAGTTAACATACCAACACCAAAAGCACAACTGATTAAAGATTAATGTTAGACTTCACCAAAATTAAAACTTCTGTACTTCAAAGTACACCATCAAGAAAGTGAAAGGACAACCCATAAAATAGGAAAGAATATGTGAAAATCATACTTCTGATCAGGTACTTGTATCCAGAATATATAAAGAACTCTAAAAATAATGAAAAGGATCAAATTTTTAAATGGGCAAAGGATTTGAATAGATATTTTCCCAAAGATGATATACAAATGTACAATAATGCATATGAAAAAATATTTAGCATCAGCATTAGAGAAATACAAATCAACATAATGAAATACTACTTTATGCCCAACAAAATGAGTATAATAAAAACAAATGGACAAGTGTTAGTGAGGATGTGTAGAAATTGGAACCTTCATACATTGCTTGTGGGATTGTAAAATGGTGTAGGCACTTTGGAGAACACTTTAGCAGTTCCTGAAAATGTTAAGCATAGAGTTGCCGTGGGACCCAACAATTCCACTGCTGCATATAAGGTAATAATGGTAATGAAAACAAATGTCCACACAGAAACTTTTGCATGCATATATGTAGTAGCAGTATTCACAAAAGCCAAAAACCTGAAAACAACTCAAATGTCCATCAATGGATAAACAAAGTATAGTCTTTTCATACAATGAACTATTGCTTGGCAATAAAAAGGATGCTACAACATGAATGAACCTTGAAAACTTTATGCTGAGTTGAAAGAAGCCAGTCACAAAAGACCCTATGTTGCATAATTCCACTTATATGAAATAAGCAGAATAGACAAATATGTAGATTCAGAAAGTAGATGAGTGGTTGTATAGGGCTAGGGCAGGGAGCAGGAGATAATGGTTACAGGGTTTCTTTTTGGGGTAATGAAAATGTTCTAAAATTAGATTGTGGTGTTGGTTGCACAACTCTGAATATACTAAATACTATTGTATTCTTTAAACGGGTGAACTTTATGGAATGTAAATTACATATCATTAATGCTGTTGGAGCGAAGCGGAAGGAAAAGGGAAGGAACCAATTTACAGGTTTGCCTCCCTTCTTGTCCATTCATTTCTTGCACAGATTGTTGGTTAGGAGTAAGAAATATGTCATATGGAATTCCTGCTGTGCTAGAAAATTGCATGCTTTAACTTAATTGATGTTTCATTTTGGTATGATGGCTGATAATTGAAGTCTTGGGTTTTCTAGGTCCATGACCCCTGTTAGTGTGATTCTTAGCATGTTTCATTACCTTGTAGATTGTTCCTTTGTTCATAAACTTTGGATAATTCTTGTTTTTCCTACCTGAGAAGGTTAAGTTCAAATGAAAGTGAGATAGCACTTTGAAAGCTGTTTAGTTTTAAATAAATAGAAAGTAGTATTAAGATTTCTAAAGTTCTCTGTATTTTCTTTCCATAGGAGTAAAACACAAATCTTTTCTAACAGTGGAGGACTGTTTTGAGTTGGGTAAAGTTGCCTACACAGAAGCAGATTATTACCATACAGAACTGTGGATGGAACAAGCACTAAGGCAGCTGGATGAAGGCGAGGTTTCTACCATTGATAAAGTCTCTGTTTTAGATTATTTGAGCTATGCAGTATACCAGCAGGGAGACCTGGATAAGGCACTTTTGCTCACAAAGAAGCTTCTTGAACTAGGTATGTTAACTTGGCCTAATTAAAGATTATATATATATATACATATATATACATATATATATATATACACACACACATTATAATTATATATAATAATTATGATATATAAAAAGTGCCAGGCTATATGACAAGATAAATATATGTATATTTCTGATATATCACTACATATCTTGTCATATATATATGTATATATATAATGATAAATATATATAATTCTGATATATGTGTAATTCTGGTAAGCACAATTTGTCATGTAGCTTTGGTACATTTTTGTTCTTTTTTCAGGTTTTATTTAAAACCCAGTTAGTAACATACGGTGCAGTATTAGTCTGAGGTGTAGAATTTAGTGATTCATCACCTACATAAAACACCTGGTGCTCAGCACAACAAGTGCCTTCCTTAATTCCCATCACCTATCTAACACATCCCCCCACTCACTTCCCCTTCAGCAACACTCAGTTTGTTTCTATAGTTAAGAGTCTGTTTCTTGGTTTGCCTTTCCACCCGCCTCCCACCATGTTCATTTGTTTCGTTTCTTAAATTCCACATAAGAGTGAAATCATACGGTATTTGCCTTTCTCCGACATATTTTGCTGAGGATTATACTCTCTAGTTCCATACATGTCTTTGCAAATGGCAAAATTTCATTCTTTTATATGGCTGAGTAATATTCTATTTGGTACTTTTTATTTGTTATAAGTCAAGAATCTGTTAGACAAATTTTATCCTCTCCCTGTTTATACACTAAATAAGTGGCAACTGATTTTTCTCAGCTAATGGTCCTACAAAAGTGGCTGTGCTGCTCTGCTGTATACTCTTCAGGAACTTCAAAAATGGACCTAAATTAGCTAACTCAGTCAAAAATGTTCATTTACCATGTTGCTATATTAAATATTAACCAGTTTCCTTTGAAGAATGTTTTGTGTTTTTGTATTTCATATTTAAAAATAATTTTCTGATTTAAAATAAATAGACTGAAAATATAATTGATTGTCATATTCAAATATTAGATAATGTGATATCCTTTGAGGATTTTATTACTGGTGTTTTGAACTTGTTTCTCTAAGTATGGTCCAGGGACCATAAGCCTCAGAATTACCTGGATACATATTAGAAATGAAAAGTTTCTTGATTTCCACCCCAGACCTACTAAATCAGAATCTGTGGACATTGAATTGTATGCTAATAAATTCAGGTGGCCTTTGGTAGATAATGAAGCTCTAAAACTTTTCAAAAATTATTTCTATGAATAGGTTAATATGTGTATTTTAGAAAAGTCAAACAGTTTAAAAGAATTGGCCGTCTGAAAATGAACTTCTGATAATTAGGTTAGTTCTTGGTTGAGTGAGTTAATAAATTGAGATATTAGTTCAAGTACCTTTTCTCAGTATTTTTTAGTGATTTTTTTTCTCTTGACAATATTTTATTCCTTATAGAAAAATTTTAAAAATAGAAAAAGATATGGAAGAGTCATCCAGAAGTCTATCACTGAAAGATTTTCACAATCACAATATTTTTGTGTTTCCTTGTTTGTAGTCTATACCCTCTTTCCTGCACATACATACTTTTCCCATTCTTTTACAAAATTAAGATTATATTGTATATCACAACATATATTGTGAGCAGTTTCTCAAAGACAAATATTTTACAAATCTAAGGCTAGATTTCCTAAACACTTCAGTTAATATCACGCGTGAAGTTTCTGTGTTTTGTTCTGTCTTTTTTTATTTTTGTGTGTATGTGTGGTGGTTTGGATTTTTCTTTTTTCTCTAGGATGGGTGGAGTAGTCTAATCCTCTTTTCCCCTACTAAAAGATAGCTTAAAATGATGACTAGCAATTCAGAGGCAGTTAGTGGATGCTGCTTTATTTGAAAATTATATCTTTAGCTTCTCTTTTTCCATCTCACTTAGAATTTGGGGACTGAAATTAACTCAGCCCTCAGAAGTAGGCTGTGTTCTGCGTTTATAATGTATCTGTGGTGAATGTTGCTTTTGAACGGTATACACTGTCTTTCCCATGATGATTACATTTCTGTCTCAGAAAAATCTTTTCTATTGCTTAAAATAAGTAGAGTGAGTGATATTTTAGAATTCATTTGGCATCAAATTGATATTTGGCTGATGAGTTAAGTTCTCTTTGAAGCTTTGAAGCTACTTTGAAATAAATGGCTGATTGCTTCTCCGGAGCTCTTCGTATATAGAGTGACAGTATGTGATTTACTTGGGCCAGTACTGGTATATACCTATTGTTTTGGTATAATAATTTTTATTAGTGCCTCCCCTCACTCTCATAAGTGTCCCGGTTTGGAAGGTAAATTATATGATCCTGTATTTTTATATTACTATATTCTGATGCTTGAACAACTATAAACTTAATCATGGTCATGCTTCCTTTCTATCCAATAGATCCTGAACACCAGAGAGCTAATGGTAACTTAAAATATTTTGAATATATCATGGCTAAAGAGAAAGATGGCAATAAATCTGCTTCAGATGACCAATCTGATCAGAAAACCACACTGAAGAAGAAAGGGGTTGCTGTGGATTACCTCCCAGAGAGACAGAAGTACGAAATGCTGTGCCGTGGGGAGGGTATCAAAATGGTAAAGTGGAAAAGCCAATTGTGTGTGTGTATGAATGTGTGTGTATGTGTTTGTACATAGTTCTAGAGAAAATCAGAGTTCTTTTATATTTAAGCCTACAGGATAAAAATTAGAATTAACTTAAAGTATTACAGTATAACATGTCACCTTATTGTGGGTATCACACTTAATATGCTCCAACTGTTAGTAAAATAGCTTTAGAATAAAGCTTTAAAATAAAGAATCATTATGGTATTTTGTTTCTTTTTGGTAATATAACTTTGCACAGGCCAAAAGAGGCTTATTTTTTATGATGAGGGATGAGATCATTTAAGGGATACGATCATTTAAGCTTTTACTTGTATCTTAATGCAAAAGAGATTTTTGCAATCTTAAATAATAGAGATAATATACCATCCTAACCCATCCTATGAAACAAAGAATTCATCTATACAATAATCTTTTGTGGTTTTGCTCCTGGGTGATCTTGACACGATTGCTTAGTGAAATGTGTTAGTCTATTTAAGAAATATTTAAAACGCAAAAAGAATTTCAACAGATTTTGGCTTTGACATTTTTTTAAATACTCAAATGTGTCTATAAATATCCTTTTCTTTATTGTATATCTATATTTATGTATTTATGACTCAGAGTACCAGTGCTTCAGGGTGTTAAAAGGCCAAAAACAAAAAAGTTCAAGTCTGTAGAACATAGGTTTTTGTTCAGCCTCAGGACTTTTCAGAGCCCTTTTATGATAATGTACATCATGGATATGCTATACATTGTTTCCCAACATTAATAGATCATGGAACCCTTTTTTAAGGAATATCATGGGGTACTAGTGTTCAGTTGAGTGTGGGCATATGTAGAGGGAGTTAGTAAATTTTTGAAGTAACTACTTTTAAGTGTAAACATTTGAATAGTGTTGTAAGGTTTTCTCTGCTACTAATAAACTCAAGTTGGGCTTTCCATTTTTATATTGATGACTTTTTGATATTTGAGGACTTATTGTTGACGGCCTAATCTCTAATAGCAAATGCTTAGATCATACCTATGTTGACACTTTTGATAGCTAAGTTCATGGAGTCCTGGAAGAACATGGTTACTTTTGCTTTGGTGCTAAGGAGTAAATATAAGGATAATAACACTCTGATAGACTCATGAAACATTTTTCTAATTGCACATCTAAATATTTTATTATGCATCTATTGAAGATAAAGATTCAAAAAATAACCAAAAAAACCATTGTCATACCTAAAAAAAATCATAGTATTTCCATAATATCATGAAACATCTATTTAGTGTTCAAATTTCCAATAGTAAGCAACTATTTTTTATTGCCGTTAATAACTCTTAAAGAATAGATCAAAATAGAGCCATAGGTATAAAACAGAAGTCTGCTTAATTTGTCAGTTTGTTGATATGACACACAGACATGTCAGCTCTGCCCAAAATCAAGAGATCGTCTTTGATCTCAGAATAAATTCACCTCATCTCAAAGACTTACTATAAATAAATAAATCTTTAGATTTTTTTTTAAAGTTTGTTTTGTGAGAGAATGTGCATGCACGAGCGGGGGAGGGGCAGAGAGAGAGAGAGAGAGAGAGAGAGAGAGAGAGAGAGAGAGAGAGACCCAAGCAGGCTCTGAGCTGTCAGTGGAGAGCCTGATGTGGGGCTTGAACTCAAAAACCATGAGATCATAACCTGAGCCAAAACCAAGAGTTGGATGCTTAACCAACTGAGCCACTCAGTTGCCCAATAAATCTTTAGATTTGACTCTAGGTAAATAAAGTACATGGAGAATAAACATGAATCATTATTTATTTGTCTGAGTAGGTTAGCTAATATTTAAAACAAAAACTAATATTATTCCTACTTCATATATGATATACTTTTCAATCAAGAGAAGAATCAGCAATGGAATAACTTATTTAGTTAATATATGTTGAAAGGAACATTTGTTTTGTCGATCACTCTATTTTTAATATCCATCAATAAAAGCACCTGCCTTCTTTAATAATTTATTTTCTCTTTTTCAGAGTTACTAATTTTCATCTTTGCTTTTTAAAACTATTTATTTATGCTACAAGCATTTAACTGGGAGGAATTTAGGAAAACCTGATGAGGTTTTGTTTTGTTTTATTTTTCCTTTTAGAAACTTTTTTTTTTTTTCTGGGAGCTTCCGAGTTACTTTGTGAAGTTTAGAGCAATGCTGGTCATTCATTTCGTATTTTCATAAATATTTCATTATTTCTTTCATATTTAAATATTTCAACTTTATTTTAATGAGACAAGGGTTGAAAGAGAAACCCTACCTTTTTTCTTATATAAGGTCTAGCATCTCTCCCAGAAAATAAACATTAATAAAACTTTTAAAGTCCTGAATGTTCCATTTGATGCAAAATACTTGCAGACTACTGTTTCTTTTGTGTAGTCTTCCATAAATGCTCTATTTATACACAAGAATGATTATTGTTTCTTTTCTGCATAGGAACAAGCATTAAAAATATTATTACTCTAATATATTTATCATTTTTGTAACTTTATGTTTAGACTCCTCGGAGACAGAAAAAACTCTTTTGCCGTTACCATGATGGAAACCGGAATCCTAAATTCATTCTGGCTCCAGCCAAACAGGAGGATGAGTGGGACAAGCCTCGTATTATTCGCTTCCATGATATTATTTCTGATGCAGAAATTGAAATTGTCAAAGACCTAGCAAAACCAAGGGTAAATAATTTTTATCTTTTTTTCCTCTCACTTTACCCATGTATCAGTTTTACCTTTGTAAGTTACAAAAACGATAATTGATATGGCAGTAATTCCACAGATAGTTTTAGATATTATTGTCACAACATAATGGAGTTGTTAACTAAGCTCTATTTATACCAATTTTTCCTTACTTTATTATTAACACAAGTAGTAAACCCTGCAGCTGGGTTGTAAGCACTTAATTATGAAAATCATAGATGAGATTTTTATTGACACTTAAATTTGTGTTTCAGCATCTTCCTGAAAAAGTTTTGTATGTATTTTTAAAACTTTAGTTTTATAGACTAATCAAAGACCAACTTTCTCCTATCTTCTATATTTTTATCTGAAAGAATACTTGAAGTATTTTTATTTCCCTTTGGGCACATTATTACTAGAAAGATATAATTGGGTACAGTCATCATGCTAATTTGAAATAAGGACATCATAGTTTTCTGAAATTAACTCACATCATTTATCTTAAGAAAAACAATTTAATGTAAATACAGTCCTAAAAACTTAGTGTTTAGCATAGAAATTCTTCTTTTACAAGAATGTGAGAAAGACCACCCTTTTATGCTCTTCCCTTTTTCCCCATTAGCTTGTTCTCATTGAACAAGATCTCTATTTGATATCATTGATAGTAAAATACAAACTGCCCTCACTTTTATAAAGAAACTGTTAAACACTAGGCGTATTTGTGCTCTCTTATTACGTAGGAGTTGGCAAATTTTTTCTATAAAGGCGCAGATAATATATTTTAGGTTTGCTGGCCATGCCATCTGTCACAACTACTCAAGTTTGCCACTGTAGTGCGAAAGCAGCCATAGAAAATTTATAAATGAGTGTGGTTATATTTCAATAAAATTTTGTTTCCAAAAACCGTTGGTGGGACATAGTTTGTTGATCCTTGTTATATCATAAAGATTTAATTATCTGGATATCTATACTGAAAAATAAACTGAAAGTCAGAATTTTTGTTGTTAAATTTTATGATTCCAAATTGGTACTCTTTGGTTTTTTACCAAAGATTACATTTTAAATGGAAAAGACTGGTCTAATATGTATGTGTCTAATGGAATTCTTATCACTCTTTCAAGCAGAATACTACTTATATCACATCATATTCTGTCAGTATTGTTTGAATTCCTATTTTAGTCCATTCTTTGTGGTCCATAAACCAAGTAAACCAAAACATCTTGGTAGAATATTGATTAAGAATTCATTTCAGCTTGGAGATCAAGTCTTAGATCTTTGAGTTTGGAGACCTCAGTCTTCAAAGGGAATGCCTCAGTTAGATTATTTTATTCAAAAAATTCAATGGCAATACAAATTTTATACTCTTTTGTTAATCTCCAAATCACCCTTCATTTTTTTAAGTTTAAAATCGTTATCTTGGTTGTCATCTCTTTCTTACTATTTTTCTACATTTATGAGTTCTTTTCATCTACCATTCTGTTAGGTCCCAAGATTATCTCACTGTAAATGTGAAATATATGAGCATATATATTGAAGGAAGAAAAGATAGATTTTGAAACACATTTTGAACAAATCTTTGCCAACAGTGCATAACTAAAAAAAATTAAAATTAAAGGTTTGAAATGGATCATTAACTGCAAATACCCATTCTTATAACTTAAATTAGACTTTAAATTTTAGAATTTCTTTTTCCTCACAGTCCCATCATCCAACCATTGAAAGAAATTTAATTTCTAATCTCTTTTGTTTGTGTATCCTCCATTTATGCAAAGCAAAAACAAATTTTTAAAAATAACAAAAAAAATACAAAAAGCTAAAAAGCTTTCAAGTTTCAAGGCTTAACACAAGGTGACTGGAAGTCTATAGAGTTATTTTCTCTTTTCATCCTCCTTTGTAAAAATTCCAGAATTCTGACTGGTTGGATAAATGTGATTCATTTTTTTTGTTTTGTAATGCGACTATTTTGATGGTTGGCTTCACAGCTGAGGCGAGCCACCATTTCAAACCCAATAACAGGAGACTTGGAGACGGTACATTACAGAATTAGCAAAAGGTAAGAGATGTGTATGTTGCATATTTTGCCCTCTAACGAGTGTTTTGTACATCCTACAGGAATTATTCATTTAAGGGAAGTAGGCCATTTTCAGTCTCCAGCTCAAGTCACTGCCTATTTATATACGCATGGGTAAAATGCTTTGTGTTTCACAGGTCTTTCCCTTTAACTAGAAGTTCTTTTTAATCTTTAATTGGTCTGTTATTTTTTGGGAATTAATATGCTTTGCATTTCTCTTCAGGTCAGGAATCCAATCTCCAGGAAATGGCTTGATACTTGTTTTCTGTTTCCTTTTTCTTGCCAAAGGGGGAAGCAGCCTGGATTAATCTGGGAGTAGTCTTTGTTTATATAGTTCTCTCAGATTCATAAAGGCTACAGTGAATTCACATCATCCTTCATGGTGATTGTATTGGCATTTATTCGTTCATCTTGTGAAATACCATTGTCATTTTGAAGTAATCTGTATTCCTCCTACTGGAGTTATTTTTAAAAACTTGCTGACTTGAAAGTTGGCAATGGAAAGAACAGAGTTATGCTTCTGATCTCAGTCTTCCAACTACTATTATTCATGAACTAGTTGCCTTTTACTTTGCCAGAGAGACTTAACAACAGTTTTATCTCAGAGTTTTAAAAAATAAATTTAAAGAGACTATTAACTATTCTTTTGTCAAAATACTTAAAGGACATTAAACTTCTAGATCTGAGAAAGCTCCTGTGAAACCCAGTGCTATATAAATCATTTACATACAGCTTCAAATGATTTTTTTTTAAAAAAAGTGAAAGGACAATAAATCTACAACAAAAATATGTCAACCCATTTTCTCTTGATTTAGAAGTGGCTTTTCATTTATTGCCACCTTTCTAAATGTTTTTGCTGATTTGAAACCATTACCTACCATCCAGACCAATCTGAACCCTTCCAATCACCTGTGGCTTGGCAAAACAAAACAAACAAAAGCCCAAAATTGCCTGCTACGTCAGTAAGTCCTTGTCCTTTCTCTTTTTTTGTAGCTGAGCCGAGCTACAGTACATGACCCTGAGACTGGAAAATTGACCACAGCACAGTACAGAGTATCTAAGAGGTAAGGGAGTAATGGAGAGAATTTTAGTCTCATTTGGATCATTTTCTTTCTAGAGAATCTATTTTCATAAAATCCATGGTATGGTTTCTAAGACCTACACTTTAGGCATGACAGCCATGCCTGAATTTTCATGTTAGACTAATAAACAGACATGGTTATGGGGCAGTTAACAGAGATTTTCCAGAAGTAACTTACTAGATTTCAAAATGCCTGCTGAGACTCCCCAAACCCCACCTGAAAAGTAAAGTTGTGTTCCTATACTGAAGTAAGAGAAGTTCCCAAAGAACCATCATAGAAACAAGGCCTAATTTGGCTTCTATAGTAAAGCAAAGGTTAAAAAGTCTCTAAGTCACCAGAATAGCTATAGGTATTGAGAAAGTGCATGCCTTGAAGGATTCCATAACAAATCTTTTTAAGTCAATTGGTTTCAAATTCTTTGCTTTTAACAATGTTTAAAGAGAATCTACTTAAGTTATTAGCTGATAGATTTCGGAAATAATTTTTAACAATAGATTGCTGTGTAACTAATGTATATAACTTAGGAGGAACCCGCAGAGTAAGTGACATTATTCCAACAAAAGTCCTTTTCCATCTACTTATTTACAAAGGAGATCTCTCAACTCTCATGAATATGAAAATATCATGGAATGTTAAGTTTGGTCTCATTCTAGAAATAAGTAATATTTATCCACAATTATAATACCTAATTGAAAATAACAAAATAAGAAATATCTCATTAGAAACATCTTAATATATTTTCACTTTTTATATTGGATAATGATTGTTTAATCACATTTAGACCAATGTGTACTAATAATTGTAATAACTCATTCCAGAAGACATTATTTTTTTTAACTTAGACCTTTATGTTATAGGAATTTATATTTATATCAATTTATAAAAGTATTTTTGTTGTAGAGAAGTATAATGTAATATAAGACTTCTAGGCATAGAAATGTATATCTCTAGGACAAGGCCTCTCAACTTCAGCATTATTGATGTTTTCAATCAGATAATTCTTTGTTGTTGATGGTTGCCCTAAGCTTTGTACAAGCTTAGCGGCATCTCTGGCATCTGCTAGATGCCAGTAACACCCTTCATCCCAGTTGTGACAGTCAAAAATGTCTCCAGACATTGCCATGTCCCTTGATAGGCAAAATCTACCCCTCCCCCCAAAGACTTCACCTCTCCACCCATGTTGAAAGCCACTATTCTAGGATAAAAATGGAATGAAAATCCAGTTCAAGGGGAAAAAATTTTTTTGAATATTACTGGTGTAAAGTCATAGCAAAAGTACTATGAAGGCTGTACAGAATGCACTGTTTCCCTGCTCTTTTTGGGCAAAGCTCTGTGTCCTTTAAATGGTAATAACCTTCAACATCCTCACACACATTTCCTGGTTTCCTAACCGTCTGCCCTATACTACCTGCCCCCCTGCCCCAATTAGAAGACATGGAGAAAATGTAATCTCTGTGATATGATTTTGATTTCAGGGAGATGAATAGTTGGGAGGATTTGCAGAAACTAATTTGGATAATGTTTTGATACATGATTTATAATGCTTCTTTGCATTATAATTAACTTTAAATTTCAAGTTAAACTTCAACTAATTTTCCATTATATATGTTGAGAGAGAGGCCTTAACTGTTTCCATTCTATTACAGAATATTATTCATGTGTTAAAAAATAAACCCTTTAGTCTTGGGGGTAAAAGAAAAAAATTAACCCATTATATTTAAAAAAACAATTATATATTTTATCGAAGATTATTTTTATTACATGGTTTTAGGCATTTTTACTGTCATAAGGCTTATATCTAAATTCTCCAGATTTGGATGCTTTTAGGAAGCACATAAAATTTTCATGAACTTAGTTCTTTGGAAGTCCTTTTTGGAAATTTTTTATATATACAATGGACCTTTTGAAGAAATAGCCAGCCCACAGAGTCATTGGACCCTTACCAATAAGGCGAAATAAATTATTCTTGGAAAAGTGATCTACAAACTTTTTTCTCCTTAAGAACTAAATATTTCTAAACATTTTGAACTTATTTTTTAATATTCTAATTTTATAGCTCTGAGAAGTAATTTTATCAGATTTTTTTAGGAAGACACAACCATACTTTATATTATATATAGCAATAGAAGGCATTTAGCTAGCAGCATTCAAAGTATTAGAAGACCCAACACCAGAATAAATTCACCTGATCTCAGCAAAGTGTGCAGAGAGTGTGTTTGTGTTCAAAAATAACCTAGTAACAATAGAATTCCACAGCACAATGATATTTATATTCACTCAAGGAAAATTGTTCAACGAGTCTTTTAAAAATAAAATATATATGTTGAGAGAGAGGCCTTAACTGTTAAATAATTGGTTCCATAAAATATCCTATACGTTTCATATTTAACAAATAAAAAGTTTTTGTTATTTTAGGAATTTATTAGCTATGTTGAGACATTTTCTACCCATTAGTGTAAAAATCTGATTTTTGAAGATGCTGACAAATAAAATAAATGAGTGTTTTATATTTCCTTCATACATTATACCTCTGAAAAAGACATCTCAAATGAAAAGTAGAAGAATTTATGTGTACTGATGTCAGATAATGTGATTCCTTTTGCTGTGGGAACATCTGTATTTTGAATGGGTCAGAAAGGAATTTCAAATATCTTTATTTTGAGAAATTTCTAAGTGATTGCATCATCTTCTGAGGAAGGAAAATCTGTTCCAGTGGTCTAGCAAATAGAATTTTAATTGAGTAAAGTATCTGCGGAAATCGATTACTGTTTATTTACTTGATTGACTATCTCTAAACTTTTGGTAAGGCATCTCTGTCGTTTCGTATATTATCCTTTCCGATATTAAGAAAAAAAAAATCCCAAACTAACAATTTACTACAGCTTGTTAATGGAGATGCTAATAATTTTGGCTAAATCAGAAAAATGGAATTTTAGTTTTGGAAAGGTAAACATTTGAGTTACTGAAAAGGCAGTTTAGTTATATGAGCTCATAAAGTCCAATAAAAATAATATAAAGAGATTTGCAAATAAACAATCTAGTGTAGTAGAAAAAGCTTCTTTGATTCTGGTGGGTTATTTTTGGAAGTGGTTTTCATTTTCTTACTCTGAAGTACAGATTTCCTGCAATAATGACATTTTCTTATGCTTGAGATTTAATTTACCCATGTAAATAAGGAACAAATACAATATAAAAGCAAATTAATATATATTAACATTATACTATAGAAGCAAATACAAATATCTTTGAATAATTTCAGATATTTTTTAAATTGGAGTCCCTTTTAACAATAACATTGCTCTCTTTTGAATTGAACAGTGGTTCTCAGCTCAGATTAAAATAACTGAAATGGACAGATCTATAGTGTTATTGCATAATTGTCCCAAGGGCTGGGATAAATTCCCAGTGTAGATTATCAGCCTTTGTTAACCATCAAGCCTTTGTTGATGATCAGCCTTTGTTACCCATCAAGGACTTACAGAGAGCAAATCTTACTTTTTTTTTTTTTATAAAGACAAGTATTTTTTTAATATTTATTTTTGAGAGAGAGAGAGAGAGCGCCAGTGGGGGAGGGGGAGAGAGGATCTGAAGTGGGGGCGGAGGTGGGGGTGTGTGGAACTCACAAACTGGGAGATCATGACCATAGCTGAAGTCAGCCACTTAACTGATTGAGCCACACAGGCGCCCCAAGAGCAAAACTTTTAATAATTCTTCTGTAACTGGCACTTAGAGTCCTGAGTTATTTTTTGTCTTTGCAAGAAATCACATAGTGGTTTTACATTAGCTATTTGTAAAATGTCAGTTTTTACATGTGTTGAGTTAGAAGAAGGAGGTAATGATTCAAATTATATCACTCACATTTTCCTTTGGAAGTTTTGTAACATTCTCCAAAACCTCCAAAATGATTTTTTCTATTTACTTGAACATGATGTCCTTATTAATGTATTAGAAATATAGTAATGCAGTGTGAGAATGTTGCTCCTTACTCAAATAGAGCATTCCAATGACATTGTAAAAAAGCATTTATTAGAAGAATAACAAATACTTCTTAATAAAAAAAAAATTCATTAGAAAGGAAAAAATGTTGAAACATTACTCTGAATATACACCTTAGCTCTTGGGTTCTTATGATTAAGACCAAAAGTAATATAGTTTGTATTATCTAATTAGTAATGGAAAAAAGAGAAAATTATGTATAAAATTATCTGGAGAAAGAGATAGGGTTTTCTCGTGGCAGTAAATTGTGTTGTATGGAAAAAACACTGTATAACTTATTTGAAATCTTCTTCTTTTTTTTAGTGTTGATTTTTGAGAGAGAGAGCGAGTGAGCAGGGGAGGGGCAGAGAGAGAGGGAGACAGTGGATCAGAAGCAGGCTATGTGCTGACAGTAGAAAGCCCAATGTGGGGCTTGAACTCACAAACGACGAGATCATGACCTGAGCTGGAGCTGGACACTTAACCAGCTGAGCCTCCCAGGCGCCCCAACAATTTCAATTTCAATTACAGTTGTACAAAAGATGAAGAAATGTTCTTAAAATCATTTATCCTGTTACAGCAAATACTGTAATTTTACGTTCTAACTCAGTTGAAAAACACTGAGTACTTAGAAGAAAGAACCTTGATTTCTGTTGATTTAAGATAGTGCAGGGATAAGACTTCCAGATCCTAAGGAATAGACAGTTAATATATATTACAGTATCATCATTGTCTTCACTGAATTTTTTTTAGCAGTGTTACAACAATCTAAATTCAGGGCTGATATCTTAGAGTACATGATAGGTCTATAATAATGTTGCTGAAGACAGATTAGCAGTTGGGATCCAGATGAATAAAACGTTTTAAATGTAAAGAGTTCTCAGCTAAAGAAAATCCTGTTATATTTTGGAGAGGTTTTCACATGAAAGTCAAATTAAGTGAAGTAACATGCACAAGTAGAATTTATTTTTTTATGTTTATTTGAGAGAGAGAGAGAGAGAGAGAGAGAGAGAGAGACCCTGTGGGAGGCGCAGAGAGAGAGGGAGAGAGAGAGAAAATCCCAAGTAGGCTCCACACTGCCAGCACAGAGCCTGACGCGGGGCTCAAACTCAAGAACCGTGAGATCATGACCTGAGCTGAAAGCAAGGGTCAGATGCGTAAGCAACTAAGCCACCCAGTTTATTTATTTAACCTGTAATCAGTCATTAATGACTTTAACTGCTAAGCCTCAGACCTTCTGTTCAGATCATTTATGGTATAACAAGAAGTGCAATTTAAATTTTTTTAAAAATCTAAACAATTAAAATATTTTCCTTTTAGGATTAGCAAAAATTAAAAAGATTGATTCTGGCAAGGATTTTCTGAAATGGGCACTCATAAACACATGGTAGGAGTATAAATCACTTTTTTGGAGAACAATTTAACATCATTCATCAAAATATAAAAGTTGTCTAGCAGTTCCACATCTAGGAGTTTAACCTACAGAGATATTCCCACAAGTATGCAAAGATACACCAAAATTTCCATTATAGTATTGTTTGTAATAGGGAAAAAGTAGAAATAACCTTATTTAACCAGTGCTTTATTGATAGACCTTCATGGTCATTTTGGAAGTAAAGATGGTTTATTTTAAAAAGAAAAGCAGTAGTTAAAAAGCACTGTGGAATGGGAATGTAAAGTGATATAGTTACTATGGAAAAGAGTCTGGTATTTCCTCAAAAAGTTAAACACAGGATTACTATATGATCCAGAAATTCCACTGCTAGGTATATACCCAAAAAATTGAAAAGAGGGACTCAAAAAGATACCTGTACACCCACTCAAAAGATACAGCATTATTCACAATGGCCAAAAGTTGTAAGCAACCCAGGCGTTCATTCATGGATGAATAGATAAATGTCGTATGTCCATATAATAGGATATTATTTAGCCTTAAAAAGGAATGAAATTCCAGTACATGCAACATGAATGAAGCTTGAGAATAAATAAATGAAAATAAATAAGTGAAATAGCACACAAAAGGACAAAATTATGTGATTTTACTTACAGGCGGTACCTAGAATAGAAAAATTCATGCAGACAAAAAGTGGATCAGAGGTGACCAGGGCCTGGGAAGAGAGGGAAATGGCAAATTATTGTTGAATGAGTACAGAGTTTCAGTTTGGGATGGTGAGAAAGTTCTGGAAATAGTGATGATGGTTGCATAACTTTGTGAATGTATTTAATACTACTGAATTATACACTTAAAAATGGCTAAAATGGTAAATTTTATGTTACATATTTTTTACAACATTTTTTTAACTGAGGTAGTGCTATATGTACTGACTTGGAAAGATGTCAGAAGTATTTTCAGAGGAGGAAAGTATATGTGTATATTGATATGGGAGATGGGAGGGTTGGTTGATTCCTATTTTTAAAAAAATTCTCTCTGTACATTTGTTTACATACAGGGGGAAATGTTGAGAGGATATATAGCTATTTGTTACCAGTGTTTACCTGTAAGGTAATGGGACTAGGAAAGGGACTTCATATACTTTTGTATTGTTTGGAATTTTTATAAGTATTTCTTTTTTTTAATGTTTATTTATATTTGAGAGAGAGAGAGAGAGCAAGCGAGCATGAGCAGGGGAGGGGCAGAGAGAGAGAGACGGAGACAGAATCTGAAGCAGGCTCCAGGCTCTGAGCTGTCAGTACGGACACGGGCCTCAAACTCATGAGCCATGAGATCATGACCTGAGCCGAAGTTGGACGCTTAACTGACTAAGCCACCCAGGCTCCTCAAGTATTTCTTTTTTTAAGTAGCTTTGTTGAGATATATACATACTATACATACAGTTCATCCATTGAAAGTGTACAATTCAGTGGCTTTTAGTATATTCAGAGAGTTGTGCCTCCATCGCCACAGTCAATTTTAGAACATTTTCATTACCCAAAAGAGAAATTCTGCACTCCTTAGCAGTAACTACTCAATCATTAATTCACCCCACTCTAAGCCCAGTCCTAGGTGACCACCAATCTACTTTCTGTTTTTATGGATGTGCCTGTTTTGGGTATTTCATATCAATAAAATCATATAATATGCGGCCTTTTGTATCTGGCTTCTTTCACTTACCATGTTTGTAAGGTTCATTCATGTTGATGTATGTATCTGTATTTCATTCCTTTTCATGGATGAACAATATCCCATTGTATGAATATACCACATTTTATCTATTTTATTCATCTGTTGATAGTGGGGTTGTTTCTACTTCTTGGTTATTATGAATATTGCTGCTCTGAAAATTCATGTACAAGTCTTTATGTGAACATAAGTTTAAATTTCTCTTGGGTATATACCTAAGAGTGAAATTGCTAGGTCATATGGTATCTCTATATTTAACCATTTGAGGAACTGCCAAACTCTTCCAAAGTGGCAGCACCATTTTATAATCCAACCAGCAATGTATGGGGCATTCCAGTTTCTTCACATCTTCATCAACACTTGTTATGGTCTCTTTGATGGTTATAGCCATCCTAGTGGGTGTGATGTGCTATCTCATTTGGTTTTGATTTGCATTTCCCAGTGACTAATGATGTTGAGCATCTCTTTATGTACTTATTAGCCATTTGTACATTTTCTTTGGAGACTGTCTATTCAGATCTATTGCACATTTTTATATTGAGTTATTTGTCTTTAATTTAGCGGTAATAGTTATAGATTCAAGTCCTCATCAGACTTTTGATTTGCTGAAATTTTCTTCCATTCCCTGAGTTATCTTTTCACCTTATTGATGGTGTCCAATGAAGCACAAAAAGTTTTTTATTTTGATGATATCAGTTTATCTATTGTTTTGTTGTTGCTTGTACTTTTTTTTTTTGAGAGAGAGAGGGGAGAAGGGGGTAGAGAGAGAGAATCCCAAGCAGGTTCCACGCTCAGCACGGAGCCTGACATGGGGCTTGATCCCATGACTGTGAGATCCTGACCTGAGCTGAAATCAAGGCCAGATGCTTAACTGACTGAGCCACCCAGGTGCCCCTGTTACTTGTTCTTCTGATGTCATAGCTAAACCAGTGTCAAATATAAGGTCACAAAGATTTACACTTATGGGTTTTTTTTCTAAGAGTTTTATAATTTTAGCTCTTACATTTAGGTCTTTAATCCCTTTTGAGTTTTTTTTTTTTTTTTTTTTTTTTTTTTTTAATGGTAGGGAGGTAGGGAGTCCAACTTCTTTCTTTCACATGTGGTTATCCAGTGTCCCAGGACTATTTGTTGAATATAACAAACATTTCTTGCTTTTATAATTTTAAAAGTGTAAAGTGAAAGATTGGAATGGGAATTTGCTAGAATAACAAAAGTGAAGGTCTTCTTGGTAGCAGGAGACTTCAGGCTGAAGGGTAAGCATTGTCAAAGAAAAGATTAAAGATAAAAAGAGAGGCAGTGATTGATAGAATGAGGCCTGTGGGAGTTAGAAAGGGTAGGTTCAAAAACATAGATAAAAGATCCAGCCTCTGTAAGGCTGAAGGACAATACTTCTACCTGAATATAAGAGAAAAGGTAAGAATAGATGCTTGTGGTAGCAGGGAAGGAAGTCGAAGGTAACAGAAGTAGGAGACAGGTTCTCTGGGGGTGATAGGATGGAATAGGAACAATTATCAGGATGCATCTAGTTTGAAATTTTAATAGAAAATTTACCAATCTTGTGTTGCAGTTATCTATAAAAATCAAGTCAGTAGTTTGTTGCTTATAAAGTTCAAAAAGCTTTCAAATTGTTGCCAGCCAGAAAGATAGCTACACCAACATACTAGATTATGTTCTAGTTCTCCTAGGAACTCAGTCAGAATTGGGAGAAATAAGTTCTTAATATATGTATCAGCTATACCCTTTATAACAATAAAATTCTTGTATCCTTCCTATTCCTGCTTCACTGAGGAATTCTACTCAGCCAGTCCCTATAAATTTGTTAAGAGATCACCAGACAAATAATTATGGTAAAATTGAATAATTCTGAATACGTTTTTTTTTTTTAACATTTATTTATTTTTGAGAGACAGAGAGAGAGAGATCATGAGCAGGGGACGGGCAGAGAGAGAGAGAGAGGGACACACAAAATCAGAAGCAGACTCCAGGCTCTGAGCTGCCAGCACAGAGCCCGACGTGGGGCTCAAACCCACGAACTGTGAGATCATGACCTGAGCCGAAGTCGGACGCTCAACCAACTGAGCCACCCAGGCGCCCCTGATTTAGTTCTAAGAAGTTTCCAGGATTTATTTATTCATTTAGTGAATATTTATTGAGATCTACTATGTGCCAGGCACTGTAGTAGGTTTTGCAGATACAGTAGTGAGTAAAACCAGGCAGAATTTGTATGTATTTAGGACTAGTAGTTGAATGAAGACATCTTACCTTAAACAACAAATTATTTTATAATTACTGTGATAAATTCTACAAAGTATGGATATATGGTACTATAAAAACATTAGGGGCAGCTGCCTTCTCTACTTCCAGGTACATGGAGATAGCCTCCCCCTGATGTGCTTTAGCTGTAGGCAGTTGCTAGCTTCAAGATTAATGGTTCTGGGGGTACAGCTGCCACCACCCTCCACTCTCCCAACCAAGGGTGATTCCCATAGTAGCATCTGGCAGGTGCCCAGTAGAATCACTGTGGTTCTGTTATATATCAAAAGTCCCACAAACTTGATTGCTTTTGTGAAGAGCATTTATTTCCTTACATCAAAGAAAATGTTAAGAGTTACTTGCAGACAAAAATACTTACTCCTTGGAAAGAAGAGTGCCAGCAGGACCTCAATCTTTTGAGGTGACAGGCTGAAGAGGATTGCCATCCGGATAAGGTGTTTTGACCTATGCAACATCTGGGAATGGGATGGATGATCTGTAGTAGATGACGCAGGCTGTGGTAGATAATGTGTGCTGGCAGATGTCTCTGGATGGTAAGACCATGGTACTGAAACAACTGCATGTCTTCATGTAGAAGGCAGCATTTTACAGCTGGGAGAATGAAAGCAGCATTCTTTGAAGATGTAGTTCCAGCAGTTAGGAAATGGAGAGAAGCTGGAATGAAGCTGTATATTCTTCGGAGAGCATAGAGACATAGAAACAATGACTAGCACATTTTTCAGAGGAAGATATTCTTGAGCCTGTTGATAGTTACTTTGATGCCAAGGTTGGGTAGAAAGTAGAGCGTGAGAGGTACTGAAAGACCGCAAGTAGCATTGAATGCTTAGTCAACAACAACTTGTTTTTGACACATTGCCATAGAGGCTAGTGCTGCTGAGAAAGTGGACATGCATGTAGCTGTGGGGGTGAGATATGGCTAAGTGGGGTTAAGAAATGATGAAAAGCCTATAGCCTCATCAAATCATTCAGCAAATTATTTGTCTTCTTCAACCTAGGAAAAGATTTCTAAGGAAGACAAAAACTGTTGCTCATAGTTGAGAAGGAATGTTGATTAAGAGAGAAAAGGTCTAATTAATGAATTATGCTTCCTAAAATGTCAGAAAATAATAGAATTTAAGGCAGAGAATTAGCCATATAATAGAGAGAAATCTCCTCTTTGGAACTGGAAGAAAAGGACTAGATGAACTAAAAGGAACAGGTAGATGCAAATGTAGGTAGACTGTATGGTTTCTTTTTCTCTGAAGTAGGAGATAATGTACTGAGAGAATAGGGAAACTGAGGTGGGTTGGGATTCAGAGTAGAAAAAAGGAAGAGTAAGGGCCCATTTGAAGTTGGTGTTCATGAATTTTTAGGTAATACATATTTGCCCTGTTTCATGACTTTATCCAGTAGGGTTTGGTGACACAGGGATAAGCTTAGAGAAAAATTCATTGAGGGTAGTATTGTTGCCAGTTTAATTTAGGGATTTAGCAAGAATGTTCTAAATGATGAAATGTGGAGTGAGAGGTTGATGAGAGAAGTAAAGGAAAAAGGCTGACAGACCAGAAAAAAGCATATATAAAGGAGATAGTTTAATTTGGGGGTACTTTTTTTATTTAGCTATAGTTCCCGTACCATAAAATTCAGTCTTTTAAATAAGTATAATTCAGTGGGTTTTAGTCTTTTTAGTTGTGCAACCATCACCATTATCTAACTTCTAAACATTTCCATCACCTCAGAAAGAAAGCCTGTACTTATTAGCAGTCACTCCTCATTTCCTCCCTCCCCTGGCAACCACTAATCTACTTTCTGTATCTGTTGATTTGCCATTTGGGTATTTCATATAAATGGAATCAAAATATGTGGCCTTGTGTATCTTGCTTACTTAACATACTGTTTTCAAGGTTTATCCATGTTGTGGCATGTATCAGTACTTCATTCCTTTTCATGGCACAATAATCTATCATATGGATAGATCACATTTATGTATCCACTCATCAGTTGATGAATATTTGGATTATTTCCACTTTTTTGGCCATTTTTAATAATGCTGTGAATATTCATGTACAAGTTTTTGTATGAACATATGTTTTAATTTTTCTTGGATATGTGACTGGAAGTAGAATTTCTGGGTGCTGTGGTAACTGTATGTTTAACAATTTGAGAAACTGCCAAACTGTTGTCTAAAATGATTGTACCATTTTACATTCCTACCAGCAATGTATGACGGTTCTGATTACATTCTCACCGTCACCTGTTATTGTTCATCTATCTGTTTTTATTCTAGTCATCTTTTTTTTATGTTTTTATTATTGAGACAGAAACAGAGCATGGGTGGGGGAGGGGCAGAGAGAGAGGGAGACACAGAATCTGAAACAGGCTTCAGGCTCTGAGCTGTCAGCACAGAGCCTGATGCGGGGCTCGAACCCACGAAACGTGAGATCATGACCTGAGCTGAAGTCGGACTCCTAACCGACTGAGCCACCCAGGCGCCCCTATAGTCATCTTACTGGGTGTGTTTGGACCTTTTAAAAACTTGTAATTAAAAAAATTTTTTTTGAATGTTTATTTTTGAGAGAGAGAGAGAGAGAGAGAGAGAGAGAGAGAGAGAGAGAGGGAGGGAGACACAGAATCCAGAGCAGGCTCCAGCCTCTGAGCTGTCAGCACAGAGCCCGATGCGGGGCTCAAACCCATGAGCTGTGAGATCGTGTCCTGAACCGAAGTCAGAGGTTTAATTGACTGAGCCACCCAGGCGCCCCAAAACTTGCTGTTATTTTTGCAAGTAATATAATGAAGTCATATAATGAATAAAAAAATGAGGGGCACCTGGGTGGCTCCATCAGTTAAGCGGCTGACTCTTAATTTCAGCTCAAGTCATGATCTCATGGTTCATGAGTTTGAGCCTTGTGTAGGGCTCTGTACTGACAGTGTGGAACCTGCTTGGAATCCTCTCTCTCCCTCTCTTTCTGCCTCAGCCCTGCCTGCTCTGTGTCTCTCAAAAATAAATAAACTTTAAAAAATGTATTTTTTTCTTATAAAATATTTATATTATATACATCAGGCTAAAAACCCTATGATCTCCACCTCAGTCAGTTCCTATACCTTACCTAGAAAGAAAAACTGTTTTCAGTTTGGTATGTATTTTTACAGAATATTTAAAAATTCTGAATATAGATAGCTCTGTATAGCCTTCTTACATTAATCCCACTGTTTTCAAAGATACTCTATTAAAAATGAGATTAGTTTTTTCTTTTCCAACCTTAATTGTAAAATCTAGCATTTTTTAAGGTTTATTTATTTTTAGAGAGAGCGCATGCACACGTGAGCGGGGGTGAGGCAGAGAGTGGGGGAGAGACAGAATCCCAAGCAGGCTCCGTGCTGTCAGTGCAGAGCCCAACACGGGGCTTGATCCCACAAACCATGAGATAATGACTTGAGCCAAAACCAAGAGTCAGATACTTCACCTACTGAGCCACCCAGGCACCCCTAAAATGTAGCATTTAAAAAAAATCACAACATTCTTTAGTAAAAATCATATCAAACAAGCCAACTAAATGCCTATAGGTAAAGGCTTATTATCCCATATATTATGGCTTTTAAAATGATGGCTATTAGTCTCTACTTATTGATATAGTATAAGTAAAACTAATATTTTCTTCTTGTTGTTAGTGCTTGGCTCTCTGGCTATGAAAACCCTGTGGTGTCCCGAATTAATATGAGAATACAAGATCTAACAGGACTAGATGTTTCCACAGCAGAGGAATTACAGGTAGGTAATCACATTGTCCTTAAACTATATGCTATCACATTATTTCTTTACACTTTTTTGAAAGATGCTTCAGATGAGATTTCCTAACACTGTATAGGCACTGTACAGGTATTGCAGGGTAGTTTGGGACCATAAAAGTGAATTTGCAAGTTGAGACCGTGCAAAGTGATCTTAATCAATGGCAAAAACTATGAATATCTGTGATCTCCAAAATTCTTTACAAAACATTAAAAACTCTTACTGTTAAGTATAACTTTATAGGGAAATGAACAATATGTAACAATATTTATTAAGCACACTTTAGTTTTTTTTCATTCCTGAGCCTGTCAGGTGCCTTTTTTTCTTTCTTCTTTTTTTTTTTAAGTGTATTTTCTCTCTCTTTTTTTTTTTTTTTTGAGATATTATTCATATAATAAAATTTGTCCTGGTCTTATATGCACATGGTTATGCAGCCATTACCACTATCTAATTGTAAGAACATTTTCATCACTTCAGGGAGTTTTAGTAGTTCCTCTTCATTACCTCTCCTTAATGCCCCTGGCAACCACTAATCTACTTTCTGTGTGTGAATTTGCCTAGATATTTCATATCTAGAAATTTCATATAAATTGGATAGTACAACATGTGGCCTATTATATCTGGCTTATTTCACTTAACATAATGTTTTCAGTGTATCAGCACTTTATTCTTTTTCATGCTCGAATAATATTCCATTGTTTAGATATAACCACACTTCATATATTTATCAGCTGAAGGATATTTGGTTGTTTGTATTTTTTGGCTATAATGACTAATGCTGCTATGAACATTTGTGTACAAGTTTTTATACCAACATTTAAATTTCTCTTTGGTATATTCTTCATAGGGAATTGCTGAGTCATGTGATAACTTTAGTTTAACTTTCGAGGAATTGCCAAACTGTTTTCCAAAATGGCCATACGTTTTACAATTCCATTGGCAATGTATGAGAGTTATAATTTCCTCACATCCTTGTAAATACTTGTTCTTGTGTGTTTTTTTTGTTTGTTTTTAAGTTACATCCAAGTTAGTTAGCATATAGTACAATAATGATTTCAGGAGTAGATTCCAGTGATTCATCCCCTATGTATAACACCCAATGCTCATCCCAGCAGATGTCTTCTTTAATGTCCCTTACCCATTTAGCCCATCCTCCCCACAGCCCCTCCAGCAACCCTCAGTTTGTTCTCTGTATGTTTTGTCTCTTATGTTTTGTCCCCCTCCCTGTTTTTATATTATTTTTGCTTCCCTTTCCCTATGTTCATCTGTTTTGTATCTTAAATTCCACATATCAGTGAGGTAATATATTTGTCTGACTTACATTGCTTAGCATTGTACACTCTAATTTCATCCACATTGTTGCAAATGGCAAGATTTTATTCTTTTTGATTGCCGAGTAATACTCTATTTGTGTGTGTGTGTGTGTGTGTGTGTGTGTGTGTATACCACATCTTTTTTTTTAAATGTTTTATTTATTTTTGAGAGAGAGAGAGAGAGACAGCATGAGCAGGGGAGGGTCAGAGAGAGAGAGAGGGAGACACAGAATCCGAAGACAGGCTCCGGGCTCTGAGCTGTCAGCACAGAGCCCGATGCGGGGCTCAAACCCACAAACCGTGAGATCATGACCTGAGCCAAAGTCGGACGCTCAACTGACTGAGCCACCCAAGAGCTCCTATACCACATCTTCTTTATCTACTCATCAGATGACAGACATTTGCTCTTTCCATACTTTGGCTATTGTCACTAGCACTGCTATAAACATGGGGGTGCATGTACCCCTTCAAAACAGCAGAGCTGTATCCCTTGGATATATACCTAGTAATGCAATTGCTGGGTTGTACTGTAGTTCTATTTTTAATTTTTTTAGGAACCTCCATAATGTTTTCCAGAGTGGCTGCACCAGTTTGCATTACCACCAGCAGTGCAAAGGAAATCCTCTTTCTCCACATCCTTGCCAACATCTGTTGTTGCCTGAATTGTTAATGTTAGCCATTCTGAAGGAGTGAAGTGGTATCTCATTGTGGTTTTGATTTGTATTTCCCTGATGATGAGTGACACTGAGCATTTTTTCATGTGACTGTTGGCCATCTGGATGTCTTCTTTGGAGAAGTGTCTATTCATGTCTTCTGCCCATTTCTTCACTGGATTGTTTTTTGGGTGTTGAGTTTGCTAGTTCTTTATAGATTTTGGATACTAACCCTTTATTTGATACATCGTTTGCAAATATCTTCTCCCCTTCCATAGGTTGCCTTTTAGTTTTGCTGATTGTTTCCTTTGCTGTGCAGAAGTGTTTTATTTTAATGAAGTCCCAATAGTTCCTTTTTGCTTTTGTTTCCCTTGTCCCCGGAGATGTGCTGAGTAAGAAGTTTCTGTGGCCAAGGTCGAAAAGGTTTTTGCCTGCTTTGTCCTTGAGGATTTTGACAGCTTCTTGCCTTACATTTAGTCTTTAATCCATTTTGAGTTTACTTTTGTGTATGGTGTAAGAAAATGGTCTAGGTTCATTTTTCTGCATGTCGCTGTCCAGTTTTCCCAGCACCACTTGCTGAAGAGACTATCTTTATTCCATTGGATATTCTTTCCTGCTTTGTCAAAGAGTAGTTGGCCATGTTTGTGGGTCCATTTCTGGGTTTTCTATTCTTTTCCATTGATCTGAGTGTCTTTTTTTGTGCCATACTGTCTTGATGATTACAGCTTTGTAATATAGCTTGAAATCCAGCAGACAATTTTCTTACTCCGTTGCTGCTTTCCACTGGGACATTGTCATTACCAGTTGGAATTGTAGGAAGATATTTTATTAAAATTTATTGGGAGTTTCCCAGAATTTTGGGTTTGGAAAACATGAGTCTTGATTTAAATTTCAAAGAAAAGTGTATAGTAAAAATTAATAAAAATCTCAAAATTCTGATTCTATAAAATTTTTATTCTAAACATTTTAATTTTAAAATTCTAATTCAAATTTTAGTTTAAGTTATATATTAGAGGAAAACATGTACCTCAAACATTTGCTAAAGGAAAACATATTAACTAAGGTTCTAAAATATATAGTAGCTATCCTTAGTTTTTTATCCTTGGTTCCTTAGGCACTCTCATTGATTTCAACTGCTTTGCTTCTCATTTCTCTAAAAGTACCTAACCATAATCATGTAAAAGGCCAAAATAGGGCTTATAGATGTTTTTAATAGTAATCTTGATTTTTTTTTTTAATGCATGCTTTCTTCTTCAGGTAGCAAATTACGGAGTTGGAGGACAGTATGAACCCCATTTTGATTTTGCACGGGTAAGTAAAAAAAAATGGAGAATGTAGGAGTTCTAACTGAAGCTTAGGCATGACATGTTAATTCTGTTCTTTTAGTAGTAAAAATAGCTTGTTTGCAATTTGTAGAAGCATGGTGGAATAGACATTCTATAAAAACCTTTTTAGCAGGAAAAAGAAACTAGATGTTAAAAAAAATTTAGGATACTTTTAAATGCATTGCTGAGACTGGAAGAAAGTAAAGGAAATTCCCAAGGCAAAATGAACAAAGAAAACCTAGAAACTAAAATTAGAGTTAAATTGGGGCTGGGCAAAGAAGGTAAAGCTGAAGCTGAAGGCATTTGCCTCCAGGAATCTAGAGCTTTGGGGACTGACAGCTCTGTGAGAGGACCTGCCACTGTGTGCAGGCTACTGAACTTGAGACCGATGCATAAAAGCTGAATCTCAAAGGATTATACCCTCAGAGAAAGAAAGAATATCCTTGAATATTATCTGCTTTGAGTCAGGAGCCGTAAGGAGAGTTGCCTCTCATCATCCAGGTGGGCATGGAATGTGTATAAGAGCCTCTTCTGGGAGATTGAAAGCATAGGCCTGCTCTCACAGACATTATAAGGATACCTAAGAGACAAGAAGATAAAAAATACAAAGCAGTTGTAGAGAGACAATGGAGAATAAATAATATGAAAGCAGTTCACTAAAAAACTGTCCTTTACCAAGTACTACTCTTGCTTAAGATTAATAAATATTAACCTTCTTACTTTTTTCACATTAAGCTATAAATTATACATTGCCAAGTCTTAATTAAGCTTTATCATAATTACATGAATTGTGAGAACTGTCTCAGGCCATTTTAATAAACTTCTTGATCTACTACTACTAAAATAAGGGTATATTTTTTTTAAGGAAAACACAGCCTATATTGTGTCATGGCCGTTGACTAGCTTAAATCCCAGAATCGTACTCTTTCTCTATGTAGGCCAGCAAAAAATATATTTTTAGTCTTTCTCTTCTATTTTCAATTATTGAAAATGTCTGAGAGTCTTGAATGATGTAAAAGAGTATAGTTCAAGCTCTGACATTAGTGCAACTAAATTGTTTTCTTTGTTTTTTATTTTAAAATAATTACAGATTCCTAGGAAGTGGCAAAGAAATGTACAGGGAGGTCCTGTGAACCTCAGTCTCCCCTAGTGTTAACATCTTGTATTACTGCAGTGTACTATCAAAACCAAGAAGTAGGCATGGGCACAAACCACAGAGCTATTTCATATTTCACCAGTTCTATTTGCACTAATTTGTATGTGTATGTGTGTGTCTGTGCCGTTTGATTACATGTGTAGCTTTGTGAAAGTATCACCACAATCAGGAAGCATAACTGCACCATAACTGCAAGACTCCCTTACATTCCTCCTCTATAACTGCACATACCCTTCTGCTTCCCATCCCTTAACTGCTGGTAACTGCTAATCTCTCTTCTCTGTAATTGTCACTTCAGAAATGTTACATAGAAGTTATATGCAGTATATGTCTCTTTTCACTAGTGCATAATTCCTTTGAGGTTCGTGGAGTTCTTAAAGAATGTGTCAGTAGTGTGTTCTTTTTTATTGCTCAGTAGGAGTTCACAGTATGAACACCCCGCAGTTGGTTAATCGTTTGTCCTTTGAAAGACAGTAAGGTAGTTTACAGTTTGGGGCTATTACCAATAAAGATGTATATAAATTTATGTGTGAATAATACATTTTCATATTTCTGGGATAGCTGCCAAGAGACTGTATTGTATTTTAATTTAGATTTAAATAGCCAGATGTGAATTGTCCAGCCAGATTAAAGTGCTGACTGTCCAAAAGAATGACAAGCATAGTAGCAGTAAACATTTGAATGGATCATGAGTTCAATTTAAATCTCAAGGTAAATTCTTTACCTGCAAAGAATAGAATTCATGAATGTAGCTAAGAGGCTTTTTATTTCCTTTGGAAGCTAAAAGTATAGGCATTATAGTATTTATATATATATTTAATCATCTGTAGATAGTAGATACTGATTTTCGTTATTTAGGCTAATAAATCTGGGTTCCCCTTCCCCCCCAATGGTCTTATAAAAAGTTGATTCACTGTACAAGCTGAATCAACAACCAACAAGTATTTGAGTGCCTGCTGTATATTGTGCACTAGATATTATAAATGAACCTTTTTGGGTTTTTTTTGGCATACCCTTAAGCATATTACTGGTGTTTAGTGCCACTGGATAATTTGCATTCCTGAATTTTATACCATTGAATTTGTTGTGTTTTATTCACAGAAAGATGAACCAGATGCTTTCAAAGAGCTGGGGACAGGAAATAGAATTGCTACATGGCTGTTTTATGTAAGTTATAGCTAAAATTTTTAAGTTGCGATTTTATCACATGACATTTATTTTGATGTTCAGATGTTTGTTTTCCTTACCTCTTAACGTCTTAATTTAAAGTTTTTACACCTGAGTAAATGGAGGGTTTTTGCGTTTGTAACTTCTTCAGATAGTAATTTTAACTTTTTTATTCAGGTTTTAACATTACTAACAGTCTTGGCGCCTGGGTGGCTCAGTCTGTTGAGTGTCTGACTCTTGATTTTGGCTCAGGTCATAATCTCACACTTCGTGAGTTTGAGCCCCACATAGGGCTCTGTGCTGACAATGCAGAGCCTGCTTGGGATTCTCTCTCACACTCTCTCTGTTCCTCTCCCACTTGTGTTCTTCTATCTCTCTCTCAAAATAAATAAATAAATACACTTAAAAATATTAAATTAATACTGAGTCTAGTTGGAGACAATGATTGTAGATATTTTATGGAGTATGAACTGTTACTATGGGTATATAGGCATCTCTATACATATTCACATACATTTTAATAAACTTTCCTTGTGAAATTTTTATTGATACATATCAGAAAAGTATACAAATCCTAAGTACTATAACTCGATAATCTTCACAAAGTGAATACATCTGGTGTAAGCAGCAGCCAGATCAAGAGACAGCACATTATAGCACCCTGGAAGCTTCACATTGTTTAGTAAAGTTTCAAAGCAGTGTGATCTTTACTTTTAAATTTGTTTATATACCGGGGCACCCGGGTGGCTCAGTCAGTTAAGCGTCTGACTCTTGATTCCTGCTCAGGTCATGAACTCACAGTTTGTGGATTTGAGCCTTGCATCGAGCTCTGCACTGACAGTGCAGAGCCTGCTTGGGAATCTGTGCCCCTCCCTCTACTTGTGCACATGTGCACGCACGCTCTCTCTTTCCCAAAATAAATAAACTTTAAAATTGCTTATATACTTAAACATGTAGAAAAAAATTAAACTTTGGTCATAATATTTGCCCCAGTTATCTATTGTTGCATAACAAATTGCCCCAAAACTGAATGGATTCAAATAACTATTTTTATCTCTCACAGTTGTAAGGTTGAGTGGGCTTCACTCCTGGTTCTTGCACGCTGAATCTGTAGTCAGTTGATGATGACTGGCACTGGGGTCATCTTGAAGGCTGAGGTTGAGTCTGGCTTTGGCCAAAGTACCTGCATATGGTGCGGGCTTCCTCCCAGCATGGTGACTAGATTGCAAGAGCAAGTATCTCTGCAAAAAGCAAGGCTGAAATGCATGGCATTTCTATTACCTACCCTCAGAAGTCAAATATATGTCACTTCTCCTGCCTTTTATTAATCAAGGCAATTACAAAGATCTGCCAAGGATCAAGGGGAGGACACATAGACCCTACCACTCAATAAGAACGTCAGTGTCATGTAAACAGAACATGTAGGAAAGGAAGTATTGGGAAATATTATATTTAGAAGATATAATCTCCTACAATGTTGTGCTCTTTAACTTAAAAAGATGTATTTTATATCTAGACTTAAATTTTGCTTATTTCATTGTTTTTTTTCCACCCCCTGACCCATTTGAATGATATGAAAATGGCATCTGTTTTTGCTGTTTTATCTCATTCCCTACCAAAATATGTGTATCTCTGCTCAGTCTTATTTTCTTTTTTCATGGCTTCCTGCTACCTTCCCTCTTTGTCTTTTACCCTATTTCCTCCATTCCTCTTTCTCTCCTTCCCTCTATGCAAGCCATCTTTTTACCTTCCTAATTCATCACCTTCCTTCCCTCTTACAACCTTATCTGTTTCTAAAAAGATTTAAGTACTATAATAAAAAGGATTTAGGATTTAAAAAAGGATTTGAGACATATAATGGAAGTTAAAAGATGAGCGAGAATTATTACATAGGGAAAACCAGGAGAAAAGGTGATATACAAAATTCATGCTGTGAAATCTTGTATACTTTCTAGAAGTGAACTCTATATGATTGTACCAATATATATCCCACCTTTAAGTGTGATAGGTTTGTCAAACTTTTCGGTCTGTACATCTTTCACCTATTATATTAGCAGTTACTGTGGTTTTAATTTGTGTTATTAGAGAGGTTGGTCATCTCTTCTGATGTTTAAGAGACATTAAACATTGTTTGCTTTTATGAATATTGATGCTATATTATTTGGTCCAATATCCATAAATATTAGCTTATTTGACCATTAGATATTTAGATTAATTATTATATTCTCCTTTAACTGTATAGCATTTTGATTAGATCAGTAATTCTCTTCCCCCCACCCCTCCACCCATTGTTTAAGTACTATTCCTAGAGGGGCCATTTAGCACAACTTTTTCATTTCTTCAAAGTAAGTTCATTGCTCCAGCTGATGTATTCACCATAGTAAAATATCCTTCTTTATCTCACTTAGTGCTTTTGTTTTGATAAACTGTGTCTGATATTAAGATCAAACTCTATTTTCTTTGGTATAGTATTTGCTTGGCAAATCTTTTTGTTTCACTGCTTCTAAGTCTTGTTTTAGATGTGACTCTTGGATATAGCACAGTTGGATTTTGCTTTGTGATACAATTTTTGTTTATGCATTCTACTTATGTTGCTTTTGAAGAAAATCTTCACTGTATGATCTGTGTTTCCTTTGTCTCATTTTGTCCATGTGATCCCTTAGTTAATTTGGAAGATTTTTTAATTCTAGTTTACATTTAAAAATTTTAAAGTTTAATTTTGGTATAGTTAACATACAGTGTGATATTAATTTCAGCTATACAATTTAGTTACTCAACACTTACATACAACACCTGGTGCTCATCACAAGTACACTCCCAAATCCCCCCATTACCTGTTTACCAGAGGGGAAGGGGGAATGGATGGGTAAACCATCAGTTTGTTCTCTATAGTTAAAAAGTCTGTTTCTTGGTTTGTCTCTTTTGTTCCTTTGTTTTGTTTCTTAAATTCCACATATGAGCGAAGTCATCCAGTATTTGTCTTTCTCTGGCTGACTTATTTTGCTTAGCATAATACTCTCTAGATCCATCCATGTTGTTACAAATGGCAAGCTTTCATTTTTTATGGCTGAATAATATTCCATTGTATATATAGACCATCTTCTTTATCATCTATCAATAGACACTGCGCTGTTTCCATAATTTGGCTATTGTAAATAATGCTGCAATAAACATAAGGGTATCTATATCCTTTTGAATTAGTGGTTTCATTTTCTTTGAGTAAATACCCAGTGGAGCACCTACTATAAATACTATAGACATTAAGAATGAGCAATGAACAAAACAGATGAAAATTGCTGCCCCCATGGAATATTATAGTGCAATAAATACATAATTATATTCCTGTATTTCTTGATTTATTGATTTTAAATCATCTCTTTTTACCTCGGGCTATAAAAGATATCTCTATCTATCTATCTCCCTTCCTGACTTTATCATTTCTTTGCCTTTAATTTTTTTTGCAGAAGTATATAAACCTAAACAGCATTTTTGTAAAAAAAAATTTTTAATGTTTATTTTTGAGAGACAGAATGTGAGCAGGGAGGGGGCAGAGAGAGAGGGAGACACAGAATCCTAAGCAGGCATCAGGCTCTGAGCTGTCAGCACAGAGCTAGAACCCACAAACTGCTAGATCATGACCTGAGCCACCCAGGTGCCCCATAAACAGCGTCTTTTTTTGTTTAAAAACTGAGTAGCATGGGGGTGCCTGGGTGGCTCAGTTGGTTGAGCATCCAACTCTCAGTTTTGGCTCAGGTCATGATCTCACTGTTGCGTGGGTTCAAGACCCACGTTGGAGTGAGCAGTGACAGATGGAGCCTGCTTGGGATTCTCTCCCTGCTTCTGTCTCTCTGCCCCTCCCTCACTTGCACTGTTCTCTGTCTCTATCAATTAAATAAATAAACTTAAAAAAAAAAAACAACAACCCTGAGTAGCGTGCACAAACCTATTTATGTAAATAGAAGTCCAGATGTTCTCATATTCTCTACAGTATCGTGTCTTCCTCAATGGCATATTTAACTTTATTATACCAGTGCTTCTCATAATACTGTCTGGAATTCTTCTAGATGAGTGATGTGTCAGCAGGAGGAGCCACTGTCTTTCCTGAAGTAGGAGCTAGTGTTTGGCCCAAAAAGGTAAACTTGGTTCGTTTGTTATTTTAATTTTTTGGATCTCTTTGTTTCATGGTCTAATTAATGAATAACATTTTTAAAGATAAAGATAACATAGTCCTTAAGTATACTAGGTAAAATTTTGAATGTGTTTATGGCACAGTTTACCATGATTACCTAGAAGTAATGAACAACCAAGGATTAATACTCAAAAGTTTGCATTTCTAAAATGGGTTCTATATGATGTTTATCCCCCCATCTTCCTATTGTAAGATTTGTCAGTTTTGTTTTGGCAAATCTCCTTTGTCGGGCAGCTTTGTGGTATTAACATTTTCATGGGAACACCAAAATTTTGTAAATGATTTAGTCATATTTTCAGAATTTCATTAGAGAAGATATAATGCTGCCATGGAGGAGTACTTCCACAGGGGCAGAGGAAAATTTAAATACTATAAAGAGTGATAACCTGTATCGTATTTGGAGATAATTTTGTATTATTCTCCACAGGGAACTGCTGTTTTCTGGTATAATCTGTTTGCCAGTGGAGAAGGAGATTACAGTACACGGCATGCGGCCTGTCCAGTGCTAGTTGGAAACAAATGGGGTAAATATTTCCTGTATTCTTTCTGAAAGGGATTCAACCAAGCTGGCTTCTGATTTACATATAAATTTACTTTTAATAGATCAGAATTCTGATGACAGATTTTAACAGTAGTCCCACTTCTTGAGTTGAGTAAGAGTGTACAGTTGTCTGAGACATACTAATGGATAAGTCAAAATGTAATACACACTAATACAGAGATGTATACAAAAGATGATGACTCCTTATATTTGGGAGGCTTCTTTAAAGCTTAATTTTAAAATTTGGTCTTGAAGATAGACCAGTATGTTTCCAGGCATGTTAGGGACCAGGGCCAGGACTAGTATGAGGCTAGAGAGGCACTCAGGCTCAGGGTCATGCTAGTTTATGACTGGCCACATTAAAAAGAAATAGAAGCAGGTGAAGTTATTTTTATACATAATATTTAACCCCATAAATCCTTTTCAGTATGTGTCACTAGCCACATTTCAGGTACTTAGTAGTCACATGTGTCTAGTGGCTACTCTATCAGACATTGCAGCAGGACTAAGGAGTGACCCCTCATTGTTAGGATTTTAAAAATCTCCTTTGATAATTATAATGTTTGAGAATCACTGGACGAGAATGAGGTTAGTGGAGAAGAGATCAGTTTAGAAGGCTCTTTTCCATTGTCTAAGTGGGTGATAATGAAAACGTAGACTATGGCAGCAGCAAAAGGATTGGAGAATAAAGAGACTCAAGAGATACATAAGGAAAACTGACAGGCTTTGATGAATGATAGATGGGAGATAAAAGTAATTTATGGGTCCTAATTTACTTTGTACATGTTGATGGCATTGATTGGGTTCTATGATAAAGGAGGATTAGAAAATTCTGTTTGAGTTACATTAAAAAGCAGTATCTTGGCATCAAGGAAACTTAATGAGCACATAATACTAGTGATTGATTGTAGAATTGTTCCTGTAGAGTGGAGGCTTTGTGTTCATCTTTAAAATGTCTCTGTATTAGAGATAGTATTTTGCAAGCAGGTAAAAAACAATGTTCTGTCTGTACTTACATCTTCATTCCAATTGCATTTCATTTCAAGCTTTACATTAAATATCAGAAACTTTAGGAAATGCACATATGTAGAGTCTTAAGTGTGTTTCTAACGTTTAGTGAATTTTTTTTTTTTTAAAGTGTACCTAGGTGCCATCTGCCTTCATCTTATTTTGGTCTTGAACTTTTAGCTTGTGTAGAAACTTTGTTATAGACCTAGCTTTTACAAGTGAATCAAACGGTTTAGATGCGGAGAATATTGATGTATTTTTTTCTCTCACAGTATCTAATAAATGGCTCCATGAACGTGGACAAGAATTTCGAAGACCATGCACCTTATCAGAATTGGAATGACAAATAGGCTTCCCTTCGTCTCCTGCTATACTCTAATGTGTCTGATATGGACATTTCCCAGTCTTAACTTTCAAGGGTTTACAATTGACTAACACTCCATGATTGATTTCAGTCATGAACCTCATCCCATGTTTCATCTGTGGACAATCACTAACTTTGTGGGTTTTTTTCCTTTTAAAGGTAACACTAAATCACCGTATTGTACATATAAACCTTTGAAGTTCAGTTGGTATCACAGAGGATAAAGCAAGGTAGAGTTAAAAAATAAGGAATTTTTACATTTGTATTATATCCCAAAGAACTTCTTGGATGAAAAAAACAAACAATTGAAGCATCTGATTATAGTATTTCACTACATCTCAGTTGGTAGGAGGTAGGCTAAAATGGGCCATGTGATTAAGGACCAGAAACCTTATAGTTTGTACCTAGGTATTATATTTACCTAGTCTTATTTTCTGGATCTGCCTAAAGACTAGGAATAAACTAGACCTCTAATCTGGGTTCCATTTGATGTTTACCCCTCCATATGCTATTCTAAGTTGATTTTTTCCTTCCAAATCTTTTTTAAAGAAAGTATACTGTATTTTACCAATCCCATTCTTCGCTCACAGCTCCTCTGTGGTGAATTAAATCTGCTTGAGTTAAAATAATTTGATTAAAAAGGTTTTTTATTGCAAAGCCCTATGTAACAACACCGGGCCCTCTTAACTAAAATGATCATCATTAGTCTGTTTATTTCTCCCTTTTCTTAAATGACTAATGATTTTGTCCATAAAATTTGGTGTTTTTCTTAGTGCTAATACCTTGCCTCTTATTCCTGCTATACTGGGGTGATGATATTGGCGTTCTGATAAAATAAATATTGTGCCTTAGGAGACTGGAAATTTTAAAATGTACAAGTCCTTTTAATTATGGAATTGATTAAAAAAAAGAAAAATCTTTTTTTCTAAAAAAGCCAAAAATGTCTGTTTTTTTCAGTTCTGTAATGTGTTGTGAGAACAATGACCTATTTATGATCTTAAATCTTTTTTTAAAAATGTTTCTGTTTTCTGTGTGATATTTTTCTTATTTGAATGTGAACGCATGCTCTAGTGACAACGGGATTTCTAGGGATTTTATTTTTCTTAATACATAGAATTTAGATCTATCCCTTTGGTTTTCATTCACTTTAATGTCACACTGTTAAGGGAGAACTCTGACCCTGCAATCAATCAAAATATGTGTCCTTCAAAAGAACCTCAACAACTTCACTGTGGTTATAAGGTTACTATAATAATGGTACTTAAGACTTTCTCTTACTCAAAATATAAAGCCATGAACCCAATGAAATATATTAATTGACCCTTAAGACTAACTTTTTACATATCTTATGCACTATTTAAATATTTAAGAAAGAGCCTGGTTGTTTGGGTAAGAAGGTATTAACACTTTTACCAATTAAATCAACTGTGAAATTCCTTTCTCCCAAATACCCTTTGCTTCACCTGTTTTGGCTATTTTAGTAAGAAATATTGGAAATTAACTTTAGCACTTTAATCTACTTAGATTTTTTTTACAAATGATTTTAAAAAATCCTGTTAGAAGCAATGTAAATGAAGAAGAATAGAAATAATGGGGGTTCAATGAATGGAAACTAACCTTTATTAGCTTATGTGTTTTAGCAAATAGAATAAAGTAATATATATTTCAGAAGCAATGACATACTCTTACAAATCTCATTATATTCAACCTAGACTCTCTATAGGGACCAGTAAACTCTTTTCAGTATTAAAGGAGGAAAAAAAAATCCATTAAAAAGCTTTGAGTCCAGGAGTCATTGCAATTTTTTCTTATGGTGAACAATAAATAAGGGCTACATACCAACCCTGGATGCCTTGGGCCACAGGAAAAAAACAACAAAAAAACCACCAAGGTTTAAAAGTGGCTCAGTTAAGCAGCTGACTCTTGATTTTGGGTCAGGTCACGATCTTGCAGTCATGAGACTGAGCCCCATGTCGGGCTCTGCACTGACAGCACAGAGCCTGCTTGGGATTCTCTCTGCCCTTCCCCTGCTTGCTCACATGCTGTTTCTCAAAATAATTAACTATTTAAAAGAGCAACTAGAATATAAAGGAGCCCCGCCAAAGGGTAGAAGAGCTGCTAGAATGCTCTCTGGGTTGGAGGGACTGGCAAACGCCATGGTTTATGTTTCCCCTCTACTTTGATAGCATGGATGGGAGCAGGATCTGGGCATGCTAGCAGGCCTACCACCTTAGTGATACCTAGGCCTCTAGCCCACACCAGCCCCAGACGGAACCAAGATGGGGCACACACCAAGACACCCCTAGTGAGTGCTCACTATACCTCCAGCCATCTCAGCAAGGTGATACAGGCCCAGAGAACCCCAGAACACTCCAAACCTGGACCACTTTGGCTCCAGATGACTTGCTAGAGCACCCATGGCACAGCACTCCAGGAACCCCTGGCATGTGCTCACCTTGGTTCCAGCGCTTCAAGGCACCCCTATGTGGAGTGCCCTGGGACCACCAGGCCCACACCCTGCCTCAGCTCCAACTGCCACACTGAGCACCCCAGGACACCTCAACCTGCACCCACCTCAGTTTCAGCTGTCCTGCCAGGGTGTCCTCTGCACCAAGAGCCCAGGGGCCATACCAGCTCATGCCTACTTCGGCTCACCCTGTGTGGAGGGCCCCCAGGACCCCCCAGCCCACACCCAACCTTGGCTCCAGTACCCCACCAGGCTGCCCCCTGCACAGACCACAACAGATTCCCCAGATTGTGCCCCATCAAGGTACCCTCTGCCCAGGGACCATTCCAGACTATGCCCATTTCCTCTCTGGCCATCCTGTAAGGACAGACCTAGCACCCCCAGCGTATGCCAGCCACTACTTCGGCCAGCAAACCAAAGTCACCAGGTATACACAGTCTACATGGGATGACCATACACACCATTCCTTTAAGAGAAGTAGCTATTCCACCTAATCCATAGAAATAAATACAGAAATTTGAGCAAAATGGGGAGACCGAGAAATATGTTTAAAATAAAAGAACAAGACAAAACTTCAGAGAACTAAATGAAATGGACAGAAGCAATATGCCGATAAACAGTTTAATGATCATAAAGATGCTCACTGCACTGGAGAGAACAGAAGAGCTCTGTGTGAACTTGAACAAAATATAAAAAGAACCAATCAGTTGAAGAACACAATAATTGAAAAAAATACACTAAAAAGAATCAACAGTAGATTAGCAGATGCAGAAGAATGGATCAGTGATCTTAAAGAAAGGGTAATAGAAAGCAACCAAGCAAGGAGCAAAAGAAAAAAGATTTTTTTAAGTGTATTTATTTATTTATTTTGAAAGAGAGCAAAGTGGGGGAGGAATAGAGAGGGAGGAAGAGAATCCCAAGCAGGCTTCATGCTGTCAGCACAGAGCCCAGTGCAGGGGTTGAACTCACAAAACGAGAGATCATGACCTGAGCCAAAATCAAGATTTGGACACTTAACCGACTGAGTCATCCAGGCACCCCAAGAGAAAAACATTTTTTTAAATGAGGGTAGGTTAAGGCATCTCTTGGACAACATCAAGCAAAGAAATATTCACATTATAGGGATCCCATAAGGAGAAAAGAGAGAGTAAGGTGCAGACAACTTCCCTTAACCTGGGGAAGGAAACACATCTAGGTTCAGGAAGCAGAGTTCAGCAGAAACTTTGTAGGCTAGAAGGGAGTGCCATGATATATTCAAAGTGCTGAAGGGAAAAAACCTGCAACCAAGACTACCTGTAAGACTATCATTCAGAACTGGAGAAAGTTTCCCAGATGAAAAGTTAAAGCTTTATCACTATTGTGGCGCCTGGGTGACTCAGTTGGTTGAGCCTTTTGGATCAGGCCATGATCTCACGGTTCATGGGGTTGAACACAGAGCCTGCTTGGGATTCTGTCCCTGTCTCTCTGCCCCTCTTCAACTTGCGCTCACGCTTTCTCAAATTAAATTTTTTAAAAAAGTTTATCACTGCTAAACCGGCCTTATGAGAAAGGGACTTATTTACATTTGAAAGAAAAGACCATGATTAGAAGAAAATTCTGAATAAAAAGATGTAAAATATGGCAACACATAAAACATAATAGGAGCAGAATAAAAAAAGTTCTTTTAGGGGACACAGGTGGCCCAGTCAAGTGTCCGACTCTTGGTTTCAGCTCAGGTCGTGATCTCACAGTTCAGAGATCTATGCATTGGGCTCCGTGCTGACAGAGTGAGGCCTACTTAGGACTTTCTCTCTCCCTCTCTCTCTCATAAATAAATACATACATACATATGTATGTACATATAAATGTATGTTTAAAAAATTTATTCAAACTTAACCGTCAACTCAATACATATACACATATGCTTAGGATGTTATATATGAACCTCAAAATCTGTGATAGATACACAAAAAATACAGAGAAAGAAAGCCAACCATAACACTGAAGGCATCAGTCACAAAGAGAGCAAGAGAAGGAACAATAAGAACTATAAAACCAACCAGAAAGCAATTCACAAAATGGCAATAAGTACATACTTATCAATAACCACTTTAAATGGTCTAAATGCTCTAATCAAAACATAGGGTGCTGGAATGGATAAAAACAAGATCTATCTGCATGCTGCCTGCAAGAGACTCACTTATGACTAAAGACACAGACTGAAAGGGAAAGGATAGGAAAAGGTACTCCGTGCAAACAGAAGGGGGGAAGAAAAGCCAGGGTAGCAATACTTTTATCAGACAAAATAGACTTTACAACAAAGACTAACAAAAGACAAGGCTATTAACAATGATAAAGAGATCAGTCTAACAAGAGGATATAACAATTGTAAATATCTAAGCACCCAATTATTGGCGCACCTAAATAGATACAGCAAATATTAATAGACATAAAGGGAAAAATTGACAGTACTACAATAATAGTAGGGAACTTTAACACCCCACTTATATCAATGGATAGATCAAGGCAGAAAACCAATAAAGAAACAGTGTCACCAAATGACACAGACTAAATGGACTTTACAGATATATACAGAACACTCCATTCAAAAACAACAGAATACACATTCTTTTCAAGTGCACATGGAATATTATCCAGGATAGATATGTTGGGTCACAGATCTCAATACATTTAAGAAGAATGAAATCATATCATGCATCTTTTCTGATCACAATGGTATTAAACTAGAAATCAACTATAATAAAAATCTAGAAAGAACACAGGTACACGAAGATTAAATAACATACTACTAAACAATGGGTCAACCAAGAAATCAAAGAGGAAATTAAAAATATATGGAGACAAATGAAAATGCAGTGGTCCAAATTCTTTGAGTCACAGTGAAAACAGTTCTAAGAGGGAAATGTATAGCAATGCAGCTATACCTCAAGAAACAAAAAAAGTCTTAAGTATGCAATCTAACCTTACACCTAAAGGGGCTAGAGAAAGAACAAACAACGCTCCAAGTTAGTAGAAAGAAGGAAATAATAAAGATCAGAGTGGAAATAAATGAAATAGAGACTAAAAAAATAGAAAAGATCAAAGAAACCAAGAGCTGGTTCTTTGAAACAAACACCAATTGATTAAACTTTAGCCAGACTCATTAAGAAAAAAAGAGAGATGACCCAAATAAAATCAGCAATGAAAGAGAAATAACAACCAACACCATGGGGGGGAGGGTGGGCAATGCGGGAAGGATTATGAAACTACTACAAAAAATACACCAACAAATTAGACAACCTAAAAGAAATGGATAAATTTCTAGAAACATAAATTTCCTACACTGAAGTAGGAAGAAAAAGAAACTCTGAGCAGACCAATGACAAGTAACAAAACTGAATTAGTAATAAAAAAAAAAACTCCCCCCAACAACCGAAAGTCCAGGACCACATGGATCGACAGGGGAATTCTACCAAACAATTAATGAAGAGTTGACATCTATTCTCAAACTAGCCCAAAAAAATAGAGGAAGGAAAGCTTCCAAATACATTCTACAACGCCAGCATTACCCTGATAACAAAACCAAAGACACTACAAAACTAAAAAGAAAGAAACAAAACTAGACAGTAGTCATCAAAACAGTCTGGTACTGGCACAAAATCAATGAACATCATAGAGAGACCAGAAATATACCTGTATTTATATTGTCTATCTACAGCAAAGATGGCAAGAATATATAATGTGGAAAAGACAGTCTCTTCAATAAATGGTGCTGGGAAAACTGGACAGCTTCATGCAAAAGAATGAAACTGGACCATTTTCTTACACACCACACACATATGAAACGAACTCAAAATGGATCAAAGACTTAGATGTTAAACACAAAAGTATAAAACTCCTAAAAGAAACATACGCAGTAATTTCTTAATTACTTAGTTAATAAGAAACATCTGTCTTAGCAACATTTCTCTAGCTATGCCTCTTCAGGCCAGGGAAATGAAAGCAAATATAAACTACTGGAACTACACCAAAATAAAAGGATTTTGTACAATGAAGGAAATCAACAAAATGAAAAAGCAACCTACTGAATGGGAGAATATATTTGTAAATGATGTATCTGATAAAGGGTTAACACTCAAAATATATAAAGAACTTACACAACTCAACACCAAAAAGACAATGTGATTTAAAAATGGAAAGAGGACCTGAATAGACAGTTTTCCAAAGAAGACATACAGATGGCCAATAGACACATGAAGAGATGCTCAACATCACTCATCATCAGAGAAATATGAATTAAAACCACAATGATAGGGGCGCCTGGGTGGCTCAGTCAGTTAAGCGTCCAACTTCAGCTCAGGTCATGCTCTCATGCTCTGCGCTGACAGCTCAGAGTCTGGAGCCTGTTTTGGATTCTGTGTCTTCCTCTCGCTTTCTGCCCCTCCCCTGCTCATGCTTGCCCTCTCTCTCTTTCAAAAATAAACATTAAAAAATTTTTAAACGTTAAAAAAGCCCCACAATGGTATATCACCTCACACCTGTCAGAATGGCTAGAATCAAAAACACAAGAAATAACAAGTGTTGTTGAGGAGGTAGAGAAAAAAGAACCAAAAAGAACCAAATTCCTGTTGGTGGGAATGCAAACTGGTGCGGCCATGTGGGAAACTGAATGGAGATTCCTCAAAGAGTTAAAAATAGAAATACCATACTATCCAGTAATTCCACTATTGGTTGTTTATCAAAAACCCCTCTGAAAACACTAGTTCAAAAAATAATTGCACCTCTATATGTATTGCAGAATTATTTACAATAACCAAGATATGGAAGCAACCCAAGCATCTATCAATAGATAGATAGATCTATCAATAAAGATGTTAGGTAGGTAGGTAGGTAGGTAGGTAAATAGACAGATGGACGTTATATATAGCCAAATAATAGCCAAACGATGGAAAGAGCCCAAATGTCCATCTATTGATGAATGGATAAAGAAAATGTGGTATATATATACAATGGAACACTAGCCATTGAAAAGAATGAAATGTTGCCATTTGCAATGACATGGAGCTAGAGTGCATTAAGCTAAGCAAAATAAATTAGTCAGAGAAAGACAAATACCATATGATTTCACTCGTATGTAGAATTTAAGAAACAAGTGATCATAGGGGAAAAAAGGAAAACTAAGAAAGACTTAACTATTGAGAATCCATGGTTATCAGAGGGGAGATGGGTTAAACAGGTGATGGGGATTAAGGAGTGTGCTTGTGATAAGCACTGGGTGTTGTATATGTTGAACCACTAAACTGTACACCTGAAACCAATATCACACTGTTGTTAACTAGAATTTAAATAAATAAAAACTAAAACAAAACTAACTAAAAAAGCAATCAACTATCTACTTTGGTGAAAATATGATAAAATGGTTATTTCAGTATGAGAGGATTTAGAAGAGTTATTGTAAGCAATAAACACATACACACACATAAATAATATGTAAACCAATACATATGCACACACACATATGATATTGTTGCTGAGAAGAATCTAAATATCTTTACATAACCAAGTGTTGTCTGGTTATATGTAAGTTCCATATCAGATAGCCACTAAGTCCAGAGAGCTGAGAAATGAACAACATATGTGCAGGGACCCATGGGCTTAAACAACTGAAGACTGGATTGCTGACATTAAGAAATTGACAGAGTAATACCAAAACACAACACAACACAATTATCCAATCATGAGATAACTATAAATCACCAGAGAAGTAATAAACAGAATTACAAAATAGGAATTGCTAGGAGAAAACAGAATGAGAAATGACATCTTCATCTGGATAGTCAGCAACACAAAAAGCAATTCTCTTGACAGCACTTATTTCACTACAGTATAAGATGGTGTTTTAAAATAGGCACAATATTAGGTGATTTTGAGAAAAAGGAATGAATTATCAACACTAGACAGTACCATTTGTTAAATTATCATATTTATCAGAATAAAATAGATTTCACATTCCTATTCTCCTAATATCCTTGGATATTATCCCACAACACTGATGAGTTATGCAAAATTAACTGTAATAGACCTGTAATGTTCTTGGCTGCCTGCTTTATTAACTTTTATTTGATGATTTTAAGTTTACTTTCTGTGTGGATGTAGCATTCAATTAAATATATGTTTTGATGCAGTAAGACTGATGAACTATAAAAAAAAATTAGGAATAAGGTAGTCTTATTAAATGTAAAAGCAGATTTTTAATAAAAGGAACAGCCAAAAGGAGTGGAAGTCATCCATATTCCACTTTTTGAAGTATTGCTGAATTTCCATTACAGCACTCTTCTGTTCAAATTCGTTATACAAAGATAATGACAGGTAAAACAAGCTTTAAATACAAAAAAAAAAAGGAAAGAAGGAAAGAAAGGAAGAAAGAGAATGAAAGAAAGAAAGAAGAGAAAGAAAGAAAAGGAAAAGAAAAGAAAAAAAAAGGAAAAGAAAGGAAAAGAAAAGAAATCCTTAGATTTTTGTTATTTGGTTGTTCCAATATCCCAGTAGGCTTATTTCTAATACAAATCTGTTTTAGGCTAAACACTTCAAAGAGTTCAGAAAAGAACATTTCAAATGGAACACAGAGTGATGTGCACTTTTATATTTCAGGGCATTGTAGGGAGATGAATTGTATCTTGAGTTAATCTTTTCTAGAAAAGGCATTCACTAATTTTAAGTGCAACAGAGAGCCAGAATTCTTATTGTAATATTTATTTTAAAGCCATAAACGTAAACTCCACTGCAATGTAGGTTTTATATGGCTTTGATTTATCAGGAGTTAAATTATATTATGTAAAATACTTACATAATGGTTAACTTCTAATAACAGATAGTAATCTTATCCTTTGATAACTCTATAATAAAACTTATTATAGTTGTTAACTCTTAGAAGATAAAATAACTTACATAATAGCTGAATTAGGTATGTTCTATTTTTTACTTTACATTTTACATTTAAAAAACAACAAAGCTAAGGCTCTGTGACATGAAATATTTTTCAGACTTTTATTATGAGGAAAAAGTGGCCCTTATTAAAAATAATCAGTATTACCTGTCCCACATTCTTTTTTTACTTCTAAAACCATGGGGAAAGAGTTTATAGAAAGACAAACTGAGGTAATAATTAAAAATGCTCTGAAACACTGCTACTTAGAGTGTGGTTTGCAGAAGAGTTGGCATGCTATTTGTTACTGGTCCACAAGAAGATAAGAAAATTACATCAAAATGTAAACAAACTACATCAATAAGTACATGGTTTTGTTCAGCTGACTTTTTTTTCTTTCAAATTTTAAATTTTCTTTCAAATATTTAAATTCTAGTTAGTTAACATATAGTATAATATTGGCTTCAGGAGTAGAATTTAGTGATTCATCACTTACATATAACACTCAGAGCTCATCATAACAACTGCCTTCCTTTTTTTAAAAAAATTTTTTAATGTTTATTTATTTTTGAGAGACAGAGACAGAGCATGAATGAGGGAGGAGCAGAAAGGGAGAGGCAGAATCTGAAGCAGGCTCCAGGCTCTGAGTTGTCAGCACAGAGCCTGATGCGGGGCTTGAACTCACCAACAGTGAGATCATTACCTGAGCCGAAGTTGGACGCTAAACTGACTGAGCCATCCAGGCACCCCTACAACTGCCCTCCTTGATATCCATCACCCAGTTAGCCCATCCCTGCCCACCTCCCTTGGTCAGCCCTCAGTTTGTTTGTTCTCTATAGTTAAGAGTCTCTTATGGTTTGCTTCCTTTTTTTTTTTTTTTTTACTTTGTTGGAACTTTATTATAATCTGCTAAATATAACCTATAGATACTAGAATTTTTAAATATATCATATCAGACCTTTATTATGAGTTTAAAAGGTTTGTAACAGAACCATTAGAAAATAGTAGGTTTATTATATCAGCATTATTCAATTAAAATCTTAGAGATGCTAATAATTAGAGTTATATATTAACAAAGCTTAGTCCCAATAAGCTGGTGACAAAGATGGCAGTTTTTTAATTTTATTTGTTATTCTCAAATTAGTTACCATAACAGTATAGCCTTGGCTTCAGGAATAGAACCCAGTGATTTGTTAAGAGTCTCTTAGGGTTTGCTTCCCTCATTTTTTTTTTTTTTTGCCTTCTCATATGTTTATTTGTTTTGCTTCTTCCATGTATGAGTGAAATCATATGGTATTTGTCTTTCTTTGACTGACATTTTATTAGCATAATACACTCTTGCTCCATCTAGATCTTTGCAAATGGCTAGGTTTCATTCTTTTTTGGTGGCTGAGTAATACTCCATTGTATCTATTTACCACATCATCTTTATCCATTCATCAATCAAAAGACCCTTGGGCTCTTTCCATACTTTGGCTATTGTTGATAATGCTGCTGTAAACATTGGAGTATATGTACTACTTCAAATCAGTATTTTTGTATACTTTGGTTAAATACCTAATAGTGCAATTGCTAGGTCATAGGGTGGTTCTCTTTTTAACTTTTTGAGGAACCTCCAATTTTTTTCCAGAGTGACTGTAACAGTTTGCATTCCCACCAACAGTGTAAGAGGGTTCAACATATGAGAATATAAGAATATCAACAAAAGGTTCAAAATTATAAAAGAACAAAGCAAAAATTCTGGAGCTGAAAAATACAATAACTGAATAGAAAACATTCACTAGAGGGTTTCAACTGTAGACTTGAATAGGTAGAGCAACAAATCAGCAAAATTGAAGATAGTTCATTTGAATTGATCAAGTCTGAGAAGCAAAAAGGAAAAGAATGAAGATAATTGTACAAAAACAAAGGGACCATAGGACAACATCAAGCAGCCCTGTAAACACATTATGAATTCCTGGGGAACAAAGTTACTGAGAGATGTTTTGAAAAAATAATTGTGAATAATTTTCAAAATTTGATGTCATCTATGTAAAAATCCCAGAAACTTAAGGAATTCCAAGTAGGATAAACTCAAAAGAATGACATTGAGACATTTAATCAAACTCTGGAAAAACAAAAACAAAGTGAGAATCTTGAAAGCAGAAAGAGAAAATTGGCTTGTCATATACAAGGAAACCTGAATAAGATTATCAGCATAAACCTAAAGAGGCCAGAAGGCAGTGGAATAATACATGTAAAGTTATGAAAGAAAAAAAATGTCAATCAAGAATTCTATATTTAGTAAATCTGTCCTACAAGAAAATAGGGAAAAATTAAGACATTCCTTGATAAACAAAAACTAAGGGAGTTTATTACTACTAGACCTGCCCTACAAGAGATGGTTCCAGTTGAAAGGACACCAGATCCTCTTGAAGCCATATGGCTTTTGAAGCCATATCTATAATAAAGATAATTATATGGACAACAGACAAATCAATATTGTAGTTTTAATTTGTAACTCCACTTTTTTTCTGTAGTATTTAAAAGACAAATACCTAAAAAATAAATCTGTATTAACAGGTACAAAACATATAAATATGTAATTTGTGACTTCACTAACAAAGGGGAATGGAGCTGTAATACAGGAATGAATTTTGTGTGATTGAACTTGGTATCATTTCAAATTAGATTGTTATAAATTTAGGATATTATGTGTAATCTCCATAGTAACTACAAAGAAACTATCTATAGAACATACACAAAAGGAAAGGAAAAGGAATCAAAATGCATCTTTACAAAAAAAAATAAATAAAACAACTAAACACAATGGAAGATAGTAATAGAGGAAATGAGGAACAAAAAGCTGTAAGACATAAAGAAAGCAAAATGGCAAGAGTAATTCCTTCCCTGTCAGTAATTACTTTAAATGTAAATGAACTACACTCCCCTATCAAAAGACATAAATTGACATAATGGATAAAAAACACGACTCTAATATATGCTGTCTAAAAGGGGCTCACTTTACATCTAAAGGCATGCACAGGTTAAAAGTGAGAAGATGGAAAAATATATTCCCTGTCAAAATCCCAATGATTTTTTTATACAGAAATATAGAAAGCTATCCTAAAATTAACAAGGAGTTTCAGAGGACCCTAAATAGCCAAAACAGTCTTGAATAATAATAGAGGTCTCAGACTTCTTGATTTCAAAACTTACTATAAAGCAACAAAAATCAAAGTAGTGTGGTACTGGCATACAGACAGACACACAGACCACTGGAATGGAATTGATAGCACAGAAATAAATCCTCATAATTCAACAACAACAAAAATTTTTAATGGATCAAGGACTTGACATTTCTCCAAAGATATGCAAATAGTCAGTAAACACATGAAAAGGTGCTCAACATCACTAATCATTAGGGAAATGCAACTCAAAATCACAATGAGATACTACCTCACATCCTTTAAAGTGATTATTATGACAAAAAATAGAAAATAATAAGTGTTGGTGAAGCTGTGGATAAATTAGAATCCTGTGCTTTGCTGGTAGGAGCCACTAGCAAGTGGCAGATGGACATTTCTCAAAAAATTAAATTGCTACCATATGATCTAGCAATTCTATTTCTGGCTACATATCCAGAAATAATGAAAGCAGGGACTCAAAAAGATATTTGTACACTCATTTTAATAAAAACAGTGTTCACAACAGCAGTGTTCACAACCAAAAGGTAGACACAACCCAAGTGTCCATCAATGGAGGAATGGATTAAAAAAGTGTGGTATATACCTATAATAGAATATTATTCACCTTAAAAAGGAAAGATAGTCTTACCCATGTTACAACATGGATGAACCTTGTAAACATGTTGAGTGAAATAAGCCAGACACAAAAGGACATATATCGTATGATTCCACTTATACGAGGTATCTACAATAATCAAATTCATAGTTACAGAAAGTAGAATAGTGGTTGCCAGGGGCTGCAGGGGTTAATGGGGAGTTACTGTTTAATGGATATAGTTGCAACTGGGGAAGATGAAAAAGTTTTGGACACCGATGGTGGTGATGGTTGCACAACACTGTGAATGTACTTAATGCCCAGCCGAAACGGTTAAATTGTAAATTTTATTACAAACCAAAGAAGTTTGAAAAAAACTAAAATGGAATTACCCTATGATCCAGCAATTCCTTTCTTTGGGTACATAACCAAAAGAATAAAAAGCAGGGAATCAAAGAGAGATGTGTATACCCAAGTTCATAGCAGTATTACTCACAATAACCAAAAGATGAAAGCAATTCAAGTACACTGACAGATGACTGGATAAAGTTTAAAAAATAAAAAGGAGGACAATTTTTTAAAGGAAAAATAAAAGAATTAAAAAGAAAATGACATTGCAAATAAGCAAAGATCTAACACAGAGATAATAGGAATTCCAAAAAAAAAAACCAAAGTGAAGAGAATAATGCTTAAAAATTATATTTCAAGAAAACTTTCTGTACTGCACATGTCAGACATTAACTTTTTGACTGCAATATTACTGCCTGGCATTAAGCCTTTGATTCCCAAGGCATCCATTTCAAAGACATCCATCACCAACAAAGGTACTGTCAACTGTATAATGCAGCTACAAGCAAAATAACAGAATAAGGAGCCAGGCTGCCCCACCCATGAAATTCCTCTTTTAGAGATTCCTGGGTAACCTAGCTAACTGGCCACTTGAGTGTCCCTGCCTTTCCCCTTCCCATGCACTAATTTCTAACTCTTATGTTTGAAATTTGCCAATAAAGAATGGAACCCATGGAACCTTGGGAACACCACTCCCAACCCTAATAAAGACAGAGTCCCAGGTCTGTGCTTCCCCCCATCCCATTCTTTCTACCTGTGATCTTGCCATGTAACTCTCAGGCATGCCCTGTACTGTTCAGAATCTGTAATAAATTTTGTTCCTCAAAGTCTCTGATGGCTTTTGCTGAGGTGTGCCCTTCAATCATAATAAGAATGACAAGGGCTCATCCAGCACCAACGTTGGCTCCAGTCTAGGAAATATCTTTTGGGGTTTGCCACAAGTAATATGGTCCTAGGCAAGGGTCTCAGCCATTCCTAGGTGACAGCATTGCTATCAATAGGCTAGGATTGACACACACTTTCTTCAAAATATTTAAAACTATATACCAAAAAAGAGCATTATATATCTGTGAATAATGAGCCAAAGTGACCAACACCAATACATTTTGTAAAATCACCAGATTTTAAAGAGGGAAAAAACTCCTTTGAGCATTTTGGCAAAAGTCCATATGACTTATAAGGTAGAGAAAATTAGATCATGATCAGATGTTGACAGCAACACTTTATCCCAGAAGAACATTGATTAATACATTTAAGATAGTCAAGGAAAGAAAATGTGAAAAAAGAATTTTATATCAGGCATGACTAACCTTCAAATATAAAGGGCACAGACAAATCTATGAACATGCAGAACTTCTTTGTTCCTATAATCCCTTCCCAAGAATCTAGAAAATGAGCTTCAGATACCAGAAGGGAAGTTATGAAATAGTCTGATATGAAAGACAATGAAAGCTATGGGACACAGCAGCATTTGCGGGAAAATTAACCTTTAATGTTATAGTAAAATACCAAAATAGACTTAAAATCAATGTATTTACAGTGCACCTACTATAGAAAACAGTATGGAAGTACCTCAAAAAATTAAAAAGAGAACTACCATAGATGTAGTAATTCCACTTCTAGGTATTTAGCTAAAAGAAACAAATGCCCTAACTTGAAAGATGTAAGCACCCCCATGAGAACTGCAGCAGTATTTACAATAGGCAAGACTTGGAAGCAACCTAAGTGTCCATGAGTGGATGAATGGCTCAAGAAAATGTAGTGTGTGTGTACACAATGGAATATTATTCAACCTATAAAAAAAGAAGAAAAGTTTGCCATTTTTGACATGGATGTACCTTGACAACATTATGCTAAACAAAATAAGTCAAAGATAAATAATATGAGCTTACTTACAAGTGGATTCTACAAAAACAAAACAACAAAAAACACCCTGAACTCATAGAGAACAGATTGGTGGTTACCAGAGGTAAGGGTAGGTGAAATGGGTGAGGGTAGTCAAAAAGTACACATTTCCAGTTATAAAATAAATAAATTCTGGGGATGTAATGTATAGCATCATAACTATAGTTAATACTGTATTGTGTATTTGAGAGCTGCTAAGAGAATAAATCTTAAGAGTTCTCATCATAAGAAAAAATTGTAACTATGTGTGATGATGGATGTTAATGATTTATTATGGTGATTATTTCATAATATATACAAATAATGAATCGTTATATTGTACATCTAAAACTAATAATCTTATATGTCAGCTATATCAGAAAGAGAGATAGAGAAAGAAAGAAAAAAAAAAAAAGAAAGAGGGGGAGAGGAGGAGAGGAAATTATCAGGCCCAAATGTCAACGGTGTTAAAGTTGAGAAACTCTAATCTCAGCAGTTTGACCAAGAACAGCTGACAAAAATGTATTGATTGTGATGAAGTACAGTATTTTCTTGAAGAAATTGCATTTAAAATCTTCAAAGTATTACAGTTGAGCCTAATAGATATATACATCAGATATCATGTGTCTCATCCTATTACTTTTTTTGTTGGGATATTAAAGGACATTATGAAAAAAAAATAAAATAAATACATTTAATTAGAGAAATAATAAAGAAAACCCTTAGTATGATGGAAATAATTCGTACTTAGATGAAAGTTAACAGCACTTAGTGTCCATATTAGAAAAAAAAAGGTCAAAAATTAATAAATGAAACTTCTACCTTAAGCTAGTAAAGTCATACAATGGAGTATTACTCAGCAATGAAAGAGAATGAAGTACTGATACATGCTACAAGATGGATGAACACTGAACACCTAGACCAGTTGAAAGATCAGTCACCAAGGACCACATATTGTATAATTCAATGAAACTAAAAGCCAATTTATTGAATAGGTCAATAAAATTGACAAACTTCTAGCCAGACTGATAAAAAACAGAAAAGAAACAAATTACCAACATTAGGAACTTAAAAAGGGACACTACTATAGTTTCTATAGACACTAAAAGGATAATAGAATATGATGAATATCCTTATCAACAATTAGACAGCTTATACGAATTGGACACATTTCTTGAAAAGGACAAACTATCAAGAAGAAATAGTCTGAACAGACTCATATCAAGTAAGAAATTGAACTAACAGTTAAAAATATTACCATACAGCAAAGTTGAAGCCTAGATATCTTCAATAGTAAATTCTATCAAACATGTACAGGAGAATACCAATCCTATACAAATTTTTTTAGAAAATAGAGGAGGATGAAACTTTCTTACTCATTTAAGAAATAAGTATTGCCCAGGGCACCTGGGTGGCTCAGTCGGTTAAGTGCCTGACTTCAGCTCAGGTCATGATCTCACAGTTTGTGAGTTTGAGCCCCCCCCCCCCATATTGGGCTCTGTGCTGACACTTCAGAGCCAGGGGCCTGCTTCAGATTCTGTCTCCCTCTCTCTCTCTGCTCCTCCCCTGCTCATGCTCTGTCTCTCTCTCTCAAAAATAAACATTAAAAAATATATCCTAACCAAATATCAACTATACCAACAATCCAAGGATCAATATTTTAAACATCTGTTAATGCAATCCAGCCTTAAAAATATAATATTAATCATTGGGGAAAGGTGTTTGACATACATTCCTGATTTAAAACAAATAAACAAAATTTAGAAATAGAGGGAAACTTCCTTAATCTCATTAGGGGTATCTACTACAAACTTTCAGGAAATATCACATTTGATTGTGAAAGCAGTTTTAAAGCATTCCAGTTAATGCCAGAAGTGAATGTAAATGCTGCTTTTAGGCAACAGTCTTGAGCAATGGAAACTTGAGCAAGGAAAAGGGTCCATAGTGACTGTTCAGCTGACACAAACAGGCTTATTAAGTGACCCACCTTGAAATAGTCATAGGCCATAACTGACCAATCAGGACACAGCCCCACAGTGAGGACAAAATGCTTGCTAGCACTTCTTCCATTCAAAATGGTTCCCAAGGTATTGCTGGGAAAATGGCAGAATCGGAGAACCCGAAGCTTATCTTGTCCCATAGATGTAGTTAGGTAACACTCACGTCAGTGTAAATAACCCAGAAAATGACCTGAAGACTGGCAGAACAAACTCCACAACTAAATGTAGAGAAGAGGCCACATCAAAGAGGATAGGAAGGGCGGAGACCTGGTGAGGACTGAACAGATCTCAGGACTACGTGGACAGGAAGGACCCAGAGGCACTAAGTGGGGAGAGAAACAGACTATCACACCAGAGAGGCTGCACAAGGAAGAAGAATCCCCATAACATTTGGCTTTGAAAACCAGAGAGGCAGAATTTCAAGAGTTCTTACAACCAACAGGACTTAAAATCTGGAATTAAAAATCAGTAAGCTTGGCTCTTGGAGAGCTGGGAGGGCAAGAGGAAACTGAGCCCTTGCCTTTAAACAGAGTACAAGAGCCTGCAGAGATACAGCACAGAAGCAGCAGTCTGAAAAACACCTGGGGCATATGAGAGGGTTATTTACTCATCTTAGAGTGTGTCTGGAGGGACAGAGATCGTTGGGAAACTCCTCCAGGAACAAAGGAGCTGGCAGGGCACCACCTCCCTCCCCCACTCCCCAGCATAAACACACAGCCACCTGTGGAAACATATACTACCTAACTTGCTTATACCATGCCCTGCCTCCCCAACTCCCCTGTGCTTTGGCAGACCCACGCCTCCACCCACCCCTCCCAACCTGCATGCTTTGTGGGCCCTCGGTCCCAGTGGCAGCAAAGTTCCTTCTGCCAGAGGACCTGTATGCAAAACTTGCTAAAACTGCAAGCCCCATCCCCATGCGCTTTGTGAATCTGCCCCTTCTAAAACACTCTTGGCCAGAGCCCATTCAAAGTAGGGCCACAAGCCTGGCAGTGTGCAAGCAGCTCTGACAGGAGCAATACCACTCCAAAGTGACTCTTGCCCTGGAGAGAGGGAAAGATATCCATACACACCAGTCCAACTGTGGCCCCTGCAATAGGCTGGGGGCAGACAGCTAGCTGGTCTGACTGCAGGCCCCGCCCACCAACAAAAGCTTCTCAGGGCACAACACAGGGAAAGAACTGTAGTTTGGTGATATTGCATCTCTGGCAAATGCTTGGTCTGACTCATCTCAAGCCCAAGGCAGCCGCAGACTGATCCACCAACACCACAGGGACCAAACACTGCCCACAATAGGCAAAGAGAGCCACTGCAGATGACTGAAAGAAAAAGCAGCTTGGTCACAACAGCAGGGTGCACCCAACATGTACAGGCTGCTTTTAGGCAAACAGACTTGAGCAATGGAATGTAGAAAGGGCCCACAGCAACCACCTGGCAGAATACAGACAGGCCCATCAGGTGACCCACCTCAAAATATCCCTAGGCCCTAACTAACCAATAGGCTACTTACAAGTAGGCACAGTTGCCCAAAAAGGGAAAATTCCATATGAATTCCATATGTTGCCATACCTCCTCAACTTTCCCTCTTTAAAAACAGCCCCTTCCCACTACCTAGTTGCAGATAGCCTCTCCTTTGTTGTCCTGCCTGCCACTTCCTTGAGGTGTATTCCACTCCCACTGCCTCATGGCAGACAGCCTCTCCTCTGCTCTCCTGCCCACAGTAAATACACTGTGGTGTATTCAATAAACTTCCATCTTCTTTGTTCTGTCTCAGGTGAATTCTTTTACTTTCCACATGACTGGCTCTCACCTATCCTCACCCTACATTTGGGGGGATCCTATCCAATCAAGAGACACCCCAGTTAGACACCACACAACACATAGGGGACACCTTTGAAATGTCAGGTTCTAGTAAACAGGGGACAATGCACTGTAAAGCACTACAGGATCTATTCTTTATAAGGCCACACCTTCTAAGAGCAGGAGACATATCTGATTTACCTGACATACAGAAATAGGTAGATAAAATGAGGAGAGAGAGGAATATGTCCCAAATGAAAGAACAAAATAAAACCACAGCAAGAGACTTAATTGAAACAGAGATAAGCAATATAAGTGACAGAGAATTAAAAGTAATAATCATAGGGTGGGAGGGGCCAACATGGCAGAGAAGTAGGGGGATCTGAACTTCCCTCCTCTCTCAAAGAAGTGTTGAAGCCAAAGGACCGCGAACCCCGACAGTCCAGGAGGAAAAAAGACAATCGCGCTTCTAGGGACCCACTGGGACAAACTGATGGGCCATAGGTGCATGATTGCAAACTGGGAGAGATAAAATGAAAAGAGGGGAGGGATCCCCTTCTGCAGAGAGACAAAGGGAAGAGAAGGAGAGGCTGTGGAAGCATAGGACTGTATCTGTACAAGAGAAAAACTTCAGGCCGGGATGGAGAAAGATCCAATCTCTAACTGCAGGGCTTTCTCCATACTGGGGCTGGCCGCCTGGATTGTGCAACTGGGAAGGAGGGGAGCCAGCCCCAGGATCAGTGGCTGGGTCAGGGGCACAGTTCACAGTAGGAGAAAGAGATCCCCTTCCTGAGTGCTGTGAGACAGGACAAAGCCTACCTGCCTCTGCCAGCAGGGGACCACATATCAGGGGGCGCTGAGCAGCGCTTCCCCACTACCAGGGTGTGCTGAGCGAGTATTTGAATCCCAGCCAAGCTCCAGGCACAGGAGTCAGCAGAGTGAGACAAACTGCCTCGTTTATACCCGCAGCACAGTGAGGATGCCTTGAACAGGGTGGTTTAGGACACCAGGTCTGTGGAGGAGAGACTGGGGGGGTCACCATTTTTCTCCCCCCCCCCACCAAGGTGGGGCCTCAGGAATCCATCAGCAGGGCCCAGAGTGGAGGCAGGACCCGCCTACACCAAACCAGCCCCTTCTCTCCTGGTAACTGCATATCTACAGGAGTGGGATTGACGCTGATGAACCAGTGAATCAGAAAGCCCCTGCTCCAGACCAGTGCTATTGCATTTTTAATTCTCGGACAGTTCTTATTATATAGATACATTCATTCTTCCTTTTCTCCTTCTTATCTCTTCCCTCTAGTCTGGTTACTCTGGTTGTTGGTTTGTTTAAGCAGACATATTTAATCCATTCTCTTGATACATGTTCCACACCTCCTTCTTTATTTTTCCTTCTCTCTCTCTGGATTAAGATGTACAGTTTCCCTGTCTGGATAACTTTATTTTCGTTTTCTTTTTTCCTGCCTCCTTCTTTATTTTCCTTTCTCTCTGTCTGGATTAAGGATTATAGCTTCTCTGGTCAATTTTTATTCTTTTCCCCCCCCCCGCCCCTGTCATTCTATCTTTGTATGAGATAAGGCCTCTTCCATCAGCACTGTCCACCCTGTTGTTTACTTGTAGCTGGTGATTCTGATTTTGTGTGCGTGTGTGTGGGTGTGTGTGTTTGCGTGTTTTTGTTTTATGTTTGTTTTTTGTTTCTTTGTCTGTTTTCCTTTCCAGGGCTACTTCAATGAACAAATCAAACCACACTTCGTGGAGGGTCCAAAACATCGCTATGAGTAGGGAGACAACGTAACCAAAATCAAAACAAGAGAGCAAGTAATTCTCCAAAAAGTACCTCCTGAAGGTCCAGGCCCTGGACAGTGTATGACCCTTCCTTAATAGAGTAGTGCTTGCAGGTGCAGGCACCTAACAAGCTTTTAAAACACATAAGGGACAGAAAATTAGCCAAAATGACAAAACAGAAGAATTCTCCTGAAAATAAAAAATTCCAGGAAGAAATGACAGCAAAAGAATTGATCAAAACAGATATAGACAATATAAATGAATAAGAATTTAGGATAATAGTCATAAGACTAATTGCTGGGCTTGAAAAAGCATAGAAGACAGCAGAGAATCGATTGCTGCAGAGATCAAGAAACTAAAAAATAGTAATGATGAATTAAAAATGCTATAAATGAGGTACAAAATAAAATAGAGGCAGTCACAGTGAGGATTGAAGAGGCAGAGGGGAGAATAAGTGAAATAGAAGATAAAATTATGGAAAAAGAGGAAGCTGAGAAAAAGAGAGGTAAGAAAATTCTGGATCACAAGGGGGGAATTAGAGAGGTAAGTGATTCAATGAAACAGAACAATGTCCGTATCATAGGAGTTTCAGAAGAAGAAGGGAGAGAGAAAGAGCCAAAAGTGTACTTGAACAAATCATAGCTAAGAACTTCCCCAATCTTGGGAAGGAAACAAACATTGAAATCCAGGGGGCACAGAGAACTCCCTTCAGATGTAACTTGAATCAATCTTCTGCAAGACATATCATAGTGAAACTGGCATAATACAAAGATAAAGAGAGAATTCTGAAAGCAGCTAGGATGAATGGGCCTTAACATACAAGGGTAAACACAAAAGGGTAATAGCAGACCTATCTACTGAAACTTGGCAGGCCAGAAAGGAATGGCAGGAAATCTTCAATGTAATAAAGAGAAAAAATATGCAGCCAAGAATCCTTTATCCAGCGAGCCTGTAATTCAAAATAGGGGAGATAAAGGTTTTCCCAAATAAACAAAAATTGAAGGAATTCATCACCACTAAACAAGCCCTACAAGAAATTCTAAGGGGACTCTATGAGGAAAATGTTGGAAGGAACACAAAGTACCAGAGACACCACGACAAGCATGAATCCTACAGAGAACACAATGACTCTAAACCCATATTTTTCGATAATAACACTGAATGTAAATGGACTAAATGCTCCAATCAAAAGACATAGGGTAGCAGAATGGATAAAAAAACAAAATCCATCTCTTTGCTGTCTACAAGAGACTCATTTTAGATCTGAGGACACCTTCAGATTGAAAGTAAGGGGGTGGAGAAATATCTATCATGCAACTGGAAGTCAAAAGAAAGCCGGAGTAGCCATACGTATATCGGACCAACTGGACTTTAAAGTAAAGGCAGTAACAAGAGATGAAGGGCATTATATAATAATTACAGGGTCTCTCCATCAGGAAGAGCTAACAATTATAAACATCTATGCACCGAATTCGGAAGCACCCAAATACATAAAAGAGTTAATCACAAACAGAAACAATCTTATTGATAACAATGTACTAATTGCAGGGGATTTTAATATTCCACGTATAGCAATCGATAGATCAAGTAGGCAGAAAATCACTAAAGAAATGATGGACCTGAACGACACATTGGAACAGATGGATTTGAGAGATATATTTAGAACTCTACATCCTGAAACTATGGAATTCACTTTCTTCTCGAGTGCACATGGTACATTCTCCAAGACAGACCACATACTGGGTCATAAAGCAGGCCTCAATAAATATAAAAGAACTGAGATCATACCATGTACACTTTCAGATCACAATGCTATGAAACTTCAAATCAATCACAGGAAAAAGTCTGGAAAACCTCCAAAAACATGGATGTTAAGGAACACCCCACTAAAGAATGAATGGGCAAATAAGGCAATTAGAGAAGAAATTTAAAAATATATGGAAACAAATGAAAATGAAAATACAACAATCCAAACTCTTTGGGATGCAGCAAAGGCAGTCCTAGGAGGAAAGTACATTGCACTCCAGGCCTATTTCAAGAAACTAGAAAAAGCACAAATACAAAATCGAACAGTGCACTTAAAGGAAGTAGAAGAAGAGCAGTAAGAGCACCCCAAACCCAGCAGAAGAAGGAAAATAATAAAGATCAGAGCAGAAATAAACAATATAGAATCCAAAAAAAAAAAAAAAAAAAACAGTTGAGCAGATCAATGAAACCAAGAGTTGGTTTTTTGAAAAAATAAACAAAATTGATAAACCTCTAGCCAGGCTTCTCAAAAAGAAAAGAGAGAGCATCCAAATAGACAAAATCACAAATGAAAATGGATCTATTACAACCAACCCCTCAGAAATAAAAGCAATTATCAGGGAATAGTATGAAAAATTATGTGCCAACAACTGGCCAACCTAGAAGAAATGGACAAATTCCTAAACACAAATGCACTACCAAAACTCAAACGGTAAGAGATAGAAAATCTAAACAGACCCATAACCAGTGAAGAAATCGAATCAGTGATCAAAAATCTCCCAATGAATAAGAGCCCAGGGCCAGATGGCTTTCCAGGGGAATTCTACCAGACATTTAAAGTAGAGTTAATACCCATTCTTCTCAAGCTATTCCAAAAAATAGAATGAAAACTTCTGAACTCATTCTACAAAGCCAGCATCACTTTGATTCCCAAACCAGAGACCCAACAAAAAAAGAGAACTACAGGCCAATATCCTTAATGAATACAGATGCAAAAATCCTCAACAAGATACTAGCAAATCGAATTCAACAGCATATAAAAAGAATTATTCACCATGATCAGGTGGGATTCATTCCTGGGTTACAGGGTTGGTTCAATATTTGCA